>OX381704.1:64250889-64426697 GCA_947462335.1 Harmothoe impar
CTGCGTTCTATGTCTTTTGCAACAATACGTGTGCACAATAACTTGAATAAGCTAGAGTTATGTATTATATAGTCTCCAGTTAACATCCCGTTGAAAATAGAATACCAATAATAATATATCAACTCTTTTGTAGTTGTAAATGTATTTACTCTATTCCTAGCCATATATATGAATATATATATTTAGAAAAGTAGGGTCATTTTTTCGAAACAAATAGAAACATATTTCCTTACTTTGTGAAAGCTTATTCATGTAACATGATATTAAAACCCTCGCATTTCTGACTTAATGAAATAGCCCCCAGCACCTTCCACCTCCCATACCACATGTACACTCTCCGGTCTTACCATTGTGTAACCCATCTCCCTCACATTGGGGACTCTGGTGGCCTGACGTCCAATATCACACGCAAGGCTTATGCTGCTTTTGTGATATTCTACCTAAAAGCCCCATTTGCTCTAGGAAATGTACAGGAGGAGGCGTCCTATCTGTTCCCATTAGACATCATGTATATATGGGGTTTACCATTCTGGGCAGAGGTTGTCAGAGGAACATTCTCTCTGTGCTCTTCCGGACATATTCAGTTCAGTCACCGGCGACTATTAAATGTATGATAAGTCATCCAAGTGGGTTTGAGTTTAAACCAGAGATCTATTAGGAGAGTGAATTCCTTAGCTTGAGATTTGAAGCGTACAGAGAGCATTGTGGTGAAGGTCCCTTTCTATCACAGAATGGGAGAGGGGCTGAAACCAACCACTCAGCACTGTACAAGGGTGGGCCCCAGGCCTGGCATGCAGCGCACGCCGCCCGTGGGGCAGTGGTCAATAAAGCCCCATCTCTTTAACAAAACACCCGGCACAGATTACATCCCAGCGGCCCCCTCACTCACCAATCTCCACCCTGTGTGGGTAGGGCAGGACGGCGCTGCTCAATGCTCACTAATAGAAACTAAAAGGGGCCACAGACACGAGTCGGACGTGTTCTAGTGGTCGGGGAAATGAAGGTCCAAGCCTCAGCCTAGTCAATACCCTAGCTAGCTTATAAGGTCGTTCTACCAAGTCGGGAATCTCATTTCCATTGCTATGTTTTATCCGACCACCATGTTTTACAAGAATCAATCCCATCTCCATGCTTCATGCATTCTTGTATACTATCACCATAAAGTTCTATGCTTCATATATCGATATATCGCATCTCACAGTAGCGGCATCAATGACAGTGTGATTGCCATTTCAATCTATCCATCATCTGACTACAACAGCACTATATCCACATTTCCAATAATCAGAACCCTTTTGCATGTTTCCAATCATCAATATCCCATGTCTGTGATTCATCCCACTATTCTCATTCGTCAAAAACATTTGCCTCCCAATAAGTTCTACTACTCGAAGGACTCCTCGTCGAAGTATTGATTTCATTCCATTCACCGATACTAAAAGTCCATGCTCTTTTCAATGTTTAGGCTTGAACATGCAGTTAATTTTGCTGGACCTTTTAACATGTGAAGGAGGACTATATGATCTTTAATGAAGGGGTTCATGAATAGAACTTAATTAAGTGAGGCTTCTAATAATATCAATGGTCCAGAAACACCTCATGAAAGAAATAGTAGAAATCTGTGTGATTATGAACTCGAGAGTAAGCTGATAAAATGATGATAATTACAGCAAACTTCCTTCAAATCCATTTGGTATAATAACCATCTTGGTTTGACATTGACAGATGGACCTCATGCGGTCCAATATTGAGGCGGATACAAAGCAAATTGTTAGCCGTCTTTCAAAGCCCTCAAGCTTTGAACAAAAACAGAGAGATGAAAAGAAAAGAGAGCAGAAATCTGGTGTGAAAAGAGGAGATGTCGTGCCAGAGCATGAGATTAATGGGCTTTCTGTTTTACACAAGTCACGGAACTGACAATAACTGGTCGGTCAGGATCTGGCTGTCAACAGTCAAGTACTGAATCATAATATCCTGAAAAAGAAATAGAAACAAGGGAATGGGTGGATGTTGTGTGTGCTGTGAGCAGTGGCAGTGGTACAGACTGCTGACGTTAGAGCCTCTGTGCTATGTGAGGTCCCCCCTCCGTAAGAAAATATAGACATAGTCATTTAGTTATTAAATCCAAACTACAAACCAAAGCTGCAATATGTCAATTGCCATAAGACGTGAGGGACGTATACGTTATCCTCTTGCTTCCGACAATTCCTATCCTTCCCCATTGCTACATCTGTATTACACCAGACTAGATACTAATATCCTTCTCAGTTTCTCTATACTTTTATAATACACCGATTTGATTATTTATAATCACTTTAACCTCTTCATATATACACAGCAATAATTCATTACTAGGTGTTTGACCTATACATGTGTAATTATGTCCCTATTCATCCAAGACTATATACTACCAACACAATACCCTTACTGACAGCCTTTAAGTATTTAATTAGTTATCTCTACTGTAAAGCATAGTCCATGGTACATAGTCACGGCCTACATCCTTATTCTATTCTCTAAAATTTAATGAGAAACGCCTTCATCATATTACTAATGGAAGAGGATTGGAATCAAATATTTAGACTTATCCTGAAGAGGGACAGGCCCGAGGGAAGGCATTTTAAAGCCTCAAATGAAAAGACGCCACTATCAAATTATATTGAAATACGCGTAGTAAGATGTTGACTATCTTGTTAGAATTCCTTAAGATCCCTGAAGATTATGTGTCTTTACAGGTTTGTATAAGGTTTACTATTGGAAAACGTTATAATTATCACCCTCAAATCTGATTACTCAGCTTAAATGATATCTTAGGGACGGCAGGTGCAGGATACGTGCAGCCACTAATTAAAGTCAATACACAGGTCTCAGGACTATAAGTAAGGCTTTTCACGACCAAGGCCAACTGCCGCTTTTTCGTTTATATGGCTCCAAATGTATCTGAGGTAAATGGCAATTATGGCTATGGATTGGAGGTGCACTCTCCTTGTTGTAAAGCTTCCTAGCATTAGAACGCTTTTTAGATGAGCTTGTAGGGGTACCCAGTATGAGCCCCTCCCAGGTTTCAAAGGGTTTCTATGGGTTCTATTTGGTCACGTTCTTCTGTTGCAATTATGGTTTCTAATTATGTGTATGTGGTAAAAAAAAACCACCTACACCTACAAGTGGTTTGAACTTCCTAGGCTGTGTCAATTTCATCTGCGGCATTTATTCTTGTGATGTATTATGTGTGATGCTACTTTCTATATGGTGGATGTCATCGTGGGAGAATACTCTGTGTAAAACAGCCATCCTTGGATGTATATATTCACCTCACTATATATACAGGAACACCTGCATCAGGATACACTATGCGAACACCTATACAGAAGTCTAGCTAGCATGCACTTACAGTATTGGCTTGAAGCTCATTCAGACCCCTATGGCTGGAGGTAGAACACGTGACACAATACAACAGTTGAACTAAGAAGCCGGGTGTGGGGGTGGGCTCCTTTTTAACTGGTGCAACAATATGATGTCAAAGGACCACACAAGGGAGGCTTACTAGGGATGCAGTCTACGAAAGAATTGAAGCCATGAAATGAAATACCTTATACAAGGTTTGGTAGTGCCAGGCAAGCGCTTATCCATGCATGAAGGTCGATTTTGTAAATAATCAGACCCTCTTAAAAATAGTTTTTTTTTGTGCTTTTTTGTGTCTTTTTGTTTGAAACGAATTTTGTTCATTTTCATGATATTCGATATCCAAGCTATTGAACTCGTAATGTAAATTTTCATTGGATTTTGATTAAAAATTATTACCTTTGAGCCAAAAGTATAAAATTTACAGCAAGCAGAATAGAGGTTTTGACGAATAAATTTCTGAAGGAACAATTAAGGATTTTCGTGCCAGACAATCTATAAACTATATAATCTATGTATCTTCATTTCTGATGCTTTTCGGGAACATTTAACAGAATGATGTTACGGGAGGCTAAAAAATCCCCCAACCCTTCTCACTATACTGCATAATAGTATATCAATGCATAGCTTTCTCCAGAAACCTCAAAGATTGTAATTTAGGTAGCGCAAAACCTAATGGCCCTAGAAACTACTGAAAACTGTAATAAGATAAACTACTTGGCAGCTCTGGAGATACCAGCCGTTAGAGATCACCATGTTTCAAGCATAGAATCGTCAAACTTTTTTTTTTTGCCAAATGGCTGCATCATTAGTGTTTTATTAGCAATATCCGTTGCAACAAGATCCCACACACAAGGATATTGATATTACAAAAATAAAGTGTTGCAAAAAAACCCACATAGAATGACCATATAGTGTCAGCCCTATGCTTATTTGGTTGGTATCAGAGTTATCTGGAAGTGTTAATTTATGTGGTATCATAATTCTATAAAAACATCCCTCCTGTTTGGAATCTTATATCTTATCCCAATACAGCAGTCAACAAATTGTACTAGTGCCTAATTGTCTATTACTCAATGGGCATACCTTGTGATCTTAGGCACAGTCGATTTAAAGGGAATCGGTGGTTCCTACACAGAAGCCACCTAGCGGCAAAAGTCGAAACTCATGAAAAGTATTCTTTGAGCAGTATTCATATTCCTACATAGACCACTTTCCCTAAATCAACTACTTGTATTTGCCATTTCGACAGTATACCTCCATTTTTCACATATATTCACTTCTAGGACACCCATAGGATACTATAGTTAAGGGAAAAGAAATATCTTTCCAAAGTTCATCATGAACGAATGAGAAAGGCATGACATGCCTTTCTCATTTTATCCGTGACCCCCTGTTTTATTGGTCCTAAAATATTTGTATAGATGCCCATTATACATTCCCAAGGTTTGGTTGCAATATCAATAGAAGAAGGGGATTATCCATGACAGATAATGTGAAAATGCTGTTTTCCTATTCATTTCATGCTGTTTTCCTATTCATTTCTATGGTTAAGGTACTCCTTTGCTCAAATGGCCGTATCATGAAAGTTAGTACTGTATCTTTTGATTACATAATAAATCAAACTAACATAATCCTGAGTTATATGCAAAAGCCATTAGAACATCAGTAATCCTGCGATAAGTAGCAAGTGGCGAGGGACAAATAAGGGAGTGAGTACATAGGAAAGAATTGCAAGGAAAGACGTTTTCTACCTCTAGCTCTACCTCTAGCTCTACCATAAAAAAAGTTTATGAGCGATTCAGGGCAGTCAACCATTGTACCACCCCGCATCCCGGGTAATTTTCCCATTCATTTCCACTCACCACCTTCAACCTTAGGAAGCACTTTGACAGAATGTCGGTAGTTATGTCTGTACATGTTTTTTTCAACGAGGCTAGTGATTGCACCTTTTCCTGATTATTATTTTTAATAGTGTGCTATTTCTGTCGGATTTCATCACAAAAAGATTAATATCTTCAGCTGCCTACTCAGAACCTATTACAAAACTGTACAGTGCAGGTCTTCAGCTCACTTCAACCCGGTTTTATTCAGTCCCTTTTTGTGTCATTAAACCTGTCATACATAAAGACATGGTGAAGATAGCATGGGAAAATATTTAAAAAATAGGCTTATCATACATATACATTTTAGGGGTTTGAGTGTATGTCTTAGGGGTGCAACTCGTATGCCCTGGAGATCTGCAGTAACATTATGCTGAATTACATTTAAGCAGTGGGTTTATAAGGTCTTGGGAGTTTAGATGGACACTAGCTGCATAGGGCCATGTCCAGGCAGGGTTATAGGCCTGTGCTTTTACTGTGTCACTCTCTCCTGCCCTTCTCTTTGACCTTTCCTTTGCCCACACAATAACTTCAGTTTTGGCAGGGCACCACAACATTTCCCGATTGTTTTGCTGTCTATCGTCCTGACCCGATCACATGACATTCATGTGAGACTATGTATTTGTGTGAATACAGTATACTGCTTATACTTTTTACTTAGCAGTTGTTTTATTTATCGTCTTAAGTTAGGATATGTTTTAAATGCATCCAGTTTCAAATGAATCAATACCAATGTCAATGGTCCTTAGTTTAAGTACTATTTTATAATCCAGCTGTCCAGTTTAGTGAGCTATTCGTTATAGTCAATTCTGATGCAGTATCTGCAGTGTAGTTAGTCAGTGATGGGGAGATTTGGATTAAAATCTGGAAACTTATTGGCTGCCGGGGGACATAGAGGGGAAAGGGTGTGCCAGCGTATATAGGTTTCTATATGCTAGTAGATGAGGTTGCCTCTCCCTAATCTGATTACTCAGCATAAACTACATCATAGGGTGAACAGGTGCAGGACATGCCATACCACTAATTAAAGCCAATATTTAGCTTAGCACTAAATGAGCTTCTTCAAAAGAGAGGAATGGCTGCCTTCACATTGCTTGGCTTTTTAGATATAAAAGAAGCTGCAGTTGTACTTGAGCTAAATGGCAATTATGGTTACCCTTTTGGAGGGAGAAATGCAGTTGTAAAGATTCCCACTTAAAGTGTGCAGAGGTGTAGGAAGTAAAAAAAGGTCAGGATAGCAACGACCCCAACCAGCTTTAAGCATGGGTATAATCATATATCTATATATGTCTATATATAGCTTTTGGGCACATCATCCCTCCACACCTTTCCTGCTATCTCGTGAGTGAATTATCAAAAGCCATTGTGCGATTATATATAATGTGAAAGCTTAGCTATCCTCCTTTTTGTATTTATGACCAAGTCTGAATGCATAACATTGTTTGCGTATGCATAGACAACGATGTCTGCATACAACCCAGTAGTATCAGCCAATTTGTACACTGGGAAAGGGATGAAAAGAGTGGGTAGTGGGTTCATAATCAACTGTGGCAGTATCAAGCTTGTCAGAGGTGTTTGCCTGAATGTTATCCAATCACTGAGTATACAACTGTATTCAAGAGAGGTCATTGAGACCGATGGTGTGATGTAGAAAGGGTATTTAGTGAAGACCACTGGGGCCAATCCCATTACACGGTAAAGATAGTGACACTGAGTCCCAGGAGGTTAGTGCTGGTAAGTGGCAACCCAGCAGCAGTAGTCCAATTTCAGGTAGACTGCAATGAGACCAGGTACCTTGGGAGTAATGATGAAGATAGCATGTCCATTGTATCTCATTAGGCACTGAGGGGAGGCTTGGAGGCAGGAAGGGTTATAGGCCAACATAGCATATATTTTCTCCTGCTGGGTAGAGTGGGCCCTGACCAGCTGCCGTGTTACTCAGAAGTGAGGAAGATACCACCCCCAATTGGTGCTTCCAAAGAGGTGGATGTGCTGGGAGCTGGTTTCTGCCAGTATGCCTTATTACAGCATTTAGGACTGGTGTAAGGTACCAGAGAAAATCGACTGCTCCAGTAGTTTAGCTTCTGGCCAACTTCCCCAAGTATCAGTAAGGCTAGCACCAGCATCAAGCACTATGCTGTTTTGGTTCCAGTTCTACATGGTTGTCCAGAACTAGTACGTATTACATGATCGATTCCGAGGACATCAATTATGTGGGGAATCTCAAACAAAATGATTACTATATTGAACTAGCAAAGGAGGGTGCAGGGTAATATTCATGAAAGACATTCTGTGGGAGAGGGTGAAATGATCCCTGAAAGGAATCAAGAGCAAGATAACTAGGGAGGAACTCGAAAGGAAGGCATATTCTGAAAAGGACTCAACAATGACAAAAGTTACATCGGTAAATGTTTCATTAATGAGGCTAATGATTGCCAGTGCAGCTTTTTCCTGTATTATTGATGTTAATGGTGGGATGTTTTATGTCCATTTAATCTCAATTGACAAAAGATTATAGTACTTCCAGCCAACTACACAGAAAACATTTTTGTCATCTCTTCTCTCAGATATCATTTTCAAACCATTTTGCTCAGTCCCTTCCAATAACCACTTTTTCCATCATCCACTTCTGACAAGAATCACACTTTAATTACCATTTTCCCCATTGGCTTCCCTTCAGACCATATTTATACATGCCTTCAGGAAATCAAATAAGCCTTTCTGCCTATGCTTGAAATCTTTCTTTGTAATACCTGAATATTTGAAGTTGGTGAATCATATGGGCATTAAGCTGTTATGCAATGGCTGTAGTATAGTTCTAAAGTAGCTTTATCATGTATACACATATAATCATGGTTTTGAGTCAAGCCTCTGTTCTCCCCCTTCACCCTACACACTGATTTCAATCACGGCAGAGTGCCACAACAATTTGCTGCCTGGTTTCCTGAACCAATCACACAACAATCATGCTACACTGTGTATTTATCTGGACACTAATGATCCTATTCAGATAGAGCATTGTAGAAATGTGTTCTCTTTGATCACAAAATAAATTGGACATGTATAAATACTTTCCACAGAAGGAACAGTTATGACTTTGTTTTTTCTGTAATACAAAAGGGATGTCAATAGGGATTTCACAAAGAGAGCAAGGTATACAATTCCCTGCTTGAATCTTTAAGTCTGACATCGCTCTTGGAGCTGCCATTCCCAACTGCTAGAAGCTATAGCGGGAAGAACTCTAGACAAAAAGTTATGCCATACTTACATTAACTTCCAATTAGAAACAGAATACATGCAGGCAAATATGATCAGGGATCGTCCTGTAAATCTATTTTGTTGCCTTCCCCACAGGGTGTAAGTGTCTGCATACACAACCCTGTTTGTACACAACCCTGTCTGCATGCACATCAGTGTTTGCATACACAACCATGTGTGAATACACAGTAGTATTAGCCATTCTGTACACTGGGAAAAGGTTAAAAGGAACAGAAAGTTTACGTAGTGGGTTCTTAAATAATTAACCTGTGGCTGTATTAAGCTTGTCAGAGGTGTCTCCCAGGATGTTTTCCAATCCAAGGACACTGCTGGATTCAAGAGAGGTCATTGAGGGTGATGGTGTGATGTAGAAAGGGCACTTTGTGGGGGTCACTAGGGCCAAACCTATTACATGGTAAAGACAGTGACCCCCAGAGGGTTAGTGCTGGTAACTTGGAACCAAGCAGCAGTAGTCTAATTTCAGGTGAACTGCAATGACACCAGGTACCGTGGGAGTAATGGTGAAGATAGCATGTTTTTGTATCTCATTAGGCACTGAGTGAGGGGAGACTTGCAGGAAGGAGGGGTGACAGGCCTACATAGGACATATTTCTCCTCCAGTGCGTAGAGTGGGCCCTGACCAGCTGCTGTGTTACTCGGAAATGAGATAGATACCACCTCCAATCAGGTAGTTCCTAAGAGGGGGGATATGCTGGGAACTGGTTCCTGGCGGTATGCCTCATTACAGCATTTAGGATTGGTACCCGTGTAAGGCATATGATTGGTACCAGCGGAAATCTACTGCTCCAGTAGTCCGGCTTCTGGCCACCTTCCACAAGTATCAGGAAGGCTAGCACCAGCATCAAGCACTATGTTGGCTTTGGTTCCAGTTCTACACAGTGGGGTTACTGGGATGGTACTACGAATATTACATAATCCATTGTCAGGACATCAACTCCATGGGAAATCTCAAACAAAATTATGGTGTACTATAATCTAATCCCTATGACAGTCAACAACTTGCATCACTGTTATCAGGCCTACTGCTGCAAGTCTACTATGGTACTTTATGGAACTACCGAAGGTGAGTGCAGGGGAGTATTCAAGAAAAGACATGTGGGAGAGGGTAAAATGATTCTCATAATAGCTTTCACTGAATGGATGAATTGGGAGGATCAGGGACCTGTATACTACTAATGGAACACCACCAAATGACACACACATCCCTGATCCATCACCTGACCACTGATAACTGCCTGGTGTCTGGGGTGATAGGTGATTATTGATTGAACCATTCGGTGATAAGGTGATTATTGATTGAACCATCATGCCTCATTCTCTATCAGTGACTGAGAAAACCTCAGTCCTTGAGAGGGACACATGAGAGCAAGATAACTAGGAAGGAACTCCAAAGAAAGGCATTTTCTAAGAAGGAGTCAATGATGGTAGTAGTTACATTGGTAAATGTTTCATTAATGAGGAAAATGATTGCCAGTGCAGCCATTTCCTGTGTTATTATTGTCAATTGTGGGCTATTTTATGTCCAATTTATCTCAAGTGACAAAAGATTATAGTTATTCAAGCAGACTACACAGAAAACATTTTTGTCATCTCTTCGCTCAGATATTATTTTCAAATCATTTTGTTCAGTTTCTTTCAATAACCACTTTTTCCATCACCCACTTCTGACGAGAATCGCTTTTTGCTTCCTGTTTTCCCCATTGGCTTCCCTTCAGACCATATTTAAACATGCCTTGAGGAAATCAAATAAGCCTTTCTGCTTTTCCTTAACATTTCATTACTTTCTTACCATATTTGAAGTTGGTGAATCCTATAGACATTAAGCTGGTTTACCCAATTGCAGTACTACAATTTAAAAGTAGCTTTATCATGTATACATATATGATCATGGCTTTGAGTGTATGGCTTTAGTGTGCAACTTTCCTCCATTCCTTCTGTTTGTTGTAATGTTGTGCCCAATGCCCTTTCATCAGTACACCTAGGATGTCCTCACAAGCCACAATTCATATGGACTCCAGCTGCGCCATATCCAGACAAGGTTAGAGGTGACCTTTTTACCAAAGCACTGTGCCACCCATTTCTGTCCGGCAGTCCCCTGCCCCTCTAGCCTTTGCTCTCCCCCTCCAGCTACACACTGATTTCAATTACGGTGGAGTGTCACAACGATTTGCTGCCCAGTGTCCTGACCAGATCTCACGACAATCACGTGACACTATGTATTTGTCTGGACACTAATAGTTCTATTTGGATAGAACATTGTAGAAATGTATTCTCTTTATATACAAAATAGATTGGACATGTCTGAATGCTTCCCAGAGAAGAGGCACTTTATGAAATTATTTTTTGTAATATAAAAGGAATGTTTATAAATAAAGTTGCTATTCACAACTGCTAGAAGCTGTGGGGAGCAGAAAAGTCTAGACCAATTAGAAACGAAATACATGCAGGCTGATATGATAAAGTGATAGCAATGCAAACCCTTTTTCTTTTCTTTCCTAGTGTGAGAATTAAACTCCCACTGTACAAATGGTGGAGCCCGTCCTCATCCTCATTTTTACCCCTCTTATATATATAGCCTACTAAAATAGTCTGCGCATGGCAACTGCAGTTCAAAATGTCCCTATGGATATCCCAACGGGCATAATAACCTAATGGCATTGACTGACTTGACCGATTTAGTGCCAGTCATTTTTATCTTTGCTGAATTAGATTCAAATCCAATTCATTATTTCTAAGCCAATGCTGGTGTCTCCTTGACTTATGGTCCGGAAAAAGACATCGGTTATGTTATAGCCAGGATAGTGGTGGTTGTATGTAACTTTGTCTGGTGCCCTCTAGAATCATCGCTACTGACAGATATCACAATGAATAAATGTATGGGTGAAGCTACAATGATATATATGTCATCCCCGTTACAAGACACAGGTTAGTCCCATTATTCTTATGGTGGTAGACTATACAGATTGTTATCTGTTAATTCAAATTAACATAGTTAAATGCTATTCAAACAGTTCTGAATGTTATACAAATCGCATAAGCTCCCTTGAATGTATACTAAAGTTAAGGAACCAAGTGAAAATGGATATATGGGAAAATGTATAGGATGCTTGCAGAACGTGAGATGCTTTATGTATTTCAATGAATAATTCGTGGGGGATTGTTGACATATATAGGGAATACTCTGTTAATATTGCTAGAATGTCTGTCATGAATTAATAAAAGGTCTGTAGAAACACTGAGGCCATGTGGAAACGTAAGAAGAATTCTCCAAGGGCCCCCTGTCAGATTCAATCCTTCTCTTCTCAGATATTGTGCTCCTACTGCAATATCAACCATCCGTTTAGTATAACTGTCATCAGATGATGCTCCAAAAAGGGTCAATTTATGACGTACCGCCCCTCCTGCAGACCTTGCTATATACATATGCTCTCGTCACTAAACCATTGACAAACAATACCATTTAAAATATTTAGGCTATCCACATACTAAAATATGTATCATTGTATGGTAAATCTTGATAATACGTTTGCCCCAGATGCAACACGGTCTTTGCTGGAGGTACAATACGGCAGAAGTAGGTTCATACTGGGAGGTACACCACTACCAGGCTGGCTGCCCTTAACTAGGTTTGCATGCAAATTCCTCCCTTTGTGCCAGCTGTCCAGTGCACTGTCTGTCTGCCGTATACCACATACCCCCAGGCCAAGTCATGGTATGGCGGCAGCGGAAGTGAGGATGCGTTCGATTACTGGGGACAGTATTGGTATGTGATATGCACGTTCTGTGTCGGCATGAGCGCACATTACTCTGAAAATGCATTTTGTTATAATTTGGATGTTTCTTCGCCGGATTTCGCTCGCCTCCTTCTTGCTTGTACTGAGAGATTCTCTACTTGTCGCCTTAAATATTGCTAATATCAAGACAGGTAACAGAACACCTGGGAGAAGAGTTGCTCACCTTAGAAGTATGGCAGCTTTGAGAGGGAAGACTTCTTAATAATCAGACAAGTTCTCTTTGGTTATTTTCGGATGGGTGGTACTTGTATGACATACAATACAGGACCAACCTCAAAATATCTAGGCAACAGTGTTGGCATAATTAGATAAACTACTCATAACACGTATCTATCTCTTAACCAAGAGGATACACACTGATTTACAGTATTGCTTTAATTCCGAAGGAATATAATATTCTTGGATGCAGTATAGCATTACAATAGGAAGCCCCACTACCGTCATTTCACTACTACTGGGCCCTTTGAGCCCCCACCCATTATATATATAATTAAGGCCATATACCTGTCCCGGATCCACTCCGACTGTTGCTGTAGGTGTACCGATATTTGGCCCTTTAAATATGCTTGTGATTCAGAACAGCAGATCGTGCGAAGCAGGAATAGAGAACTCCCTGCTCCAGGCCCTCATGTCTATGGCTGTGTCTCACGACCTTGGGCCAATGTTTTTGTCTCTGACCAGGTGCCGTCTCTGACCGGGTGCCGTCTCTGACCGGGTGCCGTCTCTGACCTTGTCTCAGAGAAGAGTGTTTTTCAATTGTTAACCTATACTCACATATATTAGGATTTGTAAAAACGCTATGACAGTTGTTATGTAATCATAATTAGCCTCCTGCTGTTGGTAGAAGGTAACTAAACTCCCAAAGTGATGTCCGGTCAGAGACGGCACCCGGTCAGAGACGGCACCTGGTCAGAGACGGCACCCGATCAGAGACAAAAACATTGGCTCAAGGTCGTGAGACACAGCCCTATATACCACTGGGATATGGAAGTAGTCAGTAGTATAAGGAAACTGGCATTACACACAGGTGTAGCCTGTAATTCACCGGCCACTACCAGCAGCGGCTGGGGCATCCAATAGCAGAAGGTGAAATGAAGATAAAAACACAGACAACCTTACACTATTTACCCTTTGGATGACATCACAACATTATATCAGGAGATACTGAGCACTGGCATTGTTCTATGTAGGCTACATGTAAAATAAAACTCGCTGAATAGCTAAGTTCCCCAACAGGCAACACCAGGTATATTCTCCATGCCCTGGATTCACACAGTAGATACGAGCGAAATCATGGGAATTAATAAATGGAGGTGCCACAAATATCACTGTATCTGGTTATAAATGGTAAAGGAAAAAGCTATGACTGCTGCAAACCCTAATGAGCGTGCTGTAAAGAATACAGAGAAATTACCAGCACATGTAATCTTATACTACAGGAGGTTGGCATGTCGGCCGCGGACATGTCTTGGTCTTAGACAGTACAATGTTCATTTAATGCCTGTTTTTGCAAACTCCCGTCTCCTGGAGCCTGTATTTAGACATGTAAATAATACCCAGCTGCTGATGCCTTCTGCTACTCCCATTAACCGTTTTCTTTTGCCGTGGGACATTGTTAATGAGATTCGCGTTTCAAATGATTCCTTTTGGTTTCTTTCCCACCGTTCACATTGCACTACTAGTCTACACATTCGGTATAGACGTCCAGCAGAAGAAACAGCTACACTGCCACGTTAAATATAATTACCGTACATGTAGTTATAGTACTAACCGTTTGCTGGTAGGCATTTTTGAAATATGAAGTGCTGTTTATACATGTGGATCATTTGTATCTAGCAAGTATAGATACAGATCTACAATAACACACTTTCACAGGAATACAACTATTTATACTCTTTCATACTTCCATTAAAATAAATAGCGGTTTAAAACTACAGCTACTATAGAGTAACACTAATGTTAACTAAAGGAGTGGGCTATGTTGATAGAGAGCTATAGCATGTTGTGTTGACAAGATTATTCTATATTTCTTTTCACAAAATGATTTTTTTCTTTTTCTATGATACATATTTTATTTATAAGATTGATTTGATTTTTATGTCCTGATATGCATTGTAGATTATATTCCATTGAATCCTATGCTATCTAAGAACCCTTTCGAAAATTATCCAAATTGCAATTCCGACTCGAAATTAGGATTCTACACCCTGGATAACCCTAAAATGTATTACGCAAGGAAATCAGACAATCTTGACATTTTGGCGGCCATCTTGCAATTTTCCAAATGGTAATTTATGATCCAAAATATGGATTCTACACCCTAGATAACCCTAAAATCCATATATTATACAAGGAAATCAGACAATCTTGAGTTTTTGGCGGCCATCTTGGAATTTTCTAAATTGTAATTTTGATCTAAAATATGGATTCTACACCCTAGATAACCCTAAAATCCATGTATTACAAAAGGAAATCAGACAATCTTGAGTTTTCGGCGGCCATCTTGGAATTTTCAAAATTGTAATTTTGGTCTGAAATATGGATTCTACACTTTAGATAACCCTAAAATCCATATGTTACACAAGGAAATCAGACAATCTTGAGTTTTCGTCGGCCATCTTGGCAGCCATCTTGGAATTTTCAAAATTGTAATTTTGGTCTGAAATATGGATTCTACACCTTAAATAACCCTAAAATCGATATGTTACACAAGGAAATCAGACAATCTTGAGTTTTCGGCGGCCATCTTGGAATTTTCCAAATTGCAATCTTGATCTAAAATATCGATTCCCCAGATAACCCTAATATTCATGTATTACTTAAGGATCGCTATGCCCCACTTGGGGGTCTGTATAGGGGGTCCTCATTTCCCATATAGGCCCTATATCACCCTGTTGATTTAGGCCTAGTCGCTAGTGGTCCACCTCCATCCTCCAGTGCTAGTAGGCCCTCACACTTAGACTAGCTGACAGCTGCGCCCCTCTTCCAAGTGCTAGTAAGCCTAGGCCCTCACACTTAGACTAGCTGCGCCCCTCTTCCCAGTGCTAGAAGGCCTAGGCCCTCACATTTAGACTAGCTGACAGCTGCGCCCCTCTTCCAAGTGCTAGTAAGCCTAGGCCCTCACACTTAGACTAGCTGCGCCCCTCGTCCCAGTGCTAGAAGGCCTAGGCCCTCACACTTAGACTAGCTGACAGCTGCGCCCCTCTTCCAAGTGCTAGTAAGCCTAGGCCCTCACACTTAGACTAGCTGACAGCTGCGTCCCTCTTCCCAGTTCTAGTAGGCCTAGGCCCTCACACTTAGACTAGCTGACAGCTGCGCCCCTCTTCCAAGTGCTAGTAAGCCTAGGCCCTCACACTTAGACTAGCTGCGCCCCTCTTCCCAGTGCTAGAAGGCCTAGGCCCTCACACTTAGACTAGCTGACAGCTGCGCCCCTCTTCCAAGTGCTAGTAAGCCTAGGCCCTCACACTTAGACTAGCTGCGCCCCTCTTCCCAGTGCTAGAAGGCCTAGGCCCTCACACTTAGACTAGCTAACAGCTGCGCCCCTCTTCCAAGTGCTACCGTAGTAGGCCTAGACCCTCACACTTAGACTACGGCTGACTGCTGCGCCCCTGTCCCCAGTGCTAGTAAGGGGTGCAGAGGGGTCCCGCCCCTGAGGTCGGAAAGTCGCCGAAATTAAGGGGTCCAGGTCGAAAAGTCGCTTTTTTTACCCTTTGATCTATAGTAGATGTTATTCAAAAGTCGCCAGGTCGCTTATATTATTGCTCTAGGTCGGAAGTCGCCTCCAAAACAGCCCAGGTCGCCAGGTCGCTTTTGACCCATCTGGAGCCACCTAGTAGGCCTAGGCCCTCACACTTATACTATAGCTGACAGCTATGGCCCTAGAGTCGGACTAGACCCTTAACCCAGATATTATTTGGCCCAGTTACCCTAGTTGGTTCCCACCGTTCGAATCTGACATAAGCAGCTAAAGCTATAAATAGAACACAGCGGGCGCCAGCGCCAGACGCCCGGGGTTCGCGGCTATGGCAAGCCAAATGTTCACCCCTGAAATCGAATTTCAGCAAGACGTATTTTTTATTTTTTTATTTAAATTTAAATTGTTTTATTTATGATATGGAATTACTCAATATGTTTTAAAAGTCGATAGACCCTACTAGGCAATTTTAAATCGAATCTATCCCTAATAGGGCCATGCATTCCCTGGACTGGGGTTAGGCCAGCTTATGGACCTTTGTCTATATATTTGCCTCAAAAATATCCGCCATGACTAAAGTAGGCCTATACTATGAGTTATCCTATGATATAAAGTAAGTTGTAGACCTGCCCACATCTATATTAAGTATCATCTGTAACTGCAGTCTATCTACGGTGAGAGTTTACAGATTAAGGTGACCGTATTACCATTCATGGAAAGTCACTAGGGGTTGTTGTAACTTTACCATGGCAACAACCCACGTCAGATGGACGTGAAAATGGCCGCCATCTCCGATTAGATGGCGTTTTAGGCCATAAATCAATCAATTACACAATTAAAAAGATCTGTTGTGGTGTGATAGACCTTGCTATGGGTCCATTCTATGTGATCAGATATTTCTAAAAAAATCGCTCCACTTTTGAATGGGGGGTCCCAAGCAGCTCTGTTCGGCAGAGGATCGGACGAGTAAACAGAGCTGCATATAGAGGCTAGCCCACAACCCCCCTCCAGAAAAAAATTAAATAAACAGAAATTAAAAAAAAAAAGTGGTGCACTGGCCTTCCATAGGAGTCAGTGCGTCTTTGCTCTTTGACGAAGATCGCGATCTACCGCAGATTATGAAAATTACCCGAACGAAATGCAAAGTTTACATCAAAATATTCTTTTGATGCAGAGTATTTTGAACAAAGTAAGGACATATATTATCACCATTTTTTGTATAGAATACAACTGAAAAGGAAAGAAAGTGTTACAGTGATGCAATCATGTCCAAAATTAGCTTCTCCAAATGTTCACTTTTTTTGGGGAGAATTTCTCTTTTTTTCGAGTTTTTCAAGGGAATCTCTTATTTTATCACATACAACTTTTTTTTTTCCCATTTTTTTTGTGACATACAGATTCCTGAGGTGTTTTGCAAAAGAATGCTATAGCTCTGAAAGATCACATGATAGTGCATAAAGGTGAAATAGATGAGAGAAAACAGGTCTACACGAAAAATGTGGGTGACTATATAAGAGTGGGCTTGACCTAGATTATAGCATCACAGCGAATATAGCCCACTCCAATAAACATTTTTCCTCCTTTTAACACTTTAAGGACAGCATGTCGCTAAAAGATGAATTTGTTGCCGACCCTTCGGGAAATATCTCAATCCCATAGGATCGGCATGATGTTTGAATGCAGCACTGGCGAGTTACCCATCAGGGCTGCATTCATGCATCATGACGACCAAGGATATGATGCATTAAGACATTATGCCGTCCTTAAAGGGTTAAGGGTATACTAAGAGTATTAACACTATGGGGAAGGTGGTCATGTGACGACATTAGGGTGACATTGACTGACCTTGTTGACTCAGGTCATGTGATTGTGCGTGCTAGTGGGTCGTGATGTACCCTAATAAAATAACTCACCGGGAGCCAGTCGTAATGGCAGGGTGTTTTTCTTCAAGATATTGAATTTGGCAGGGCCCATGCAAATCTGCTCTACATATAGCAAGATGTTGTTAATGTTAGATGTAGACAACATGAAACCTAGCTGTTGGCAATATTGGTGGGTAGAGATTTTCATTTGACATATGCATCTGTGGCGTGATCTGCGAAAAGGGACATTGGTGCATCCTGAACTAAGGTCCCTTTTCGCAGAATATGTTCTCAAACGGCTAACCCCTTCACGTTATTCCCTAGATGACTGTCATTTCCATATTCTCAGCAATTAGCGCACACTGTCCATAAAAAATAGTTAAGAGTTGTAATTGAGTAAAATAGGGTCATTCATAGTCTAAACCTGAGCCATAAGATGGGGATACACGCGTTATCAGGGTATGTGCGTTAATTACGGTGAGCAAGTTCAAGCTTCAAGTTTCGAAGTTTTTATTTTATCCTAGGGAAGGTACAATCGTCTTAGTACAGTTGATCTTCCCTGTATATACCCAGGGGGGTTTTCATGGATGCGAAAATATGACCCCTAAACACAAAGTTGTCTATCATACAATAACAATATTATAAAATTTTGCATCCGGTCGTCACATAGATGTCTTTAATGCTTTGATAACGAATGAGCATGGTCAAAGATAAATCTACTTACACACAGGGATCGGTGCAGAACTTGGTTGGCGTATCGTATACATTGATGCCAAAGGCTGAGCTGGTGACGATGAGTGGGAAGCAGATGGAGAAGGCTGTCATGGCCATGATGAGGCCTACAGCCACGTAGGCAGGTCGCTGGTACTCCAGTTTGTCCTGGTCCGTCTCTCCTGTGTCCGTCACGATCACCTGCACGTCCTCCTGCAACACACAGGGGACCATCAAAGTACGGCAGTATGGGAAATCACAGGGGGCATCAATGTATGATGGTATGGGAACTCACAGGGGGCCATCAAAGTATGATGGTATGGGAACACACAGGGGTTAATCAAAGTATGGCAGTATGGGAACACACAGGGGCCATCAAAGTACGGCAGTATGGGAACACACAGGGGGCCTTCAAAGTACGGCAGTATGGGAACACACAGGGGGCCTTCAAAGTACGGCAGTATATGGAAACTCACAGGGGGCATCAAGGTATGATGGTATGGGAACTCACACAGGGCCATCAAAGTATGATGGTATGGGAACACACAGGGGCCGTCAAGGTATGATGGTATGGGAACTCACACGGGCCGTCAGAATATGATGGTATGGGAAGTCACAGGGGTTAATCAGAGTACTGCGGTATGGGAACACACAGGGGGCCTTCAAAGTATGATGGTATGGGAACTCACAGGGGGCCATCAAATTATGACGGTATGGGAACACCCAGGGGTTAATCAAAGTATGACAGTATGGGAATGCACAGGGGGCCTTCAAAGTATGATGGTATGGGAAGGTATGACGGTATGGGAACTTACAGGGGCCATCAAAGTATGATGGTATGGGAACTCACAGGGAGACATTAAACTATGACTGTATGGGGACTCACAGGGGGCTTTCAAAGAACAGCGGTATGGGAACTAACATGGGGCCATCAGTATGATGGTATGGGAGGTCACAGAGGGTCATCGAGGTGTGACATTAAGGGAACGCACAGGAGCCATCAAAGTGTGATGGTATGGGAACGCACAGGGGGTCATCGAAGTATGTCGGTATGGTAACATACATGGGGGCATGCCGGTATGGGAAGTCATAGGAAAGGAGACAGGCAGACAGACAGGTGGGGTAGGAGGCAGACAGCTGGGGATGGAGCCGGGGATGGAGCTTGGGGTGGAGCTTGGGGTGGAGTGGGGAGGGATAGGGAGAGAGCGCCAAAATCTTTTTGAATATTCAGTGACCATTTAAGGAAATCGATGTTGCCTCTATAAATGTAGTTAAGGAGTAACACAAAAAAGTTACACTTTGCTATAATAGCGCACACCCTTTCTGAGAACCTGTGTCTCCATATACTATTCACCCCCTGCAACTAACCTGTGTTTTCACTTCTTACCTTCAAGGCCACAAACCTATGTCTCGATATACTACTCCCCCCTGCCACACTAACCTATGTCTCCATATACTACTCACCCTCACTGCCACTAACCGGTGTCTCCATATACTACTCGCCCCCCCCCCCTGCCACTAACCTGGGTCTCCATATACTACTCACCCTCACTGCCACTAGCCTGTGTCTCCATATACTACTCACCCCCACTGCCACTAACTAGTGTCTCCATATACTACTCACCCCCACTGCCACTAACTAGTGTCTCCATATACTACCCACCCCCTGCCACTAACTTGTGTCTCCATATACTACTCATCCCCACTGCCACTAACTTGTGTCTCCATATACTACTCACCCTCACTGCCACTAGGCTTGTGTCTCCATATATTACTCACCCTCACTGCCACTAACCTATGTCTCGATATACTACTCCCCCCTGCCACACTAACCTATGTCTCCATATACTACTTGTAATGATAATGTAACCATTTAAGTAGTTGGTAAGGCAGATGTTGATAGATTTATTCCTGAGATGACTGGCATGTTTACATCTTCAAATATGGCTCCATAATGGCTGACCCCCAAGTTCCCCAGTCCACCACCAGGTGGAGTCAAAGGCTATATTATTAGTTCCTGTTTATACCACTTGGTGGGGTGGCTATCACTGGATATCACTACATCCCCCTTATTACAAAGATGTTATGGGTATATGAAATCAATTTGTCAAATTGTCTTATGTATTGAAGATATATTTAATGGTGGGTTAAGGGTAGACTACCCTGTCCCCCTGACGTTTGTAGGGATTATTTTGCCCTAGTTGTCAAACGTCAAATTTAGTCTTTATATCTGCTCGGCATTATTGACACCCGTCCACTCCGGGTAGTTGTTCCCGCATGACTGGCTGGTGCATCTAACGGCCTCGATGGTGGTTTTGGCGGAGGTGGATGCTTCGGAGCCAGTTGTGGTGACGGTGGTCGTTGCAGCCTTGGAGACGTATCTGAGGCAGGCGGATGTGATGGCCTTGGAGACACAGGCGGATGTGATGGCCTTATAGGTGTTGTCGGCTGCTGAATCTCCAATGGTCTTCCTTCTGGTCTCTCTTGTAGATGGACTCGATTACGCCTAACCAGACTTCCTCTCTGGTTCTCCACGATATATGATCGAGGTGCTGCATCACTTGGCTCAATGACCTGTCCTGGACGCCAAGCATGTGTCGACTTGTCGTACACACTGACCCGTTGCCCAGGGTATAGTGGTGCTAAGTCCTTCGCTCCTCTATCATGGTAAGCCTTGCTTTTGGTCTGCCGTTCCAGCATTCTTTCTTTCACTGGTCCACTTGCAGTTTCTTCGCTGCGGAATGGAAGACTTGCTGTTAGTTTTCTGTTCATCAAAAGCTCCCCTGGCGACGGAATGACATTGTCTATGGGGGTTGCTCTGATGTTAAGTAGGACCTTTTGGATGTTTTGTCCTGACTTCATTGCTTTCTTTAGTATTGGCTTAATCCATTTAATCTGTCGCTCTATAAATCCATTGGATTGTGGGAATTCAGGCGATGATGTTACGTGCTGGATCTCCCACTCTCTGCAGGTTTTCTGGAAGGCTTCTCCTGTGTACTGGGGTCCATTGTCAGATCGGATGGTGTTAGGCTTCCCAAGCACACTGCATATACCTTCTACGTAGCTTGCTACGGAGGCAGAGGTTGCTGAGGAAAGTTCCTTCACAAATGGAAATTTCGAATAATAGTCAGACACAATGATAAACATCTTGCCTTTTATCTCAAATAGATCAGTACCTATTACCTTCCAGGGTCCATCAGGAACCTCTGTGGGTAACATTGGTTCTTTCGTGTTTGCTTCCTGGAACTCCTGGCAAAGTGGGCAGGTCTTGATCATTTTGCTGATATCATCGTTTATCCCAGGCCAGTAGATGGTTTCTCTTGCTAACAATCGTGTCTTCTCGATACCCTGGTGTCCTACGTGTAGTTGCTTCAGTAGCTCAGGCTGCATCGATGGTGGTATCACAACCTGCTTTCCCTTGAAGATCACACCATCCTCTATTCCTAGCGTGTCACGGAAGCTCCAGTAAGGCCGCAGGTCAGTAGGAAGCTCTTTGATGCTTTCCGGCCATCCAGTATAGATGACTTCTGCGAGTGCGTTCAACACTGGACACTCCCTGGTCTTGGTTCTCAGGTGGTGTTGTTTCTCGGGACTGAAGTGTATCAGATCCAGGGTGATATCATCGACTCTGACATCAAGTGTGACATTTCCTGTATCTTTCGGGTTAGGCAACCGGGAAAGTGTATCAGAAATGACCATTTGACTCCCTGGACGGTACAAAACACTGTAGTCGTAACCTTGTATCTTCAGTAACATACGCTGCAGTCGTGGCGGGGCGGATGAGAGTGCTTTACGCGCAATCATCTCTAACGGCTTGTGATCGCTCACTACTGTAAATGATCTGCCGTAAAGGTATGATGTGAATCGTTCAACCCCATAGACAACGGCAAGCATTTCTCTCTCTATGTTGCTGTAGTTGCTCTGTGTTGTGGTAAGTGTCTTGGATGCGAAGGCAATTGGTTTTCCTTCCTGTACTAGACATGCACCCAATCCCTTCATCGACGCATCAACTTCTATGCTGATGGGCTTGGTAACATCGTAGAAAGCGACGATACGGGATGTCATGACTTCTTTCAGCTTCTTGACTGCGATCGTATGAGTTTCTTCCCAAATGAAGACAGAGTCCTTCTTCAACAGATCTCTCAGCGGAGCGGCAAGTGAGCTGAGGTTGGGAATGAATGTCCCAAGGTACGTCAGTAGCCCTAAGAATCGTTGTAGGTCTTCCGGATTCTTTGGTTCTGGCATTTCATTGATAGCTTGTACCTTGGCTGGATCTGGTGATATCCCTTCTGCACTGTACGTATTGCCAAAGAAGGATATAGAGCTGGCCTTGATGGTACACTTTTGGGAGTTGAAGACCAGTCCATACTCTTTGGCTGCATCCATCAATGCAATCAGATGCTTGTCGTGTTCCTCTTCGGTACGACCGAACACGCAAATGTCGTCAGCTATGCCCACACACCCATCGAGATTCTCTAGAAACTCGTCCATCCGTTGCTGGAATATATCTTGGCTTATGTTCAGGCCGAAAGGCAATCTCCTGAAACAATATCGTCCAAACGGAGTACGGAAGGTGGTTAGCAATTGACTCTTCTCCTCGAGTGGTACACTCCAGTAGCCTGCTTTGGCATCTAGCTTACTGAAGATTTTGGCACCAGCGAACTTTGGATTGACCTCTTCTAGAGTAGGCATTTTATGAGGACATCGCTTTATGGCATTGTTCAGAAATTTAGGATCCAGACATATCCTGAGACTACCATCTTTCTTTGTGCTGTACACAAGACTGGAGCACCAGTCGGTGTGCTTGGTAACCTTGCGGATCACGCCTGTTTCCTCCATCTCCTTGAGTCCTGCCTTTATCTTTGGTAACAGATTGACGTTGGACTTACGAGGTCGGTTAATGTGCGGCTCAGCGTCTGGCTTCAGGAGGATTTTGGCAGGCTCCTTGAAGCGACCAATGGCATCGAACTGATCTGGATATCGGCTTTTCAGATCGTCCACGGTGGACACAGATCGGGTGATCTGGTCAACTGTTACCCTCGTACAGTTGATCGTGATGAGACCAAGGGCCTCGCACGTTGGTAGTCCTAGTATAACAGGTCCGTCGACTTCGACGACGTAGAATGTAGCCTCGTGCCATTGGGACGTTCGAGACTTGCATCTAACTGCCATGGTTCCAAAGCAGTTAATGGTGTTGCCTGAATACGACGTCAGCTTCGCCTTGGTAGTAGGCGTCAGGATCTCACAGGGGTCGCGGTCACCATACATCTGACGGAAGGTACGTAGGGGTAGAGCATTAGCATTAGCACCAGTGTCAAGCTTCACCTTGAGCGTGTGCTTGCCCTTGACATCTGGTATTTTCACATCAAGGTTGGTGAATGCTTTGTCCTGCTCAACTGCATCAAGGTCTCCCAAGGTGACGGCATAGAACCCTTTGATAGGCTCATCGGCACTGTCGCTGTCTTCTGAGGTACTTGACGCGTTGTTTTGTACGGCATGTACTTTCTTACGACCTTTCTTCTTGTGGTAGTCTTTCTTTCGTGACTCCTTGTCTGGCGCGCTGGCAGTTGCACCGCTGTTCTTTGGATGACCCAACTTCTTGTTGTGGCAACAGTCAATCCAGTGGCCCATATTACCGCAGTGGCCACACTTCGAGTTGTATGCGGGGCATTCACGGTACTTGTGTATTCTGCCGCAGTTCCCACAGGGCTTTCGTTTCCCTTTTCCATCATGCTTCTGAACGTAGTCGACATTCGGAACTTCCTTACGGGAACGTCGTTTAAGGGATTCCAGTCGGAGAGAGCCTTTGGTTGCAGCTTCATGCTGTCGACCCTCCTTCAAGACTTGTTCGAGCGTCAAATCCTTACCCTTGTCAAGCAGGCTTCGACGGAAAAGCTCTATTGGCGTAGAAGCTATCACTAACTCGATGACGCGTTCTTGAAGCTCAGCATCGGTAAACTCGCATTGTAACGCCTGGGTACGCGCTCGCGATACGAACTCGTCTAGGGACTCGTTTTCGTCTTGTTCATACTCAAACATCAAATCAAGGCGGTGTACTCGGAAATGTACAGAGATATTGAGTTGGTCTTCAAAAAAACTCCAGATCTTGTCCGGATCTTTTAAGTGTTCTGCGCTCAGCCCTGAGGCATTTAGCCGGCGCAAACCCTCATCCCCCAAACCTATCTTGATTTTACGAGCTATTTTGACCTTCTCGGTAACCTCATTGTCCTCAATTACTAAAGACATGCGTTGCTTGAATAGCTTGAACACCTCAGGTCTATTGGGGGTGTCCCAGTTCATGGTAGGGTATTTGGCAGCCATATTGTTGGAATTGGAATTTTGTGACAACAATTGTCTTTTTTTTTTTCACAGTGTAGGTAATGGAAGTGAAATTTGTGAAAACAGGTTTTTTTCACAGTGTAGGTAGTGACAACAGTTTTTTTTCACAGTGTAGGTAGTGGAAATGAATTTTTGTGACAACTGTTTTTTTTCACAGTGTAGGTAGTGACAACAGTTCTTTTTTACAGTGTAGGTATTACTATACTATGGCTGTATAGTTATAGGCAGTCACTGTAGTCAATATACAGGTAGTAGTATATAGACTATAGACAGTCACAAAAGTCAAATACACAGGTAGTAGTGCATGGACTATAATCACTTTCCTCCAACTTGTAGATCTATCTAACACATGGTATTGGTATAGGAACTGTCAACTGTAAATGGTTCCTCCTCCTGGTGTGGTACCATTGGCATTGTAGAAGAAGATTTCCTACTCACAGTTTTTGGTGTAACCTGATGTTGGTGTTGCTCAAAACATACATCAATTCATCATTTACTTTACCACTGCCACCATGTAATGATAATGTAACCATTTAAGTAGTTGGTAAGGCAGATGTTGATAGATTTATTCCTGAGATGACTGGCATGTTTACATCTTCAAATATGGCTCCATAATGGCTGACCCCCAAGTTCCCCAGTCCACCACCAGGTGGAGTCAAAGGCTATATTATTAGTTCCTGTTTATACCACTTGGTGGGGTGGCTATCACTGGATATCACTACACTACTCACCCTCACTGCCACTAACCGGTGTCTCCATATACTACTCGCCCCCCCCCCCCTGCCACTAACCTGGGTCTCCATATACTACTCACCCTCACTGCCACTAGCCTGTGTCTCCATATACTACTCACCCCCACTGCCACTAACTAGTGTCTCCATATACTACTCACCCCCACTGCCACTAACTAGTGTCTCCATATACTACCCACCCCCTGCCACTAACTTGTGTCTCCATATACTACTCATCCCCACTGCCACTAACTTGTGTCTCCATATACTACTCACCCTCACTGCCACTAGGCTTGTGTCTCCATATATTACTCACCCTCACTGCCACTAACCTGTGTCTCCATATACTACTCACCCCCACTGCCACTTACTAGTGTCTCCATATACTACTCACCCCCCTGCCACTAACCTGTGTCTCCATATACTACTCACCCTCACTGCCACTAACCTGTGTCTCCATATACTACTCACCCCCACTGCCATTAACTAATGTCTCCATATACTACTCACCCCCACTGCCACTAACTTGTGTCTCCATATACTACTCACCCTCACTGCCACTAGGCTTGTGTCTCCATATATTACTCACCCTCACTGCCACTAACCTGTGTCTCCATATACTACTCACCCCCACTGCCACTTACTAGTGTCTCCATATACTACTCACCCCCCTGCCACTAACCTGTGTCTCCATATACTACTCACCCTCACTGCCACTAACCTGTATCTCCTTATACTACTCCCCCCTGCCACTAATCTGTGTCTCAATATACTACGCACACTCACTGCCACTAATCTGTGTCTCAATATACTACTCACCCTCACTGCCACTAACCTGTGTCTCCATATACTACTCACCCTCACTGCCACTAACCTGTGTCTCCATATACTACTCACCCCCACTGCCACTAACTTGTGTCTCCATATACTACTCACCCTCACTGCCACGAGTCTTGTGTCTCCATATACTACTCACCCCCACTGTCACTAACCTGTGTCTCCATATACTACTCACCCTCACTGTCACTAACTTGTGTCTCCATATACTACTCACCCCCACTGTCACTAACCTGTGTCTCCATATACTACTCACCCCCACTGCCACTAACCTGTGTCTCCATATACTACTTACCCCCACTGCCACTAACCTGTGTCTCCATATACTACTCACCCCCACTGCCACTAACCTGTGCCTCCATATACTACTCACCCCCACTGCCACTAACTAGTGTCTCCATATACTACTCACGCCTTGAACTCAGGACAGACTCTGTGGAGAACTACGTGTCTGGCTGATAGCCTCACATTAGCGTGTCGCATGATGCCTTAGCCATGAGACAGGGCAGACAATGCCAGCTGCGACACCCGACCAGTGGGAACACTGGTGGGGGCGGGGGGTGAGGAGGAGGGAAACAGTTACAGAAAAGCCTTCCACTTTCTATATATGTAGTGGTGTTATACGACAGGTCTAGTGACTGACTGCCCAAGGCGGGAAAGGTCAGTCTGAGGGCAGAAAATGTCAAACTTCAGTAACCCTCCATGAGTCCTTCTGTGTATAGCATTGCACCATAGTTACACTGTTAGTACTTTTCTATAGTATTCTGCCCCCCTCGCCCATTAGGCACCAGTGGCTAAGTCCATGCGGCAGCAGGTGGCGACATTCACACCAGACAGACTAACCTTTGCAACATTAGGACTATGCGTCACATGGGGCTAATGGACAATAGTCTTACTTGACTTTTAGAGAACAAAACAGGGGATATGCTTACTGTGATGCAAAGTGATTGAGCACTCAGTGAAACATCCTAACGGGTCTCATGTGTTTCTGTTGCTATCATCAATGACACAGGCATCATGCTGGGAATCACTGTGTGTATTATGTATGTGTATATGTATATGTATTATTATGTATATGTATATATACTTGGCTCATATGTCAATATGAGCAGTAGAGACGGGGGTCGTACGGGGACTTGTTTCATATGTCAATATGAGCATTAGCGACGTGTTCAGCTGTTCGCACAGAATGAACAGCTGGCCTTTTTGGACCTATAGCAGAGCTACAATTTAACGTATATTGTAAGGTACAGCAACATGTGGCTCTATGGCTTAGTTGGCAAAGCGCCTGTCTAGTAAACAGGAGATCCTGGGTTCGACTCCCAGTGGAGCCTTGTTTTACAAAGTGGTTTCGAGTTGTTTCAAGTTTGTAAAGTTTTATTTTTTCTTAGGCACAAGTAGAGTCATTCACAATTAAATGATGCGCCTAAGGGGGTGTTCCTGTAAACGGTAGTAATTTCTGACCCCGTATTAAATAACAAGCTTGTCCTCTTAACTATTTTATAACATCACTACCGTCCCTAGTGTCCATTAAGGCACACAAAAAAAAGTTTCTAAAAATACATTCATTGTCGGTGTGTAGGCTTACTCAGAGAAGGGGGCACATAAAGTAGGGCAGGAGCTGTACACTATGAGATTGCTATGAATAACCTGGATAAAGATCCTCGGGTGTACTAAATACCTGTACAGTACCGTTACAGTGGTAGTCTTACAAGGCGAAAAATATGACCGATAATAGCACAATATATTTCAAGGCGAAAGATATGACTGAGAATAGCACAGTATAAGATACAATGTCACGATATACTATAGAAACCGTCCTAGCATACGTCCAACCATCATTGAGTATTAGTTTACAAGAAATGTTTTGTCATCAATCTTACACGCCTACTTTACCAATTGATGAGCCCCTAATATATGCCCATGTCACTCTATTAGTGTACCCGCAGTCCTATAAAGTCGTATCTCATACTGCTCATAGATAAGATTCCCAAATGGGGAGACTAGTTCATGGCAACGACATGACTGATCCGTTTAATTAAAAGGATTGGAGTGGGAGGTCATTCACACTTGTAAGTTATGTACAACAATTTCAGAATATTGTCTTTAGCTAACTTGATTGGTAAATTGTGATGTCAACATAGCATCAGCTAGGGAAAATCTTGAGAATCATGATATTATGGACACTTTTAAGTAACAGTCTATCAAACTCTAGAATGAGTATCAGTTTCTCACAAGGTTAAGCCTGCTGACGTGGGAGAATCGGGAGGCTTAGTAGGACTACGGAAGTGGTTACTTAAACTCCCAAGTAAGATAATATCATTGCTAATCCCTTTTCATAGAATAGGAGGTGCTCTGACCTGGGTTTGGTTCCCGGGTTTGGTTATTGCTAATGCTGAGGTTAGTTAATATCACATTAACATTATAAGTATACCAACATTAGACTAACAGATACTAGTATAGTGTAGAGTAGGAGTTGCTCTGACCTGGGTCTGGTTGTTGCTAATGCTGAGTTTACTTCATGTTACACTATGAGTATACCAACATTAGGCTAACAGATACTAGTATAGTGTAGAGTAGGAGTTGCTCTGACCTGGGTCTGGTTGTTGCTAATGCTGAGCTTACTTCATATTACATTATAAGTATACCAATATCAGACTAACATATACCAGTATAGTGTAGAGTAGGAGTTGCTCTGACCTGGGTTTGGTTGTTGTTGATGCTGAGGTTACTCAGCTTCAAGGTGTTGATACTGGAGAGTGATCGCGACATGGTGGCGGAGATCCGGGTGAACAGGGTCTTCCCAACACGTTCCAGACCGACCATATATAAAGAGTTCTCTATCCCTGTTCACACATATACACCACCAAACTGAGACTTCTCCCCACTCTGTAGCTACAGACACACTCCACAAACTCAAATAGTCACACCTCAAAGGATTCTAACGGTTCTCATACCATATAAGGCCTGCTTTCACGCCCCACACTCAGGATATTGACTAACTCTAATCCATTCTCCCACCATCCAAGTGTAACCTGTTATATGCTTCCAGTCTAATCCGTTATCTGGGAATTCTATCCAAGAAATGAAATTGAAATGGGTAAAATGATGCTGCAGAGCCGACAAGATGACAGGGTGGTCTCATTATTCAGCTTGGTTTACTCCTCACTGGTGACAGGTCATCCATTACTCCTCGTCTCTACCTCCGGCTCAATGTGTGATCGATGAGGCAATTACTAATGGAGAAATAAATCATTGAAATCACTAATTAAAACCCCTGAAGGAAGTTGGGGACGCAGATAGGTAAATCCATCCCGCTAGGTTGGTTAGTTTCCAAGGCTAGCCTCGTCTTCAACTCCCTAGAACAGGGCTGATTCCCAGGAGCACCTTACGTATCGTAATCAGTATTGACGTCAATGACGTAAGCCCTAGCCGACAAGGTAAGTACCAATGGAAAGGATGTTTCGCAGGCTGTTGATACAGCACAGATAGCGGGCAGTCTCTACTGTGACGTAATCAGTATGACGTCGATGACGTAAATACGCTGGGTACGTATGGGTCATGTAGAGGTTGCATGCTAACATTCACAAATGAATCAGATTGGGGGAAGATGTGCCGTTGACGATGTCCTTTCGTCGTAATCCATCTGTTCATGCATCTCCTACTCCCAATGACATCAATCTCTGAAAGTAGTTATTTATGATGCTTCCTATCTCCAAAACCATGTATAACTGACAAAAATAACGTCTGCTGTCCTGTCAATTATATCCAAATAGTGTCGTAATACTAATACTAGCATCTTGTGGGGCAGTGGCCAAGTTGTGGATAAGTCCTGTATAGTAGACCTACTACCTATCCTATCTCAGACTCTATACCCTTGTGTCCCTGATGGTATACTTGAAAATACCTGCAGGCTGGTGAGAGCAGAGCTACTCCCTCCACAGTGAGCAGCTCCTCCAGTGAGCAGCTCAGACACTGACCACAGCGCCACCAACGGTGACCACCTCAAGCTTAAGGCTTTGAGGTCTGTGGTTAGGGTGCCTAATCCGGCTGTGGTGGTATTAAAGCACACAGGTGGGCCTTTCTCCAGCACACTAAGGACAGTGGATAAAGCCGGGTAATCCTGTGAGCAACTCAGCCATGCGAATTAATCCCTATCCCCAAGCAGCTGCTTCTCACGAGAGGAGTTGTTTTTTTCACTCAGCGGAATCCGCGGCTGGTGGTCGGATTAAGTCCCGGTGGAGATGGTATTTTTATCATATCCTTCCCTTGGGGCTGTGCGTGCACTGGAATGTGGACTCTAAAAGTAGCTTGCCTGAGGGGAAATTCTATGTCATCATGTCCCTTGGTGTATGTATAGACATGCATAGAGTCTTAAAGAAACCTACTTTCCTTATACAGGTTCTTCTTATACAGTACAGTTGTGACTTCATATCATTACTCCTTCAAGCTTATTCATTACCATACTGAAATTGATACACATATATCCTTGGAGCAAAATTGTTATCTAGATGTAGGTCTGGTTGAAAGCAATACATGACATGATGGAAGATCCTACACATAATACCCGGCTATATTTATCTCCACACAACTGCCTCTTTAGATCCTGCTGTAACAAATACCACGACAGTGAGGGGCTAATCCGCTAACAGTCGCCTCCATTGGCGTAGAGAACACGGGGGTGGGAGCTCCCAGAAACTGCCATTAAAGCACTTAGAGAACCACCCGGGCGTGATGTAGTCTCTAAGCTGGCAGCTGACTCCTTTATCCTTGTCACAAGAGACTCCTCCAGGGCTGTAAGCCACAGTCACCAAGAGGCCTGTATGTAGTAGTAGAGTCTACACAGGAGGAGGGAGTAGTGTGTGGGCTGCATGCCTTAAAGTCCCAGCACAGGGTAGCAGTAGTAGTAGGGTGCTCTGTGTTGGTGACATGGAGAGACACCAGTAGGAGCTGATGGACCCACTGGTCGATCACAGCTACAGAGACCGACTGGTGGTAGTAGCACTGGCCTCCTCCTCCTCCTCCAGCGTTGCCGCCCCTGTCCCACCCCCTGTATCCCTGCCTCCCTCCCTCCTCCTGCAGCCTGGGAGCAATAAGCTCCTGCCCACCACTCAGTACCAGAGGCGGTCCAAGCGTTTTGCCGCCCACGGGGGGCTGCCGCTCCTGCCGCTGGTCAGTGAGGTGGGAGCCATGTGAAATGGGGTGAGAGGGCTGGTTCTAGGCTGTAGGGAGGTGAAGTGGTTGGGGGTTATTTGTAGGGCCTCACGGGCAATGGGTAGGATGGAGAAGGGGGTGTGACTGTGATGACTTCCTCCGAATAGCCACAGAGACACTACAAGGCCAGAGAGCAATACCGACTTGTCTCTTCACTCTCGCCTGTGCCGGCGGCGGCGGGGGTGATGGGTCAGACAGTGGCGGAAGCAGTGGTCAGCGTCAGAGTCGGCGGCCTCAGGCCATAGACCCTGAGAGGAAGTAATATAGGGCAGCTGCCGTGGGGGTGATGGACACTTGGACTTATCCTATATACTCTCAGAACTGCACAAATCTAGTCTTCGGTGACTCATAACACTGCAGACGCTCAATTCAAAGAGGCATTCATGTGTGTAGATAATCCGCCCAAAGGACATCCAGCATTGCAGATACTGTAAAGTTTTGTCCAAAGGGGCATATAATATGGTCATGCAGACACTCACTCCCAAATGTCACAGCACTGCAGATACTCACTGTAACTCTGTCGAAAGGGGCATATAGTCATACAGATACCCACTCCAAGGGCAGACAATACTGCAGATACTCACTGTGTTAAAGTGTAACTCAGTCCAAAGGTGCATATAGTCATACAGATACCCGGACAGAACCCACCTAGCACTGCAGATACTCAGTCCAAATGGATACCCGATATGACAAGCCTGTATTCACGCAGCACCAGGTGTGCTAATTACTCGAGTCACTCAGACATCAGAGTTGGCCACAGAGCTGCTCACTCTCCCAGCTTCTACAGCCAGACTTTCTGTCCGTGGCCCTATCTATAGGCAATCTAGGAGCGGGGGACAGCTGTGGTAAAAGGTCGACGCCGTCCATTCCTGTACACACTCTCTTGACCAATACCCTCTCACGATTCTTACTGAGCATTAAGCAGCAGGGGCTCTGAAAGCAGTCCTCCTATAACTTCTTATTGGTCAAATGTATTCCTCCCGATAGTTGTCTGCGTTGGGATATCCTACATTTTGAGCATTGCCCGGTATTTATAAGAAGCTTAGATAACGTGACATGTGACTCTTGAAATATGGGATTCAATATTTTCTACCTCCCAATGTCACATTGTGAAGGACAATTTGATGTCCTTTTTGTTGGCAAATTAAAATATTGAAGTCAATTTCACAGATAAAAGCTGCCCCATTCATAGAGATAAGTGCTCCTCTTTGCTGGTAACGTATATCCTTAAAGTGAGCTTGCCTCCTGGGCCCTGGCAGTCCCACCCCTATAACACCAGGACCATCTATCACCACCACAACATCAGAGGAGGTTCCCACATGAATACAGAGTCAATAGCACGTGGCTGAAGACTGCAGGCGTGGTGTAGATTTCAAACGGTTGCCACACGGGGCCTACTCCAGTGAGCTGCTCAGTGAGCTGCTCAGTGTACACATCCAGGTCCCAGGGAGCCTGGAGGCGCGGTGCTGTGCGCTAGAGCGGAGCAGAGCGAGCGACTCCTCCTCCCACAGCGCCCTCCTGTAAACAGTCAGGCATTGTGTCGGCCTACTGGAGAGGGGCTGCTGGAGAAGGGGGAGGAGGAGGAGGAGGAGGAGGAGGAGGAGGAGGAGGGGCATGGGGACCCAGGAGGAGCCAGTAGTAGTGGTGGTAGTAGTAGTAGTAGTAGTAGTAGAGGAGAAAGGGGTGTTGGAGGAAGCAGCACCACGGCGACAATCAATCAGCAGTCGGCCCTCCTACTGGCCGTCCTATATGTGCTCAGCGTCCTGCATCTAGATGAGTGCATGCGAGCAGCTCTGAGCAGGAGCGGAGAGAAGGGACCCTTCAGGGGGGAGCGAGAAGGGGGTTAAAGGGGTGATGGGGGAGGTTAAATGAAGGTACCCGGTGTATAATATACGTGACAAGGATGACAGTGAACCGTTATTTCGTGACTTAAAAGATATGCGGCCTCTCCCCCCGCACACACACACACACCAAATGGTAAATGGAAAGCTGATCATGGAACAGTTAGCCCCTATAAAGACGCTAACAGACATGACTCTCACATCAAGCCTCTCATTGTTCCCATTAATAGCAATAATAAAGTCCCATTCGCTATTATTAGGTATACAGAAGAGCGCAATATTTGAGTCACGCTCGTAAATTTCACCAGTTTGATATCGGTAAGGAATGCCTAATTTGCAAGACACTATACATTTTGTATTTTGGGTCAAATATGATTTGTTGTAACTACAAAAATTCACTCGCTATCATACGTGACGATGATATTTCACGTGGCCAGAGTCCTAGTCCCCCAACTTCCCCGCGAAGGAGACCTAAGTAACGTTACTAATTGGATAACGGGATCTCCTGGTAATGAAACCACAATGCGTTATGTAGATGTGATATGACAATTGTTAACAGAATGTCAGGGTGTAATTGGTGATTGGCAATTGGTTAGCCAAATATGGTGGACAAGAATAGCGTAGAAAAATGTTGCTGGCCTCTGTGCCCTTCGATGATTTGTTGGTTCGGCTTAAATTAGGGGTACACCAGTGCTCAGTTGGTGGAGGGGACAAGATGGCGGCCTGCACTGCAGACAACGACACTCACACAACAGTGCCATTGATCATAGCTCCACATTCCAATCAAGCTCTCACTTTGTGAAGAACAAATGTAATCCACAGCTATAGGGAGGTGAGAGGCCTGTTGCTACGTGACGTGCCGGTATAGGAGTGGGCAGACGACACTGTAAGACGCCGTGACAACCACTCCAACAGCAGACATCCCCACGTCATTATATCCTACTCCATCTATGCCACAACTCCCCCCCCCCGACACACACACATACACCCTACTCCACACCCTGGTAGAGGGGTATCCATGGAGACTACTCATGTCGTCATCTCCCGCGTCATCTGGCCGTGATCGGGGAAGGTACTGGAGGATGTGGCATCAATAGGGTAGCTAGAACTCATCAGGAGATGGAGACACACTGGTTACACCCTCCAGCAGCACGTCTACTAGCCCTTTAACGACTGCATAGTGCATTAATGCATCATGCCCTTTGTCGTCATCATGCATGGATGCAGCCCTGGCGAGTCTACTTTCCAGGGCTGCATTCATGCATCATGCCGACCACTTGGGAGTGTATTCACCCCGTGGGATCAGCATGATGCGTGAATGTAGCTCTGACGAGTGACTCGCCATTGCTGCATTCATGCATCATGACGATAAATGGCATACTGCATCAATGCAATATCCGGCTTTAAAGGACTGATTCCAGATTCCCATGTTCAATAATACTCCCATGTGCATGACGGACAGGTCGCCTATTAATGGTGAGCAACAGAAGGGGAATAACTCAGAGATGCAAATAGTTCTGAGAAACTCGGAGATGAAAATAATTCCGAGAAAAACCATCGCACTCTGAAATGATACAGTATTATATTATTGCCGAAAATGCATATTTGGCACAGATTTTTTAAATTGCTGGGAATCATGGGGAAGTGCCGTTCTTCCATCTTGTCCCTGACAATGAGCAAGTGTCATCCTTCCATGTATCACGTATAGATCTATATGTAATCGTATATATGTGACATTAAAAACCCATCAACTTAACGTGCAGCTGTGATAAGGCAACTAGAGTACTTGAACTACAAGCAGTACAAAAGAACGAGGGCAATGGTGAACTGTTCTGTATATAAGCTGTGCTTACATAATGACTCTTCCCTTCCCCGACTCGGTTGTCACTGTACCTCATCTGCATAGTTACTGGCCGAGTTTGGCATATCTGTTCATAGAAGGCACTGATTATAAATGCCCCGGCGAGCTCATTTTATATCACGACCTTTCTTCTACTGTGGTCAGAATTACAGGCATTTTCAAGTTTCAAGTTTCAAGTTTCACAAAGCTTTTATTTCCGGAAGAAATTACAAAGTCATCTTCTCAGTTGGTCTCCCCGTTTCTTTCCTCCGGTAAATGACTATAGGCGATCATTTTACAGTTAGTATAATATGATATTCTCTCTGATTATTATACATCATTTCATACAGTACATATAGCCTATATTTAGTTTTCCTTTGCCATGTCACAATAATTCAACTATGTTTAACTATAACAAATACTTAACTAGGTAGCGGTATCGCCTGTCTTTATGTCAGTCGAGGACTGCAGTTATATCAGTTAAATCACCTTTCATACATTTTCATACCAGGACAATACATAAATTATATATAGACAATGACATGGTACAGTTTACATGGTTTGAGTCCAAGTAGCACCAAAAAGGTACCTTACAGTTCGGTCTATCATGTAGTTTACACTCCCTTCTATATCACAGGTGACACTGGTGTATATACACGTATCTCATTCCCATTCCACCACCTATTCCCTTCTATAGTCTGACATTGAAACAGTACGTTAATCGAGCAGGAGATATTTACTGTGCTATGGTCTACCATAAAAGGAGCTCACTGCAGTCTGGTAAATGAGAATCCCTTTCTAAGAACTCGAATCTAAAAGGAATCGGAGGAAGTTCCTCTTACAGTGTTTGTTCTTACAGGTTCTGATAGTTCACCTATATTTTAAAATGTGTATTTATATGCTGATTCAGCTCTGCCAGTTCCACCCATGGCCAGCTCCAAGTAGAAATCATTCCGTAAGCTGCCTACCTGATACTACGGTAAATACTCAAAATCACATTTCTCAGGATCCGCACTGTAACTAAATTGTATTTAAATTTCCTCGAATGATTGAAGAATCGAACGGCTAAAATACAAGATAAAATGCTACTTCAGAAGGAGGTGCCAGGGAATCCCCGCCAGAGCTCACATTTCACATTGATCTGCATTTTGCGTGAGCTGTGCACCTTTAAGTTTTCATGTTGTATTATACAGGGAATAGAACATGTCATGCCGCTCGTTTAAAGAGCCAAATCTTGCTGCCCGGACAGCAACAGTCCGAGTGGCGAGAGGACTGTGGTCCTCAGGGCTTTTTGATAGCGGAGCTGGGAGTTTAAGTGCATAATTCACATTGTTTTCTTAATATCATCTCTAAAATATGGTGTGTAGTGAACACAGATCCAATGTAACAGGAAAAAACAAACATAATATATTCTGATATAAGTGATGATTATGTATACGGTAGGTGCGCCGGGTGTAAGCAGTGCAGAGAGGGGCCAGTATTATGTGTCCCTGTCTCCCAGTGAAAATCTCATCGCCTCCCATTAATTCACGACATGTGGTTTCGTCCACCCTCAATAACTTAATGAATAGTGGAATATTCATAGCTGTCGAAGAGACTGTTGCCAATCTGTCAGAGCGAATTCCTCACACGTTAGTCTCAATTGGATTTCAATCGAGGTAAATCCCATGAATAAAGCCCCTGGGGCTTCTCGTCAGTACAGCCATGCATCCAGGACCTCGTCGTCTTAATGGAGTGGGTATTTGAAGTTGATAATACCTTATTCAAAACATGAATAACGAGTAAAGATGCTTCATGGAAAGATGAAACTGATAAAATAGGTTTGAAAAGGCTATACTATCCTCGTTACGATGCTGAAGAATATCGAACATTAAATGATCATAGCGTAGTGGTATTTGGTATTTCCTATCGCGAGGAATCAGGAGCGAAGTTACACCGAAGTAGAAACTTAGGTGGTATGATATCATAGGCGAGAATAAATTAAGGTACTTGGCATAAGAATATACTCTCTCCTGTTATCTGTAGTTGGAGTGTACTCAGTGCATAGTCAATTACTGATATGATGCCTGTCACAGACCAGCCCCTCTTGGAGGCTTCCATATTACCCCTAATTATATCAGGTATAGAGTTACTGCACCCACACACTACATAGAAGCCACACTACAGACGCCTCCTATAGCGATGCAACAGGCCATCTGCAGAGCCATAGCAGAAAGGGAACATAGTCCTCCCGCAATGTATCATTTTCTGGCCATGTTGGCCGCATCAGTGGCAGACTCTTATCACACCTGGTATCTCCACTAGATCCTGACTAACACCTCACGTGTAGTAACTGGAGGAGTGAGATTCTCATACAAGAGAGACCAATGGGGGGGGGGGGGGACAAGATGGCTGCCTACAGTGGGTGGCTAGTTATATCTGTATAGCTGACAGCCATGTGAGCTGCTCCCTGTTTAGTGTAGTTTTGTCCTGGTCGAGTTTCACAGGGTGGTAGAGCAGTTCTCTCTGTAGTCTCTAACTATAGTGTAACTGATATGGTTGCTACAGCACACAGAAACTACGCCTATAAATAATTAGAACCAGAAACACAGTGATGAAGGGAATCCTTGTTAGCTCATTAGGGTAGAGGATTGCAATAGATCGTGCTACACACAGTGAAATTTCCACCAGAACTATTAGCTGTCTCCCCACAAATAATACTCCAAGATGTTTGAATCTTATTGATATGAATGTAAGATTATATTGATAATACTCTTACTGGGTACCATTGGGGCAGAGCACTGGGTGATTGGTGCCTTTAACATGTTGTATTAAATTAAAAAACCTAATACATGTACATAGACAAATGCCAACGCCCATTGATACCATGTTTGCCATATTTTATGAGTGGGCTTTGGGGCCATATCCCACGAAGCTGCAGGCTGAGTGGAATATATCCCAGCCCCGACTCGTGAAATACGGTTAAGAGGTATCAATGTAGTTGGCATTTGCATTTATTTTTTTATTTGAAGCCATTTAATGAAGGAAAGACATCTTCATTTTTAGCCCATTGAATCCGTCCACATTGTATTCATTGAATACGGCCCTTCCTATACTTAAGCACAGTAACTGTATTTTTTTTAAAGTATGATCAGTATCCGTTACCCAAATGTTGACAATAACACACATCTAACAAATAAACACTAAAATACCATCTACCACTGGTACAGGATATTTCATTAGACCGTGTCCTCCATATTAGCTTCCACATTATTACAATGTTTTAGCAGTTTACATGCCCCAGAACACGTGAAGAAATAACTTAATTCTAGTCATAAAAGGTGACTGCAACACAAAGTGTAGGGGGCGTCCTTATTAATACGTAAACCAATACTTGATGTAGTCCTACGAATATGCGTAAGCTCCATCCAGAACCCATGAGCAGCTCAGAGCAGCTCACAGACTCATCCTGCTGGTACAGCCACCTATTGGCTAACACCCCAACTACTGACAAACAAACATTACCCCTGGCCCAAACTGGACTCCCTGTGTCTAGCAATTTGTAAAAGCTGGTCTCGCCCGGCCTTGCCTGATTGCCCTTGGTCCCCACCATCACTATCCAGACAGAACAAATGTATATTAGTTCACATTGTTGTGAGTCAGTGAACGACTTTCAAGAGCAAGTTCAGCATAAGTGTTCACACAATGTATCATGCACATTCCCTCCTCACGTATCTCTCAATGAGAAGGCATGGGGCCACCTGCTAGCTTAATGGCTCACAAATAGAACGGATATTAACCAGTTACCTCTTCCGTTAGCTGTTACATGCGAAAGGTACCTGTTAAAATACTGCACTGTTGCAGGAGAAAGATTACTTGAAGTGGGGACTTTTTTCCATCGTATTTCTCCATGATACTAACTATAAACCATACGCATGATTCCTAAAGTTTGAGAGAAGGGCTTAGGAGAAGGAGTATTTAACATTTATCTATTAACTATTTGCCTATTTTCGTCACGATACTTCACGATGCTTATATATCTAGCTTTAATTCCTCTCTTTTGTTGATTGTCAATACGTGTTTTGAAGCCAGGGTTTCTGAACTGAAATTAGTCTCTTTTGGAGTTGATCGCAAAATTAACTTTCTAGTCAATTACTTGTAAAAGTGTATGAATATCAAGTAATGCAATAATAATGCTTACAAGGTCGCCGCTGTCCACCGGCCGGCGAGGCAGGATACTCCAATTAAACATGGTTGAAGATGATTCAAAGCACTAGAGCTATCGTACATGCATCCAGACCTGTACTGTTAGATGTACCAGCAACTCTCCACACCCCCATATATATTACACCTTTAATGGCCGCATAGTGTGTCAATGCATTAACCACTTTATCATTATGATAAATGAATGTATCCCTGGCCAGTAGCTCACCAGTGTTGCATTCAAGCATCACGCCGACCCTATGGGGTTGATACACTCCCACAGGGTCGGCATGATGCATGAATGCAGTGAGTTACTCGCTAGGGCTGTATTCAATGATTCATGCATCATGGCGACCAATCACATTAAAACAGTATGCGGCCCTTAAAGGGTTCAGACACATTTAGTCTGTGTGTATACAAACGCCGATGATGTCATCTGTGTGAAATCATGTGTATATCAAACTATAATATTGTACAATATTGATTCGTATAATGACCACAGCGTGAACAATACTGCAGGAATCCCCTGTCCAATACAAATACCGCAATAGACATTCATAAATGTAATAGGGATATCACCGATTAGCATCAGTATATATACTGATGCTAATTGGTATATATATGCATTTCCGTACTGGCATTGCATTACTTAATATATGCTAGTTTCATACAGATTATATTACATGTACTTGTTCTTTAAGTTGTACTTTGATATTTAAGACTATATGGTGCCCCAGCTGTATGTACATCATGATACATCCATGTATGTACATGCTAAATGAGAGCCCTGCCCATGTGATGGGCTAGCCGTACCAGCCCCCAACTAGCACATGGCCAGTGATAAACGTCTGACCCCCCCCCCCCCACACCTCTAAGCACACATACACACGATGTGTGCATGAACTATATTGTAACTACAGAGTGTCCTATATAGAGAGACACTCATCATTTCCCTAGGGGGAGGTGCTGGTTGGTGTTGACGTTTTACCCTCCTTTTGAAATTGAACAACGCCTATTGAATGGGATATTACCTTATCGTTCAGTTTTTCGAAACATGTGAAGCAAGTTGCAACATTAATGTTGATAGAACTATTAGAAGTCGGAGGTACGGAAGAGGGTATCCACATCTCATTGTAAAGGCCCGGTCACACTGGTCGTGAAATCAAGAACAAATGTTTTGTTACACAACAAATTTTTTCAATTCCAAGACAGGTGTGACTGGCGTTCCAAGACAAAAGTGTTCCGAGATAAAAAATGTTTTGCAGCAAAACAATTGTTTTGGCTTTATAAAACAATTGTTTTGGAATTCACGACCAGTATGACCAGGCCTTAACATATTGTATGATGTCTAGAGATCAGGGCTATTTAGGTCATTTCTTTTAAATATTCTGGAGACAAACACTCGACGGCGGTTCCAGTGATCTGCTCTAGCTGCCCACTGCTGACACCTAGTGCCACATACAGTGTCACAGGTACCTGGCATGGCTTGTCGGGACACACTCTCGTGGGAAAGTGGACAAGAAAATCTTTCCAATCTTCAATTCGATTTATTTAAGATTATTTTAAGATTTTTAATAACAAGAGAAGACTGAAGGCATTTAGTATACATGATTGACACGAGGTGACAACACCAGTTTTTCTTTTTAACTCATATTTATTTATTGTTGTGTAAAATGTTATATAACCCCCTTTTCTGTCTTTCTTTTTCAAAACTGATATCAAACACAACTATGGACAACTGTGCCAGGTACAATACAGTGGTACCACCTGGTGGTTAGAATCTTAAATGTAAGATTGTCATGTTTTTAAGATTGCCCATTTTAAGATTGGAAAGATTTTCTTGTCCACGTTCCCACGAGAGTGTGTCCACTTGTGCCCTGGCATGAAAGGAATGATTTGACTGGTTTCCCTTCATAGTGATACTGGTAGCTGGTCTTGTTAGAATTCAACAAGATTTCCGCCCCCCGCTCCTTTCGATGATAAATTACCACTTCCCAACACTGTGACATTATCACATGCTGGTGTGGGCTATTTATAGGATTGACTTTTAGTTTGACCCAAAAAGTTATTTCTGTGCCGACTATTGCATGGGTAGACTACATGAAAGGCAATGTTGCCCCCATTGAATGTGATAAATATTTCTTCATTCTATTTATTGTCAGCAAGTCCACAACCCCATACGTGCAGGTGGTAACAAGATAGATGAGAAGACCAATCTTTGTGTACCGGTACCGGTATTATCGTAACTATAATTAGATCGTACCAGTAGATCTAATAATTGATTGTTCAGCACACTTTTCTTTCATGGCGGTATATGTACAAGTGCCATCAGTGAATAAATAATGTGATCGTCCAGCATATTCAATGATCACCAGCCTTGTAACAAGATCTAGGTTGGTAATGGAGTCCCTCTTTACTTATTAAATAAGTTATTTACCAATTGCCAAGAGGGAGACATTGCATGCAAAGGAGGAAACGCCTCGGAATAAATTATGCAGTTTATTTCTTAGTAACAGGCGAGTTATTGCCAGAATGAGATTGATGGGCTTAGTGAATAAGGGGGCTTAATTGTCTTATCCATATGTAACGGAACTGATGTTCATTTACACTACGGTACCGGTACTTTAGTGAATTACAAGAGTTATATTTGAAAATTTGGAATATGTCACTGACCTCCATTTTTTGTCGATTTCGAATATCACGATTTTGGTTTCGACTTTCCGATTTTTGTCAATTTCAAAAATTAAATGCAGTAGGGTAAAGCTTCAGACAAGTTAATTTCTTTCTGGTAACGCGCTGACTTTTTTGCCCCCCTCCCCCCCCAGCGGGCCGTCCATAAATGACGTCATACTTTTTTTGGACCATTTTTGACCCCCCCCTCCCCCCCTTGTCATATTTCGTCATGCAATCCTTGACCCCCCCCCCCAAAATATGTTGTCATGCAGAGGGTACCCCCCCCCCCCCCGAAAGCGTTACTGCTCCCTTTTCGGTGCATAAATATATATATACATTTAAAGGGATAAGTCCTTTATTACTAGCTGGGGGGGCTGCGGGCTAGGTGGATTTTCCCACATCTGTGATGCAGGGAGTTTGTCTCTTTAGCTATCATTATCTTACAACATCCATTAGTGTTGTGTACGCGCATCTGTGACGTCAGCACTTCAACCTTGATTTATTTCATGGTGAATACAGCAGCCCCGTTGGTTCAACGAAAGGACACCGTACTTCACACATACCCCTGCAATATGAAACCCTCGCTCATATTTCATGGCCTGTCAAAAAAAAGTCTGTCATTCTTGTGCACCAACCCTTAAAATCCCCCAAACCTCCCTAAGGAACCACTTGTGGTACCTGGGATAAATGGACTGTCTTAGTTTTCCCCTACTTTGGTGAGATCTTCCTCCCCTTTCGTACAATCTTGATATGCTACAGAACCCCCCCCCCCCCCCCCCCCCCCCCGCTGGTCAAATCTACTGCCCCTGAGAGGATGGGGGTATGAAATGCAGGAGTAGGGGAATTATTGGGAAGGGGGAACGGGAGCAGGGGTGGACCCCTGACAGGTGACAGCAAATGGAAGGCAAAGTCTAGGGGGATCTCTAGAGAATGAATCTATTTTTTCTAATGACATTTGGATCTCCTTAAATTTTCAGTACCTAGACTGGACACACCTTTTTCAAAATCCTGGGTCCACTGCCACAGTTTTCACTTTTAGGCTAAATTTACTACTTTTGGAAATCCAACATTGGACCCTCTATTATTGACCATCTATAGAGGAAATTGTATTGTTGAAAATTCAGAAATTCAAGAAGTAACCGTAAATGGTAGGCACTGACCTATCTGCTGTGCGCGGGTCTGCCGGCCGTAGGTGTGAAAACTGTGATAAAACTAAAACTTGGGTGTTTTCAGCTCACATATGTGGACAGTCGAGGGAAAAGGGTCCTCCAAGGTAAAAACTCAATAATAAAATTGATGTCATCAGCTTTCCAGTGATATCTTTTATAAGCAGGTGCCAGTTCTAGTTTTTGAGTACTGGCTCTCTGAATATGGGTGGTCACTGTCCAATCTTAAATGCCAATAAGCTCTATATTCCTTTGTTTTAGAGATATTCCTATCTAATTAGCATAATTATGCTAATTACCAAATATCCAAACTTTTTCAAACAATTGGTCACAACTTTTGATCTAAAAATGGTATATACATTCTGTTTTCAGCATAGAAATTGTTTTGGGGCCTTCTTTCATTCAATTTTTTTTAATTTTCGATTTAGAATGAAAATCATGTTTCCATGGCAACCAATGTGTGCAAAAACACCAATTTAGGCCCAAAAACGTTCTTTTCCATTCCAAATATGGAATGTTTTCACCAAAAATGGTATTTTCTAACGTGACCTATCATATTCTACATAGAAAAGTAGTATAGACAGGTTTTTGCTATATCTTGATCCTTTTTGGCTATATGGAGCCCCCTGGTGGCCAAAGTTGGTACTAAAAATCCCCCGCGGAGGTCCCTTTTCCCTTGTTGATCCACATATGTTTGCTGGCCCATTCTGAAGCTGTTTACAGGAGGATTTGGACACTTAAGGTGTCATATTAACGGGCTTGGAGAGTTCTTTCCAATGCATACTTTTCTTTAATGATTGGTTAAGGAAAATGAAACTTTGTCCTGCAGTGAAGTTAAACCTTGTTTTGTGAAGCATTTTATGGTATGAAAACTACATAGCACATGATTTTTAATGATTTGCACATATTCTATGGATAAATATGGTCTAGAAAATGTTCAGGTTTGCTATATTGGACAGGCAGCAGTATGTTTATTAGACCTCACAAAAATCATGAGAAATGAGCCCTGGGAGGGGATTAGCTCTCACAGCCTTCACACCTCCCACCTACTGCTGTGGCTCACCAGCCCACCACTCAAGGGGCCAGGGTTATATTGGTACCTAATAGATTCCATTTAATACATGTAGTACCTATAGGATTCTATTGGTACCTATATGATTTTATTGGTACCTATATGATTTTATTGGTACCTATATGATTCTATTGGTACTTATATGATTCTATTGGTACCTAATAGACTTTCTAGTGTTACCTGTAGGATTCTATAAGTATCCAATGGATTCTATTGGTACCTAATGAAGGGCTGCCAACTAGTAGGCTTTCGGCATATTAATACACTAATCATAATAAAATAAATATCTAATAATTGTTTCCACCTTCGATTTTTTTTTGCCCCCCCCCCCCCGGCAGGTTGAAGTTGAGCACGGTCAACCCCTTTGATCTATAGTAACGTGCAGGCTTTTTTTACTAAAAGGGGTCCGAATTTTTTTGGTCCCCCCCTTCAAGGGTTCCAAATTCTTTTGGTCCCCCCCCCCCAATCCACCAACCCCCCTGTTGTTAAAAAGTGACCACTCCCTTACCCTCAAATTAAAAAAAGATTATTAATATTTTGTTAATATCATGATCATAGTAATTTTCAAAGTCATTGCAGCTACTGTAAACGATTTTCTTGAATTTTCTTGAATTTTCTAAAATGGACAAGTTTTTGTGTATTTAAATTCGCAATTTTTGAAATATTTTAGTGGTATGACTATACTGGATAAATATTCACGCTGTACATATTTTCGCGGAATTTCTAATTTCTGCGAAAATCAAAAAAAAAAGAAGTCCAGCGCGAAAATTTCTACGTTTACAATATGCCTAGATATCCCATAACAAAACAAAATGCAATTTCTCCGTATATCAAAATAATAACCCTTTTTGTTGTGTACGTACCCTACGACGATGTTTACGCCTTCAGCTCATGCACGGCATCACCTACGCCGTTTCTACTCACCTTGTAACATGATCCGTTCACTGAATAAACCACGTGACTTCACAACAAATGGCGAACGAGGATGTGATCCAAAGAACTCACGCATAAAACTCGATTTTCTTGCTGTCACTAAAAGTGATTCTCCTGCAGAAATCGACTATAAGCTAAGTAAGAAGGCCAAGAAGCCATTCCTACCAAAATTGGATGAACTCCCATTGATACACTGTGAAAACTTGGTTGTGAAAAGTGAAGTCCCTGAAACTGAAAGTAGACTCCAGATCCCAAAAGTGAAAGTGAACTCCATGAAAGTGAAAGTAGATCTCTGAAACTAAAAGTGACTGTGCATTTGTGTAGGCTAGGCCCTATATCTACAAGTGTTGATCTACAAATGAGTGACTCTGAAATAAGTGATCTTGAATCTGAGGCTGGGAGTCTACATCTAGAAACTATGGCTGAAGCTAGGAATGTTGTGAGTGCCATAGGAGAGTTTAGTCCCAATAAAGAAAAGTGGGCTAATTATCAAAGAAGGTTTAATGCTTGGATGAGAATAAACAAAATCCAGGATGATGAAAAAATTGATGCCTTCATATCTATGGTGGGACCTGAGGTTGTGGATCTTTTGGTTGCATTGTGTGCCCCTGCTGAAATTGAGACCAAAACATATGCCCAGCTGACTACATTGATTAGTAACCACTATACCTCAGGGTCCAACGAGCTAATCGAGAGCTTCAAGTTTGATGAGCGGAAACAGGGTGATAATGAGTCTGTTGCAGACTACATAGTGGCATTAAAAAAAATCAGCATACATTGCGGGTTTGGGGATGAAGACCAAATCAAAAAGAGGCTAAGAAACCGCCTGGTTACCGGGTTGAGATCCCCTGCAATCAAAAACAGACTGTTAGGCTTGGGGGCAGGGTTGACATGGGAGAAAGCCGTAGATATAGGCACGTCCATGGACACGGCTAGCCATGGTAATCAGCTCATGGGGCCTACCCATGAGGTCAACCGGGTTCAACGTGGTAGCTACAAGAACAAAGGAAAAGCCCGCACTAAAAATAAGTGTTATCGTTGTGATGGCGACCACGAGGGCCGGTGCCCATTCGAAACGGAAAAGTGTTTCAACTGTGATAAGATAGGACACATTGCCAAGGCTTGCAAAACGAAGTCTGCTCAAGGTCAATCTCAGTCGAGAGGTAGCTCACGTCCATACCGTGGCCGTGGAAGAGGTCGCGGGCGAGGCCAAGGCCGTGCACATTACGTCGATGACGACGATAAACAAGAGGAAGAGGTCAGTTACGCATCACTGTTTGAAGTTAAAAGCGGAAAATACGGAGAAATAACAGTGAATGCCCGTGTCGAAAACAACGAAATGACATTTGCTTTAGACACGGCATCGGCAGTTTCGATTGTCGGTGAGGACGACTACAAAGAATTCTTCCCCGATTTTGAGTTACGCGAAGCTTCTATCAACTTAAAATCGTACACCGGACACAAAGTTGAGCTACTCGGTGAAATCGACGTCCATGTGGAGTACGAGGGTCAAAAGAGACAGTTGCCGCTGGTGATCGCGAAAGGCGTCCGTACACCGTTATTCGGACGGACCTGGCTAAAAGCCATACGTATAGACTGGGAAAATGTCTTCGCGATACATGCAACGCCCCTGGAACAGCTCCTGCATGAGTATCAGTCCGTGTTCAAAGGAGAGATAGGAGAGATAAAGGGCTTTGAGGCGACAATTGAGTTAAAACCAGATGCCACGCCAAAGTTCAAAAAGGCGCGTTCCATTGTCTATAACCTCACAGACGGTGTAAAGAAGGAGCTAAATAGGCTTGAAGAAAGTGGAGTTTATCGCCGCATTGAAAGAAGTGATTGGGCATCTCCAATAGTAGTGGTTCCAAAAGATAATGGACAGATGAGGTTGTGTGGTGACTACAAAGTGACTATAAACAGTGCAGTTGTTGATCAACCATATACGCTACCCACAGCTGAGGATATATTCGCTACGCTGGCGGGTGGTAGCCAGTTTACGAAACTGGACCTGTCTAGTGCCTACATGCAAGTGGTGGTGGAGGAAAAGTCAAGAAAGTACCTGACCATCAACACTTTGCAAGGACTTTACGAAGTTACTAGGCTTCCCTATGGGGTAAAGACAGCACCACACATCTTCCAAAGGATCATGGACCAGGTCTTACAAGGAATTCCTGGTGTTTGCTGCTATATCGATGATATCCTGATAACCGCTCCCACAAAGGACGAGCACCTAAAGCGCCTCCAACTGGTACTTCAAAGACTAGACAAGCATGACATCCGAGTGAAACGGGAGAAGTGTTCCTTCTTGGCTCCCGAAGTCCAATATCTCGGACATGTGATCAGCAAGGAGGGTCGTAGGCCCGTACCAGAAAAAGTGAGCGCAGTAAAAGACGCCAAAGCACCAGAAGATGTCTCAGAACTTCGCACATTCCTCGGGATGGTCAACTACTATGGTGGGTTCGTTCAGAATTTGTCCACAATTCTCGCTCCGTTAAACAATCTCCTGCGAGATGACGTCCCCTGGAAGTGGTCAAAGGAGTGCGAAGGGGCATTCGGGAAAGTCAAAGACGCCCTTACCAGTGAAACAGTCTTAACACATTACGATGTGAACAAAGAGCTTCTCCTCGCGACAGACGCATCTCCTTACGGAGTTGGTGCGGTTCTGTCACACTTTGACGAGAACGGAGAGGAGCGACCAATTGCCTACGCGTCAGTGACTCTAACGAAAGCTGAGAGGAACTACGCCCAGATAGAAGCCACTGACCAAAATATTGGGTCCGAAAACGGATGTGCCAACGTTGGCAGCACTGAGGCTGCAGAGATGGTCTCTCATACTGATGACCTACAACTATGAGGTCAAATATAAGCGATCAGAGGATCATGCCAATGCCGACTATCTGAGTCGGGCACCAGTGGACATAGCCAAGGAAAATATGGAAGCTGAAGTGAACTATTTTAGCCACACTGACAAGTTACCGATCAACGCCAGAGACATCAAAGAAGCGACCCGAAAAGATCGGATCCTCACCAAAGTGTATGAGTTCACCATGAATGGTTGGCCGAACCATGTTGATGATGATGAACTGTCAGCATTCTATATCAGACGACACGAGCTATCGTGTGACCAAGGATGTCTTCTGTGGGGAATGCGAGTCATCATTCCACAGAAACTGCAGGAGCGAATGCTAGAAGAGCTACACATCGAGCACGTCGGTATAGTGCGCATGAAAGCACTAGCTCGTAGCTACCTGTGGTTTCCCGGCATCGACAATGCTATAGAAGCATTAATAAAAGCATGTAAAACATGCCTGAGTCTCAAGAACGATCCACCAGCATCTCCGATGTATCCATGGCGATATCCTCAGAGGCCTTGGGACCGACTGCACATAGACTTTGCAGAGTACAAATCTGAAATGTTCCTAGTGGTAGTAGACGCACACTCAAAGTGGTTAGATGTAGTGCTCATGAAATCTACGACCGCAGAAAAGACCATAGAGGTACTGGAGCGGATGTTCGCCCATAACGGGTTCCCAAGAGAGGTTGTGAGCGACAACGGCCCACAATTCATCGCGGAAGTGTTTCGCGAGTTCCTGCATAACAAGGGTATAAAGCATACCTTGACCGCTCCCTACCATCCAGCGTCCAACGGACTTGCAGAGCGAGCGGTGCAGACCCTGAAAAATGCCTTAAAGCGGCATACATTGGACGAGAAACCCGGCATGACTACTCACAGAAAGCTGTGTAGTTTCCTCCTGTCGTATAATTCGACGCCTCACTCGGTGACAGGGGTGTCCCCATCCGAGTTGTTTCTCAAGAGACAGCTCCACACGCGGTTGTCGATGATAAAACCCGACCTTCATGTGACGGTGGAGGGAAAACAGGACAAAATGATAGAGTATCGAGACCAGCGAGTGCCACAGCTAAGAGAGTTCGAGCCAGGAGAGAGAGTAAGAGTAAAGAACTGCCGAGGCACCGACGTAAAGTATGTACCAGGATCCATAGTGTCTAGGAAGGGTCCCGTACAGTACTTGGTACGAGTCGGCCGTAACATCCGTTACGTCCATGTTGACCATCTTCGAAAGTCCGGCGAAGCCATCGAAGATGACATTGATGACGAACAGCTCAGGCCTATGCAAAGGCCAATCACGGATATCATAAGTGATATACCCAAAGGTGGTAATGACCCTGTAGTTGTTGAAACGCCAGCTACGGCCATGCCACAGGAAGATGTGGTTACCTATGAGGAACCACCCAGAGCTATTCCACCCCAGGTGGTTGCTACTCCACCGAGAGTGCCGTCTCCAAGACGTGTATCTGTGAGACCTAGAAGGGCTCCAGCAAAGTTCAATGACTATGTGCCTAAATAACTGTTCTATTTCAGAGACTGATATATTTGTGTTTCTAACAGTATTATTGTTCAAGTCAAAGTAACATTACATAAAGATAAGAGTTATCGTTATCAGTAATCTCAAAGAGATAAAAGACTCCTTATAGTATACTACAGTATTCTCAAAAAGACTCAAAGACTTTAAGTTGATTGACACCAATAAGGTGATGTCTAATCATATGTTTATTCCAGCATATATATTAAGTGTGGAGGAGTGTTGTGTACGTACCCTACGACGATGTTTACGCCTTCAGCTCATGCACGGCATCACCTACGCCGTTTCTACTCACCTTGTAACATGATCCGTTCACTGAATAAACCACGTGACTTCACAACACTTTTTAAAATATTTTTTTTTTTACAAAAATGACCTTTGACCTTTTCATGACCTTTGACCTTTTCTTGACCTTGACCATGACCAATGTCATCACAAGCTTCATCTTATTTTGATGACCTTCAAAAATATGTTTTTTTTCAAGTTACTAACTTCAAAAACCACTAAGGTACCTGGTGGTCATCTAATTGAGTCAAGCACTATGTAGATATTACCTGGTGACCTTGACCTTCATACATCCCTCTTGTCCAAGGTCATGTATGAATGTCAAAGGAACATTCCCATGTCCCCAGTAAGTATATCTCATAAAATGAAAAAAAATGATTTCTACATATTTCAAGATAATTACCTTGTTTTTACAACTTTGACCTTTGACCTTGATATGACCTTGACCTTGATCAAGGTCACCATATACTGCATCTTATTCAAATTTCAATGACCTTCAAACTACTTTTTATTTTAAGTTGCTAACTTCAATATCTATCAAGAGGGAGTCATTTAAGTAATTCAGGCATATGTTGACCCCAGCTTAGTCGATCACAAAACTGAGATCCCAATCAAACTCTTAAGTACTGTTAATTGTGGCAGAAAAATGGGGTCAATTCCGGATCTTTAACTGGTCATAAGTCCACTTCAGATTGACATAAAGACTTCATTTTAAAAGCAAAATCGCTTATTTTCTTTAGCTCTATCCAGATCTAAATAGATAGAAAGCATAGGACCAAGTCTTAAAATATATGTAAGTGCCTATAAATGGTGCCTCCCCATGCTGCAGACAATTTTGAAAAATATATACCGTATTCGACATAATAAGCGTCCTGGGCGCTTATAGATATATTTTCATGCTGTTTTTGCACTTCAGAGTTTAATCGTCACCAAAATCGTGAAAGTTTAGCCTTTATTCTAGTCTAAAAACGTTAAATATGGTAACGCCAAATTCTCCACGGATATTTCCTGTTGTGACTATACATGGGTCCCCAAATAATTGACTGCGTCGCCGTGTCGATTTTTAGCAAAGGGCCCGTGTCGCCGTGTCGATTTTTATCTAATGCATTATGGTAGATTTGACTGTGTCCGTCGATTTTTAAAGGGGCCGTGTCGCCCGTGTCGATTTTTAAAGGGGCCGTGTCGCCGTGTCGATCGTGTCGATTTTTACCCATGTATAGTCACTGTGATGCTGGCAAGTTGAAGTTGTGTCAGCTGCCGCAACACTGGAACTACTAACTAGTGGATGGCCCGTTACAAAGTTCTATCTACAGAATATAACAGTTGTTTCATCACAGAATACTCATCCAATCAATCAAGTGCCCTTTCTTAACTCATCGCTCCATACACTGGTAACTTTTGACAACATCTAGATAGTAGATACAGCGAGATTAACAGCATCCTTACCTTTTTCTGTTTCAATTTCAGCGCACCGGTCATGTTGTTGATAGATATAGGGAATCCCTCAGTCACGTGATGGGGGATTCCCCTTACGAGTTAAGCTTATTTATAAATGATACACTGTCCGTTTATGCATATAGATACAAACACTATTATATGGCTTAAAAATATCAGATGTTCTTGAAATATTATCTAAAAATTCTAGGGTTTAGCGATAATTTGCGCTGGTTTTCTGCTGAAGAGACGTGCTCGCCGGTGCCGACCGAGTCCGCGGGAAGTGCGCCGAACAGACAGACACAACAGTCGATCAAACACATTTGGCGAGAAGAAAGAGCGCAAAGAACACAATCTAGGACGGTTTCTGAAAAATAGTTTACCAAAATGTCTAAGCGCAAGAAGAGTTCAGCTCTGATTGATTCAGACAGCGATGAGAGTGATAGTGTGGCAGACTCTGACGAGGTACTGTCCCTAAAAATCTTGTCTGAAAAATACTAGATCTGATCAAGCAGTGCCATTTCTGGAGTAGTGTACCACACTGACACTGTGACAGAGGTACTGACAGTGTCACTGTCACTTCGGTACGACTGGAACATAATCCATCAATGGAGACATGGCACATTCGGCGTCAAATGCCTCAGAATAATTCGATATTCATATTCATATTAAAAGCAGAATTTTCCTTCAGGTCTCACTTCAGATTTGGCAACATATATTATAATATTCATGGTTTCAAATATATAAATGAATGTGCTAAGAATAAGACAATAAATCAAATTCTAATTACGAATAGCTCACGTAAGATGGGTTATTTTTAATTAGAGACATTCACAACACGAATGATGCCCTAATTTCACCACATCCTTTTACTTGACTAGAATTAAAAACCTGTCTTTATTAAAGAAGGAACACGGGTACAAATTATACTTTGAAACAGAGTCAGAGATAGGTCACCCCACTTCAAGACACAATAATTCAATGACGATTCCCTTCCCACGATTTTTCCCCCTTGAAACTCATAGTCATATAGGCTATAGCAAAACCCGCTTTCAATTAAAGTCCACCTGATGCTATAAGCCTATATTAGGGACTTGCATAAACGGCTGCCGCGCAAGCGCTAGCGCTAGTGCCGTTATTGTGGTCACACTAGTGCCACTGGTGCTTCAGACCTAATTTGAGTTTCTGACCTTATTTACTGTAACCATAAGCATTCTATTCTTAAAACATTTCTTAAGATTTGGCAAACTTTATGAGGCCAAAAACTTATCAAAATTTAAATTTCGTCTAAGTTCACCTAGATAGGGATGTAGTTCATTATCATAAGATTATGCACTGTTGATTTCAAGTGCCTATGAGGATGCCTTCTATTTGCCCCAAGCCCTCCCGTAACCCTTGTTTATGAGTCTTCAGTGAAGGCTGCCAGCCTACTCAGCCCACAGGCACAGTGGCCACTTGGAAAGATAAAGGTCCAGCTGTCTCTATTAGGCCCAACTAACTATTGACAATGTATGTTTCAATTTCTCTGTTTGATAAATATAGCCTTATTACTACAAAATACTTTGCTCAGCTTATACATTGGGCGGGGGGGGGGGGTCACAAAAATTTTAATTATTTCAAAAAAATATGTCCACATTTTTTTAAACTATAGTTTACTATAAGTATGTGTAAGCTTTTGATGTGAGTTGGTGTGAAATGGCATCTAAACAGAAGATGACCTAACTCAGATCTGAGAGAAATGCTAGCTTTGATGACTGGGCCAATACTCATATATTTCAATCAATGCACAAAATTTATGCAAGTCCCTACCTATATAGCGATGGTAGGGTAAATGTGGTCATGTGCGCATGCATTTATAGTAGCGTAAATTCCTGCGTACATGGGTCATGAGACGGGTGGCCCCACGTACAGTTGGCCCCACGTCAAGTTGGCCCCACTTGAGACTGATGGCCCCAGATTTTGAGACTGATGGCCCCATTTCGGACTGATGGCCCCACTTCTAATTTAGTAGCTTATGTGGTCTAAAAACATATAAAAACATATTTTGAAGCATGTAGAGCATAGTTATAGCCATTCCCAATGTCATATTATATCCATGAAAAAAAAGTGCCCTGGTCATCAGGCCTTCAAACCCGGCATACCGTAAAAGCTTAGAGTACAGATTATCTACAAGATGGAACTCTTTTGAGATTGAAACAAGATCTATTCAAGAGGAAAGCCAATTCAGGCAATGGAATGATGGTATATGTAGTTACAAAGCTAAGATTGAGACCTTTCCAGATATCCCCAGGGTTGAGCGTTGAGTCCGCCCCTCCCCCCCCCCCCCCCCCCCGACCATATAGCTCCTATTGTTCACACACACCCCTAGCTCACCCTACCCGAATGTATAAGAGGCAAAACCACTTTTCAAGTATGCCCTTGCATAAATGAAACCCATATATAATGGTGTCTGTCAAATGACACACACCCTTATATACAGTGTTGCCGAAAACTTTTTCTCAACGCAGGCCAACATGGCCTGTGTCTAGGCATGTTACGCAGGCCATTTACTTCTCACACAGGCCATATGAATTTTGATATTTCAATGTACCTTCATAACTTGTTTTATGCCATGCAAAATCTTAAAAGAATTTGAAAAATTTGATATAAAATAATTTTACAAATATGGCCCTATCTTCGCTTCTATAAGGCCGATTTGAGAAATTCTTTCACCATCAGGAAGCTGAGATTGTGGCAGACCATTATGGCCTGCGTCCTAAGACCCTACGCCGGCCATTAAGATTCTACGCCGGCAAAAGCCGGCGTTATTTCGGCAACACTGTATATACCAGGTAATATATGTATTTAGTTATCTCTAACTGAATACACACTAAGTGTCCAAAAAACGATCAACAATCACTCTCTCTTACTCTAGCCACTGCTATTACCTAGCATGGGTTCTATCCTCTCTATTTACAATCACAATTCTACAATCCGTACATGTACAAGCCACCAGTAATACACGAACCAGACTCCCAGTGCCAGTGGCAGTGCAGGTCCAGGTGTCTGTTGAGATGTGGGTTAAACTACATATTATTACACAGTCACAGGAATTACCTGTAGTTTAAGCAGTGAATTTGAGCTTGTTGAACTTAATATAAAATCCTAAAATAATACCAATTTGCTAGCTATTGATTCACACATGATAAGATTCACATCAGTGAGTGATGACCCCCACATTTGTTAATAGAATTAAATGAAGCCGTGTGCTACTTCTTATGGCTGCTCCTACGATCATGAAATATGACAGCCCTCTATACTATAGTTAATGTATGATTTGATGTACCGGTAAATCACACAATTAATCTCTCATGATACATTTAACTTCATTGACTCAGGGATCTGGGATCCCTAGAGTCAACTTTTACGCCGTGTTGGCAGGACGAGCACCCAAAAACGGTTCTGTGGACGAAATTGTAGTGTCTGTGGGGTGTTTGGCTAAGGTCCGTGTGTGCCGGGCTATGGTCTGTGGTTGCTGGGATAGGGTCCTTGGGTGCTGGGCTAGGGTCCATGGGTGCTGGTCTAGGGTCCGTGGGTGCTAGTGTAGGGTCCATGGGTGCTGGTGTAGAGTCCCTTGGTTATATACATACACATGGGGGGGGGGGGGTGGGGAGGGAAGTTATGTTTAATATCCACATAGCTTTATATACGATTTATTCAAAGGAAAAACTAATCACTGAGCCAGTGGTGATTAGGATCACACGTTAGATCTTTTCTTTATCTGCCATGATTTAACCAATTATTATTTTTTGTGTAGGAATTCAAAGCCCTCGTAAAAAAACGAAAACCAGATGCAGAACCAGTCCAACAGTCCAGTGGATCTGAGTCGGACAGCGAGTCAGGAAGTGACGGAGAGGTGAGTACAATTTCATACTGGGCCTGGTAAAAAGAAGGCTTCTGTATTGTATTTAAGCACAACTTGACAGAATCAACACCACGTACGGAACATACTCCACCGCCTTTATCTTTCACTAAGATGTGAAAATATGCACCAAGTAACAAGTGTGCCGTTTGCAGGATATAGTTTAGTCAATTGGAATGTACCATATTTTTAGTTCTGAAATGTCTCAAGGATGAGCTTCAATTTGTATCTACAGTGGACCAAAGACGGTAAAGTAAAGAAGAAAAAGAAGTCGGCCAAGAAACCCACCAAGAAAGCACCTCTACAGTTGTCCTCAGATAGTGAAGATGAGGAAAAGAAGGAGGACTCTGAACCAGAAGAAGGTAACCTATATTTACGATCTTTCACATCGGGGATCCAACATCATATCTTTAACATCAGGAAGCGCTGAAGAATGATTGTATCACTAGGTCCCACTTTGGTTCAATTACTTACAAGCAATATATTGACACCAATTTAAAAGCTGCAAGCTAATTGTCCGAATCAAACATGATATTCTCCTTAGCACACCAAGTGGTGCTTAAGGTTTCATTAGAACATACAAAATCCTTCTCCATAATTATACCAAGGTAAGTTACCCGGGTAATTGAGTGTTAAACTGAAATTTACTGTATATAGGTATTTCCTTTAACTAGAAAAAAAAAGATGCTTTTAAACAGACTGGTTAAATCTACATGCCTAAAGAGCAGGTTGATAAAGTTGTCTATTTTGGGCCCTCCCTGTAGGTGAGGTCTCCGACTCTGGGAGCGCACGGTCAGCCTCGGGCCCTGAGTCAGGCGGTGACTCGGACGGGTCAGAGGAGTTCCATGATGGTTATGGCGATGATCTTATTGGAGATGACGAGGACAGAGAGCGACTTGAACAGATGACAGAAAAGGAGCGAGAACAGGAAATTTTCAACCGTCTCGAGAAGCGTGAAGTCCTTCGAACTCGGTAAGTTGGTACATGTATTAAAACTAACAAAGCCAACCCCATATATAAGCCAACCTCTTATTACAATATAATAATAGACCAATATGCTAAGTGTATTGTACTCTGGAAAACCTTAGGACTTCATCCCTATATATCAGAGATGCCACATTTCCCACATTAGCAGGAATTCCTACTTTTCGCTATATTAATGTATGTGTTGAATAAATAGAGTTTCCCACAGAAAATTGATCTGTATCTTAAGATTTCCTACTTTTTGCCGGCAAGGCAGTGGCATCTCTGCTATATGTAGTTCCATGAATTACTAGTCTTAGTTGGGAGAGAAAAACATTTAAGACTAACGGTATATTCTGTGTCTGTATACGCGTCATATGACAGGTAATTCTTGACCTATATCAATATGGTAACTAATAAAGCCTCCACGAACTTAGTTGAGTCTACGAATGTCATGAAATTTCATCCAAAAGAAATCACATCACACAAAATTAAATTCATGCACAGATGATTGGTACATGTATCAACGCTTATTCAAACAGTATACATACAAGGCACTAATGAGAGGCAGAGGGCCAGCTTAGTGCCACCAAAAACCATCAAACTTTTATTTCCAGCACGAGTACTCTTCTTTTTAAAACTAAGATACAATGTATTTCTATTCTTTCAGTTTTGAAATTGAAAAGAAATTGCGACAAGCCAAAAAGACGGAACAAAAGAAGAAAATGAGCAAAGAGAAAAGTGGCAAGTCATCATCAGAAGGGGGTGCGGCAAGTAAAGTGCCGGCTATATCCCGCAGTCAGGACCGTAGGAAGGTGATGGAGAGTAAGAAGGACACTAAGAAGATGTCAGCGTTTGAGCTTCTGAAAGCAAAGAGAGAGGACAAAAAGAAGGCACAGGGTGAGTTTAACACTAAACAGCGTTTCTATTGCCACTGTAATCTTGCAATTTATCTCCTTTCAGATGTGAAATATTTAAAAATATGTACCACAATCTACATACATAATATTAGTACTCTTAGCGTCAGTTAACATAAACAACATAGAAGTCGAAACTTATAATAATAGGTCTATATACACTTTACAAACCATTTTACACCTGTCTTACAGAACAAGCAGATAAGGAGAAGGCTGAGAAACAAAAGAAAAAGGCACCATTGAAAGCAAGTGATGTATACTCCGATGATGATGATGAAGACGAGGGCCGGTCATCAGACTCGGGTTCCGGATCGGACTCAGACAAAGGGAGTGACCGAGACCGCGGGAAAAGATCGAGCCGAAGAAAGAGCAGCAGTTCTAGCTCAGGCTCGGACTCGGGGTCAGGGAAAAGTGGCCGTTCATCATACCGGTCACGGTCGTCTTCCGGCTCAGGCTCTGATGAGTAAGTACAAGTCATCTATAGTATATGTAGGATGAATTAATAATGTGGTAGTTACCAATGCTTCACAGATCAATGGCGGTATCAGTAAGGGAGTGATACCTTTTTGACAACAGGGGATGTGCGAAATTGTTCGCACAGGCATGGGAATTTTTTATTTGCCCGCCCTTAGAGAGGTCTATATTTTTCACACACACCTTCCCCTCCGACATCTTTTGCGCACAACCTTTTATGCATAGTAACATGCAAACTTTTTCACCAAAACAGGTGATTTCCCCTCCCCCTCCCACACACACACACCAATGCTGATTGCTGCTTTTAACAGGCCATTATTTTTGTTACAGTGAAGCACCAAGGAAAAGAGCATCACCAGTTACCACCAGGGAGGAACTCAGCAAAATCCGTCTCTCAAGGCACAAATTGGAGAGGTAGGTTTTAAATGCACTGCAGGTTTAAACGATTAAGAAGAATTACAGACTGATGCAATAAGGGAGTCATCTGAATTATTTAACACCTGGGGGGGGGGGGGGAGGGATAGTATGATTTAATTTGCCTATAAAATTGGTTAGTGTCAAACACTTCGCTGTATTTTCTACCATTCTAACATTTTAGTAAATTTGTCATCAGTTGGATACGCATCTATAATCTAATGAGTGTTTATTCTCCCGTATATAGATGGTGTCACCTGCCCGTTTTCCATAAGACAGTTATTGGGTGCTACGTTCGGATAGGAATTGGGAACCACAATGGACGTGCCATATACAGAGTAAGTATTTACCCTATTCTGTTACAAAATACGAAATACTAGAACACTCACTCTCGAAATGGAAAAAAAAGAAATGAGAAAAACACATGGCAAGTTCATATGATACATGCCATTCAATGACAGTTGTAAACCTTAATATCATATGTATGCATTTGGAACAGATTCCTAAATGCCAAGATAAAATGAAAACAACAGTAACACAAATAAATCCAACTTACCTTGGTATTGTGTGGGTATCCTAGGCACTCAAAGTCAAAGTGCCTGGGTCGTTGGAACAACGATTAGTCTTAAGCTTGAATAGATGAGTATTCCTCGACTAATCATCAGATCTATTTATGTGCTTTTGTGTAGGTTGCCGAGATCGTGGACACAGTTGAAACAGCTAAGATTTACCAGTTGGGGAGTACACGGACGAACAAGGGATTGAGATTACGGTAAGCAAGCTTAATGCAACAATGGAATGCTGCAAAATATGTACTGGCTTATAAGAATGAACAAATTCAAATAGGTCTTTTAGTTTGACGTTTTAATTACAGGTTCTATCTGTCCGTCTTAAGTTTTATAGCGTGGAATGATAGGGTTAAATGCTAGGCCTTTTCTGTCGGTTGATGCTACATACAGTCATACTATTGTAAATATCCGCATTTAGCTCGCGAACAGGAACCAAAACTCCAGGGCTTTTTCTAAAAGTATAGTACAGTACCAAAATGGCACTTCTAATACCCCAGGTGCGGGTTATACAATGTCTTAAGTGCGGGTTATATGCGAGGATTAGGGTATACTCTGCACCACTCGTGGTGCCCTCGGCAAAATCATTATCAAATATCACCTTACCCTGGTAAGTCTCATTTAATTCTACCAATATACGCCACTTCCTGAATCGTACGGTTAAAGTTCTCTCTTCCCTTACCGACAGGCATGGTAATTCAGAGCGTGTATATCGGTTAGAGTTTGTCTCTAACCAGGACTGGACCGAGTCAGAATTCTTCAAGTGGCGGGAGGCCATGGCGCTGGCGACACTCGACCCACCAACAGACGTTGACGTCGCGAATAAACTTAAGGATATTAACAATGCGCTGACCTTCAAGTATGACGACAATGATGTAGATAGTATAGTCGCTGAGAAACAGCGCTTTAAGAAAAACCCGCATAACTACGCTGCCCGCAAGACGCAACTGATCAAGATCCGCGAGATGGCAGAGACGGAGGGTCGGCAGGAAGATGTCGTTAAGCACCAGGAGGAACTGGACCAGCTGGAGGAGCGCGCTGTGGAACTGGACCGGCGGAGAACTTCAAACATTAGCTCTGTCAGGTGGGAAATTACAAATTGTTGAGCTGGTATAGGTTAATGGTTTAGAACGTGTTGTAAAAAATACGGGTTCATATCTCAGTGATACCAGTTCTTCCTTTTATAGAATTCCAAAGCATCGTCCGGGATATGCATTTTGAATGTCATCGACTTTTTTATCATTTTTTGAATAAAAACCATCTCAAATTTTTCATCACAAAAAGAGACCCCTCTCAAAAAAATTTACCTTCTTTGTTTTCCTCCTTCAGTTACATCAACCAGCGAAATCGACTGCGAAATATTGTAGAGGCCGAGGCGGCCTTCAAGGAGGAGGTGGCAGAAATGCGAATTGCCGTAGCCGACCCTTTCACACGGCGACAGTGCCGACCACAGCTAGTTACAAAGGTATGGTTAGCGATTGTTTAAACACTCATCTAGCTTGAAAAGGAATGGATTTGTCAAATTTGTAAACGGTGCGGCTCAGTAGAATTTGTTACACTATTGATGTAAATACATGTATCTTGTATCTCAATGGGAGCTTGGCCCTCGTCATATTTTCCAGTGCTTGATGAGAAATGCCATTATTGATAATAGTAGAGCCAGGCTTCTTATGTTGTCCGATTTTCCTTGTAGTGGAAATGTTGTTGATATTTGTTCTTTTCATGTCCCCCTAGTCTCGCGACGACGTTGTGAGCGACGATGTAAAAGCCAAATTGGGAGAAGCACTTAAGGCGTCCACCGGAGCATCAGCAATGACCACAGAAGCCGATGAGGTATACACCCATAATTCATGAGTTAGAAATCCGTACTTATACCATTTAGGTTGACACTAGGCATTCTCATTACCTTTGTTCAATACCAGACATGTTGTTATTTACAATACCATCAACGTAGAGATCAGCATTTCATTTCAGTTTGATTTTTGTGTTAATACGAGATTAATGCAACCAAATTACAAATGTCAGAATTGTAATTCCAACACTATATTTTTAATGTCATCATAATTCGCTGAATAATGTAGACATGAGAATGCTAACGTTACATTAGGCCACTTAAAATTGATTATCAGCTTTGCGGACACTTTTTGGAAAAATCGGTGAGGGAGGGAGGCTTTTTTTTTTTTTATATATACTTTTTCTTGAAGGTGCGGGAGAGCCTTTTTTTCTTTTTTTTACATAAATTGATGGTCTGCACATATAAATAAGGTCCATAATGCCATTTCAACTTCGTTTCTACCCCTATTATCAACTGAGATATTGACATTTTTGCAACAATTCTTCTGATTTTTTTTAGATGCGCCCTTTTTTGGACTTTTTTTTCTTAAAAGGTGCGCGCGGTGTCCGCAAAGCTGATAATCAATTTTAAGTGGCCTTATATAGTTTATGTAATGACTGGTTGAAATGTCTGGTCGGTCATAAACTACTTGTACATGTAGTTAACTATTGGTGGAATTGCGTATGAATAAGACTATAGTATTAAATCAATATTAATGAGCATTTTTTATTTTTTTCTCACTCAATAGATGGAAGCCAAGAAGAAGGTAAGCACATGTATACTTATTCCTACAATTTAAGCCCACGTAAGATACATATCTAGATAGTAATCTCCTGCTTTAATTATCGTCCTCATGCATTAAATTAGATTTATATTACACTAAAACACAATTTATCTAATTAATGAAACCAGCCTGTGTTAACTTATCAGTGTACCAATACATTTCTGTAAATCAAGCTCTCTTTACGTATTACAGAAAGACAATGCGAAAAGGGACGAAGAAGATAAACAGCGAAGACAAAACAATGACTTATTCTCTGTGCACGATTTCCAAATAGAGATCGATCTCGATGTACCGTCCTCAGTCAGTGAGTGTGATAACGCTTTAAACTTTAGTAAACTAAGTTTTAATCATATCCAAAGTTGCCACTCTTCCTACTTTTGCAGGAATTCCTACTTTCTTACTGGAATTTATGTCATATATTGTGTCAATTTCATACATGATATTAACTTAAATCAAAAGATTTCCTACTTTTTGTCTACCAGTAAGTGGCATCTCTGTATATTATATGTTACATAGATCAATTGACTACTATTTAAAGTGAAAGAGAGTTGCCATGACTGCATCTTCTAGAAAGGCTTGAGAGATTCTGATGAGTTATGGATCAGTTACAGATAATAAAGAACAAAAACTGAATTTTCGATCAAGATATATCATAACATGAATAGAATGGCTGTCTCCGCCATGATTTGCACTTTCCAAGGACATATAACTTGTCTATTGTGAATAGGTATATGTTTCGTAAAATTGTATAGGTCCACCTTTATCGGCCACCTGGGCAAACAGGTAGGTAAGAACCACAAGCCGTATTTAATGTCTACCCCTGGAATATACGGTCACTAATTTTGGATCTGATGTAAATAGTATCTAACTATTAGCCTTCTCTCTGCAGCACCTGCCCTAACCAGTACCAAGGCCTCTGTCACAGCGCGGGAGACGGCCCCGCGGAGGTCACTAAACTTGGCGGACTACAAAAAGAGACGCGGCCTCATTTAACACTGCCTGTTTCTGGTATCGCACACCAGAGGGCATGAACAGCACATGTGGGATCCCTCTAACTAGTGTGCATAAACCCAAGAACAGGGACAAGTTCTAGGACTGGTTTAATAATAGACTCAACATACACAGAGCCCTTATGTGGGACTCAATTTATACCAGAAGATGTACAGGAGGAAGGACCGTGTGTCTGACACTGTATATAATGTTTTATGTTTTCTGCGATGACTCTTTTTTTTTATAATGTTTGATGGATAATTGATAGGAGGAACAATCTTGAGATCACCACTAGGAAGTAAAGGACTGGAAAACAGACAATGATGCCATGACGTTAACACTTAATATGACGTCATCTTCCAAGTCATTTCAGGATGTCTTCAAGAACATGATGAACATGTCAACGTGAAATTACACATTTCTCTACTCCTTTTGCGTAAGTTTATTAATTCATTTTCACTCTTTAAGCTTACTATTGTTTGAACAGGTGATCAGTATTCACGGAAATTCCAGAATCTTAGTTTCCTGGTTATTACATTAAAACGCAGTTACAGACAGTTGTATGGAACCCAGTGACTTGTAACAATAGGATTGCAGAGTACACATGTAACAAGTCTGAACTAGTGCATGAACAAACAAGAATAGTTCAAGTATTTTCAGAACTTCCGTATCTATGAGGAGAGGAATACGAGAACTTATAAAATAGAGCCCGATCTCTGAAAGTGAATTTCTGTGACGGTTGTGTCACTAAGTTAATAGACTTTTGTTTTATTACAAGCTGATATATGGTAGTAAAATGTATTACCCAGGATGAAAGCGTGAATAGGAGTTATGTACAAGGGATATGTGTCATAGATGTGGTTATTTGAATCCCCTCTAGGTGGAGCCAGTGTGAATGTGGATGTGTGCAGTTATGCGTATATGCAGTATGGTCATCTGTATATAATCTTAAATTCATATAAAATGCCAGAACATATTTATTTCCTCTGTCCAGATAGTATGGTGAACAGATGCTACCTTCACCTTTGGTTTCCAAGTCAATATGAGCTTATCATTAGAACTGTATATGTGTTTCCATATGAGAGAATTCTGTTTTAGGTCGCAGAGAAAACCTGGTTGTCTGATTAGACCAAATTAAAAAAAAGTTTTGTTTCAGGTCACCCGACCGACCCTAGCGAAACCCTACGTTCTTTTTGTGCAATTTTGAAGAAAATTTCATATTTTTACCCGTTTTGTGTAATTCTTTTTGGTTTACACGGAGGGTGGCTACTACTTTCATGTTAAAAAATAGAATAAAATAGATATCCGACCTACCGATCCTAGTCTTTCTTCCCATGTTACCTGACACATACCTTTTTTTTTGGCCTTATAGGAAATTACCAGAGGTCTTCATGTGTCAAATGTTACTTTTATGAATTGTAGTGGGATGTTAAGTGGAACATAAACTGTAGAACGTGTGCAGCAAAGCATACACCAACACTAGAATATCTCTCAGGGAGAGCCTCTCCTAAAGGCCAAGCTCAAAACGAGAGCCTTCGCTGAGCACTGAATCATGTAGTATGATGAGACCATGTATCCTTCATCAAAACAAGAACCAAGGAAAATTAAATGTGTGTTTATGAGGGTATAATAAATATCTTACATATGCACCAGCTTTGCACTGTGCCAAATGCCATGTGGTGTGTAGCGTAACCACGGCAATAACGAGGAAGTAATACATGGTGGTAAAATGGTATTTATTTTACCTCAAATATGTCTATGAAAATACGTAAGTTATCAAGACTACCAGTACTAATTTTTCAGATACATCCATTCTTCACTTGTTTGTTACTTAGGCCACTTAAAAATGATTATCAGCTTTGCAGATACAGCCTGCATCATTTGTAAAGGGCAGCATTTCAAAGAAAAAATTACCAGAAGTGACGCATGAAAGAAAAATTCAGCAATGCACTTGGAAAATGATTAATATCTAAGCAATGAATTAAGTTTGAGAGATGCAATTTGAAATGTGCTTTATTCCCTATTTCCACGTGTTGTCAATAGATAACATGGGGAAAAAAGGGAAAAAAAAAAGGCCCTCCCGCACCACCAGAAAAGGGTATACTGTACCGTAATGTTTAAGCGCCCCGGTGCTTATTACTTTTGAGGGCTATAAAAAGTAGTTATCCCGGGCCGGCGCTTATACAAGACAGTCGCATAAATTCAAAACCCGGCGCTTAAAAGTGACGGCATGGTAACAAGGAAAAGGAAAAGCCTCTTTTTCAAAAGTGTAATCATTTTTAAGCGACTTTAGTGATACTTAACTCAGTTTGGCTCGTAAAGTATTCTGGACTAAGTAACTTTTGGAGAATAGCTCTATTGAAACACTTATCGTAAACTCCTTGGTCTAATGAAGTAACTGGAATCACCGCCTGTGCGAAACGGTATAAGTGTTGAAAAAGTATGGCCTAGATTTGTCATGAGGCAAAAATAAAAGTTCCAATAAACGACACCAATTGCATTCATTAAATAAACTGGTATGTGCAACCGTACTTATAGGCAGATCATGAGAGATCGTGGATTGGTGTCACTGTTTTATTTTTCCTAAAGATACACAGTAGGGAAATAGGGACCGCCAACTGGTTAGGAAACCTTAATGTACTGTGCTGTATCGGCAGAATAAAATAGTTTTAAATCATTTATCATGAAAACTGTTTGTAGAGAATGAATCATTTGTTTGTAGACTTGAGAATGTATGACAGTGGAAGGAGTGTATTGGATGGTAACAGGCTTTGTGATGAATGCTATGAAGCAATGTGTAGTAATGTTGAATGTTATACGTGATGGAAGTGCATTTAGTAAGGTTTTACATAAAGGTAGCAAGAAGTCAAAATGTATCAATGGAAACAAGGCTCAATAAAACATTGAAACGTTGAATCCTCATTCACCCTCCTTGACTTTTGTTCTGTAAGCCTATTACGGATGATTATGGAGCTGATTTGGGGTTGACATTATTCAATTACACAATGTATTTGTGTTAATAATAAATGTCCGTATAAATATATGTGTAGCTTTAAAAATCCTTCTGAGACTTAAAAATGCAGAAAACCCTACCCTCCCTGTGACCTCCACATCTCTGCCAATGTCAGCATCATACTCTAGTAGCCCTGCCACTTCCCGGCCCATCAGCATGTTAGCCCCCTACCTCTGCTACCAACCTGCCCCCATAACATGGCAGTACCCTACAGCTTGGCAACACCCTACCCCAACCTCCAGTCAGTAGCCTACTCCTACCTCCAATGCCACCTCCACATCAGCACCCTACCCTAGTCTCCAGAGCAACCACCGGCAAATCCATCCACGTTACTACGTTATGTTACTGGGAACCAGTGTACTTGTGTGAATTTACTGTGCGACAGACTCTGGCTCCAGGAACGTCCGCCAGGGAAAGTGTATGATTTGCCAGTGTTTGCTGCGGAGACTACACCCTACCCCTACCTCCCCTGCCACCTCCACATCAGCACCTACCCCTACCTGCCCTGCCACCTCCACATCAGCACCCTACCCCTACCTCCCATGCCACCTCCACATCAGCACCCTACCCCTACCTCCCATCCCAGTAAACATATAACGTTATACACCATTTTATAACGTTATATGTCAACGTTTTTCTAAGGCTCTTTAATATGAAATAACGTTATGTAAAATGTAAAACGTTATTTTGACGTAAAATAACGTTTTTTTGTTAGCTGGGATGCCATCTCCACACCCTCGCTTCAGCACCCTACCCATACCTCCCATGCCACCTCCACATCAGCACCCTACCCCTACCTCCCATGCCATCTCCACATCAGCACCCTACCCCTACCTCCCATGCCACCTCCACACCCCTCTACATCAGCACCCTACCCCTACCTCCCATGCCACCTCCACATCAGCACCCTACCCCTACCTCCCATGCCATCTCCACACCCCTCCACATCAGCACCCTACCCCTACCTCCCATGCCATCTCCACACCCTTCGCATCAACACCCTACCCCTACCTCCTATGCAACGCCCACATCCCTACACCATAGCAGAACCCTACCCCTACCTCCCATGCCACCTCCACATCAGCACCCTACCCCTACCTCCCATGCCATCTCCACACCCTTCGCATCAACACCCTACCCCTACCTCCTATGCAACGCCCACATCCCTACACCATGGCAGAACCCTACCCCTACTTCTCCTGCCACCTCAACACCCCTACAGCACACCTTACCAGCAGGAAGGGGTGTTTGGTATGGCGATGGACTCCCTGTTTTTATCATCGGAGTGCTAATTCATTTTGTTGGAATTTCTACTTTTTGGATTGGATTTCTGTATTGAATCGTGTTAAATTCCTATATAGAATTGTAGAAAATCCTAAGATTTCCTACTATTTGTCTAACAGAGAGTGGCATCTATGATCATAAATGGGTGATAATAATTAAAGGGGCCAAACTATTAAGTATCTCTCCACAAGTGGAATGAAGGCACTGCCCACATGTAAGGTGTTGACAAAGAACCAAGTTATAATTTAGTCTTTACTACAACTGCATTGCGATGGTAACAAAAAGCCACATAATACAGACTTTAAGGTCAATGCTATCTTTTTGAGACTGTATTGGCTTTAACAATGGACAAATAAAATGGCACTATAGATAAGGTACAAAATGCTGACCCCATTCCGTAGCAGATCGAATTCTTATTTGAAGCTTTCCAGGACTCGCATGTTCTCCACAAATCGACCCATTCACTTACTATTTGCATATTCGTCAGAGTAAAGAAAGACTATGCAACATCTCTTCAGAAATCGGACCCTCATGTGAACCTGACAGTCACTGTTACAATAATGCTCCAGGACATACAAGATGATTTATTAGAGATTCAATATATACGGATAATAAAGGTGCAACTTGTTAAAACTCAAACTCAGGAGTCCCCTGCGTATTAAATGCTAGTCCAGTCCAGGGATCAAGCTAAAAATCGGTATCATGCTGTGGCTCCCTGTGGTGTGAAAAAGATGCATAACACTGGCCAGTTTAGGAGCCATCTGGATGTTGAATGGGCTCATTGCACTCTTCTATACCTATGACAGTTAAAAGGGGAACTACTTATTACAGAACAGTGAGCTCATTAGACACAATTTAGAATATTCTTGTCAACTATGAGCACTAATACTTCCATATGTTTCGCAGAATAGTATTTACTCTCATACACCATTCGATTTATTACCTACAAAAAGTTCTATAGATCTTCTCTTGATAAGTCTAAGTAACAGTAAAAAGTTTTCTAATCTTAGGCCTTATGAACAACAACTAGGGTAGATATCTCCAATCTCGTTCATTAACACACCTCTAAAACATAGATAATAATTATATGTTGTATAGCAGTTACCTATCATTACTTTTTAATTCTGTATTCAAGATTTGATCTAAATGAACAGATCCAGAGGTATTTTGAAGAATTGGTTAGGGATCAAAGTCTATTGACTGGGGTCATGTTCATTTATTGGCTCTCTACCATATGAATGAGAAAGGACAATTGAAATGATAACAGTAGTGAAGAGGTGTTTAAAAGCAAGGGACCCTCTTTTTATCATAAATGAGTGGTAATAATTAAAAGGGCCAAACTATTAAGTATCTCTCCCCAAGTGCAATGAAGGCACTGCCCACATGTAAGGCATTGAGACTACTCTTTTTAGCTAACATTGTTACACAATGACAAAGAACAGAGTGATAATTTAGTCTTTATTACAACTGTATTGCAACGGTAACAAAAAGCCACATAATACAGACTTTAAGGTCAATATTACCTATTTGAGACTGTATTGGCTTTAACAATGGACATATAAAATGGCACTATATATAAGGTACAAAATGCTGACCCTATTCCGTAGCAGATCAATTCTTAATTGGGGCTATCCATAAAGTATGTACCAGGACTCACATTTTCTCCACAAATCGACCCACCCACTTACCATTTGCAATTTCTTTAGAGTAAAGAAGGACTGTATGTAACATATCTCCAGAAATTGGACCCCCTACCCCACCCTTGGTGCATACATACTATATGGAAGCCACTTTCGGAAATCACAGGTTAGTCTGAAAGTATTACAAGTTGATGGAAAGTCCAATTATGAGTACAGACATTTGTTTAGATCGGGCACTTCAGAATAATATCATTGAAAAGAGAAACAAAGTCGGGGACGAATCATGTGTACCTGGCAGTCGCTGTTACAATGATGCTCCAAGACATACAAAATGACCTCAATAAATATCTGTAATAAAGGTGCTCATGCACAATTGTAGGAGGACTAAATCGATAGGGCACCAAATTTAAATTTACATACAATGTATAAATCATCAGAATGCGTAGATCAATTGAAGTAAAATAATTAAAGGAAAATATTTATAAGGTTATTACAGATGTGAGACAATCATGATTCAACAGACTTGTATGAACTTTTGATTAAAATGCACTAGCTGTATAGTTAACAGCCATCTGACAAACTCATACTTTTTTGCATAGACTGTTGACCAATCAAAACATTTGTATAGAGCATCAAATAACATATAGTGATACAACAGATCATGTCCTCCTGCTTTGTATACTGTATGCACAAACAAGCAGTGTAAAAACTGCAAATTTGATCAAAACCGTATATATATACATGTTTCTACACTACAGCCAAGAAAAATTCAGTTTGGTGGAGTGTAGCAATATGGTGTAGCAGATATATTTTTATGCTATGCATGGGACAAAACTATATCATAAAGATCAATATACACCTTTTCCAAAAGTCAGTAAAGTATACTGTAGCAGTGGACTGGTGGTGTAGCAGCTTCTCAACATCAATCCTATGCACTAGACAGATAAAAACAATGACCATTGCTTTATTTCATTGAGAAAAGCCATGTCTGAAATGATCAGCCATAAAGGGATGAAACATCAGGTATATGAACATGATCACTATCCTGAATGTGCAAAGTTTATCAATAATATCTGCAGAGATACCACCAACCAATATTGTTTTTAGTTTCAACTATTATAATGGTATCCTGGCCAGTATTTGTATATGAATAAGCATACTACTAGAGAAAACAATATTCATCAACAACTATTTTCACTTGTTTTTGTTTTCCTATTCTCTAAAATAGTGAATTCTGCAAATCTAATCGCATAAGACAAGAATAGTATGCGAGATCAGACATGGTCCGCTCTGATATCATATTGACTGTGATTGATTGTTACTCTTCCTGAGTACATCATTGTTTGCTCAATACTTATTTGGTGTTTCACAGATAGCAACAGCCATGGAAATTGATTTAATACTGATTATCATAGCTCATATACAATAATTATCCAACAATTGTGTGCAGAGCACATCTCATCTTAACTACCAGATCTACCATTTACCTCTTAGACCTGGTGGTTGGCATTCTAATTAAATGAGGGTTTGTTGTAGATAGGAGGATTGAGTGTGAGAGAACAGCCTAGCGGCGACCAAGCTTAGAGCCCACACACAAAGTAGGATGGTATAGGTGTTGCGTTGGCCAAAGGCAGGGTATGTACAGGGTACTCTCAGTAATGTAAGCTTTAGAAGTATTCATGTGCGAAAAAATGGTGCTGCAGCTCATGAATATTTAACTTCATCATGAAAACCTCTGATACATTTTGTACCAGTGTATCTGTCAAAGGTATCTTCTACTTTGGAGAGGTAATTTACCCTCTTTTTATGACAGAAATTTTGAACTGTTCCTTCGATGTAAGCATCATATTAGGTTTGTATTTTTCATTGAAACAAATGAGCCCACCACACTATCAGGTATCATACCTCTGTAGATAGGGGAAGAACCGTCATTTTGTTCAGGGGACATTAGCAAGCTGCTCAGTCAACACTTCCATGTGTCTTAAGCCCCTTGAGAAGCTCCAGGGTGGCTGAGTACACAGTGAGGGTGACTGCATTCAGTGGGAACGCGCGCATGCAGGTAACGCCGAGACCTCTCCAGAAGACAATGAGGCCGTCCTTGCGGTAGCTCTTGACAACACAGTCCATGGTGCTGGTGTAGCGGGGCTTGGCCAAGTCATCGGCCTGGATGCGGCTCTTCATGACATCAATCGGGATGTTGACCATCCACGACAGGACTCCAGCCGTGCCACCAGCCCAGAGCGAGGCCACAAACCCGAGCCGACCGTCTGGGCGATCAGCACGCAGCCAATCACAGAGCAGCTCGTAGGCTGTCATGTACATGGCGAAGCCAGGTACGTCACGCATGATCGTTGAGCCCAATCCATGGAAGTTACCACGCAACCCATGGTCATGGTAGATGGAGCGCATGCAGTCGTAAGCCCCAGCATAGCGCGTCTTGAAGCGCAACTCACTTGAGGAATCTGTCGAGAAAAAAAGACTGAACATGAATACCATGAATCTACTAATAGCACATGGACACTGTTATCCTTTTCTCAAGTGTTTTTCCTTCTAAGGGCATTTTCCATTTTAATTGTCACCTTATACTTTACAGGTTAAATTTTGTACATGCTTCTAGAAAGGCTTGAGTAATCTTTTTTCCACCACCTTCCATTTGAGGCATGTCCACCTCTTAGCATTGTTCCACCTATGTAAACATTACCATATGATAATTCAACTATGTTTGTCATACAATGATACTGTTGCATGCCTACTGATGACATTGGGGTGAACCAGTATCATATCAGCCCCAAAGAACTACTAACCTGTACTCAAGCACAATATCTGTGTAACCGTTACAAATATTTTTTTGGACGTGTGATGACATTGCTTCGTTAACTTGGACACCTTTACACAGTAAAAGAGAACTACCGGGTATCTGTTTGTTCTTGGACTAAGCTGGACCATCCGTTCGCTGACGGCGGTCGCATGCTACGGGCACGAAACTCACCAGGTAGCCCCTCCCTCGGTGAGAACAGGGCACTATATCTTCACCCTGCGGCATCTCGCCAGGTTCTCAAGCTAGCAAGCAACCTTTTGAGATTTCACAGTGGTGCGAGTATGGGGACAGATATAAGGCCTGAAATGGAGAGACGCCGATGAACAACAAAAACAAGGGCGAGTCAAACAGACTCTAAAGGAATTCTAAAGTATACTTATATGAGAAGGCAGCAGGTTAATTAATGTTTGTCCAGGTCAGAGGGCATGCGTGACCAAATGTATATCACTATTATCAGAGCATTTCTTGATCTAGTTCTCATTTATTTCTAAAATAATATTCAGTGCATCACTGAGTGGACACGACAGTGCTATAAACAGTGCACTTTAGGTCTAGTGCTCATAGCCTAAGTAGAGTCCATCTAATATCGAGAACAAATATTATATCCACATATATACCTTATATATGTGAAATATATGCATGTGCATCATTCGTGCTAACTACAATATTGCTAATGAATCTAAGTGAAATCGATATTTACATACATGAAATAGACCGAATTGGGGCAATTTCAATTGGTCACTGTTTCTACGATCCTATTAGCTCTGAGTTGATCTATGAAACAATGCCTAACCACAGAAGATTCATGGTCATATAATGAATGTTTTCTAGAACTTAAAATGCTGCTGCCTTTTACTATTTATACATCAATATTTCATCATAGGCCTAAATTGATTTATATAAACCATATGCAACAAACCAATTCTGATATGAAGCAGGGGAAGTCATATAACAATCAATGGGAGGAGTCAACATTGAAAAGCACGCCAAACAACACAGATACTTACTCGTCTGTGCCTGGAGCTTGACCTTAATAAGCTCAATGGAGGAAGCAGGCACAGCCTGAACCCCACCGCCTATTGCTCCAGCAAGAAAGGTGTCGAAGTGGGTCGCTTTGCCATCACGGCGCCCTGCAGCAAACTTGGTGCGAACATTGTCGTACACTCCAAAGAAGACGCTGTTTAGCATGCCAACTGAGACAAGAGGGAAGCACATTCCCTTGTAGAAACCAAGCAGCTGCAAGAGGAGGAAAATATATGTCATGCTAGCATTATCATTACTTATCAGAATTCTTTATGAGAAAAGTAAAGAAGTTAACCCGAGAGTCAAATCGGGAGTCAAATGAGCTTGGCTCTAGTGTGAGCCTCACGTGACTCCCGTTCTAGGAGAGTCCCAGCTCTATGACCCCCCTACCCATTGGTGCTATTACTATTTAACAAAGTTCACTTTTAAAACCCACCAGTTAATGAATTATAACCTATTTAATAGATGGGTTTTCATCATGTAAAATATCGATAAAAAGAGGCGATTCCAGTAAACATGTCTTTCTATACTTACCCCGTCGTGGGCAGTGGTTAGGTGGATGGCCCGCATCAGGCCGCATCCATTGCTGGAGTAGATGTGTTGCCGCACCTACAAGATGTTATTTTGTTATATTATGATGTTATATTAAGATGTTATGCTTAATATCGATGCTGTCAAACACAATATTATTTTGTAGTTGGACTATAGTGATTAATTGTGTCTCAAGTCCCCCAAGGCAATAATTTCGCATTGTTTTTTTGAGTTTATAAAGTATTTTTATTTCACTTGGTGATTTTCAAAAAAGGAACTTGAAGAAAGTCTGATGAATCTAAACCATATTTCCTGAAACACACTTTTTAGTTGGTTTCCCCTACAAACTACATGTATTAGATCGTATCGTAGGTGGGGGAGGGGGGGGGGCACTCCTTTTCCCCCTCCCCCCCCCCCCCCTCCCCGATCCTATACACCTCTTTATAGTGGCTATAAACCAATACTATTAAAGAAACGGACAGAAGGAATATGGGGACATTAGAAGTTAGGTAGTGGCAGTTAAATGAATATTGGACCACTGTTATGGACATTAAAGTTAGGTATATTGGTGTGTTTATGGCCAAGTTATGGTTCCTCAATAGTGGGTGTTACTCACATCAACACCCAACCCCCACCCCTTAGGCCCCTTAAATCCCCTGACAAAAAGCCTTCTTCGAGGAAATTCTTGATCCGGCATGTGTTAATGCGTTAACATTTTATCAGGTCTCCACTGAGTCTGAGGGATAACAATCATAAACATCCGCCTGTGATGCCTGCAGACAGTGTAGCTATGAATCAGGACTAGGATCCTGTCCACTCAGATAACCTATCTAGAGGTCACCTTGCGTAACCTTATGCTGCCCATGGTAGCTACTCATGTTTTATTCACGTGTGATGGCGATCTTTGACTGAAGCAGATAGCAGCGCATCCCTATCATATGTATATGTCCCACAACGTGACCCTTATCGGAAATGTATACTATATGATTTATATTGCTATTTCAAGCTACAAGTTACACTTCGATTTAGTTTCCAATCCAAATGGTTTCTTTATCTATCTCTATATACTATATTGATATACGATAAGCGTCTTGGAAAATTGGATTCATGTAGATGAGAAATTGATATTTTCTTACAAGTAATATTTTCTTACAAGTTTAATACTGTATCACATTTCTTAAAAATTTAGATTTCACAGTTCACTTGTATACCATGAGAAAACTCTGAGAAAACAAATTAGTAGTAAGATGAGTAAACCAGGTTTACCTTGACTGTGTCAAATGGGTGCCCAAACACTAGTCCAGTGCATCCTAAAAATTAAAGAAATGGGAATCAAATGAATGTGCATAACAATCAATTTTATATGTACCCTTATGTTGGTATTGTTATACAAAGATGTAGTACCAAGGCATGGGACTGGGTTTTGAAGAAAAAAATGCAAAAAATGGTCAAAACCAGTGCTCTGGGGGATATTTGATGAATTTGCATAGGTGCAAAAGTGCTATAAGTTCATGGACCTAAAAGTATGAGGCAGCCCCCCTGTACCAGTTATAGAGCACCTCACAAGCTAACCTCTTTTCTCTACCTGGCCTATACCTCACCTGCCACATCTGTCAGCCCTCACCCCATACGCACTCCTAAGTACATCTCACTTGTTCAACTTGTAGTGTAAAGGCAGTGTTTAGGTACCCATCGTGCAGACATTAGGGAGCACCTGGAGAGGCGCCTTCCCCATCCCTCTCCCATGCTGCATGCAGCCCCAAAATATAACCAGACTATGGGGTGCATGCTAGGACTGAACATTTTGACTTTTGTTGGTATCGATTAGTATTGATGTCTCTCAAACAGATTAGATAGTCCAATAACCCAGTTTTGTTTTTGATACTTTGTAAGGGAATCCTGTCTGGTCAATGTTTTTTCTTGAATCGATCTGTGTCCGAGAAATGTGTCACGTGGATATATTCAAATGTATCTATGTGTAGATGCTAATAACAATAACGTAACATACGATGCAAATCATATCTCCTGGGATGAATGAATTTCATTTAAGAAAGTGATGGAGACTATGAAAAAGGTATATAATAGATGCTAATATTTGGGGCGCATGTTATTGCTGTGGCATACCTCAATGTAATTTATTACATGTGGGCCGCCATAGGCCTGCCTGCCTGCCGGCCGGCCGGCCGGCCGGTCTAGAAAGCCCCATCACTGCAGTGGCTTCTTTTCGTGGACTCACTTCACCCCTCTCACTCTCAGCCGGCATATATACGTCTACCTCTGGGTCTACCTCACTCCCATTTGTCAGGGGATGAGATATATATGCTGCCCAGGGTCCCTGGCTGCCCTCCCCAGCAGGCCACTCAATAAGTATTGTGTATAAAAAAGACAGACCCAGATCCTGTATGTTTATTGGAGAAGCCAGTATAGTGGATGCACAGAATTACTACAGTACAGTACATGTGTGTGTGGAGAAGGGGGGGGGGGGGGAGGCTAACACTGTGTAGTCTATATTGTTATTATATGTTATTGTTTGTTTTGGCAGAGTTTGGTAAATAGTGATCTTTTTCTACAGTAGATGAATGGCGCTAAGATGGTAGTCACTCTTGTTTCAGCCCTGTAGACGATGTATATGAAAAGTGGTCGAACTTGTCTCACCTCAGGCAGTTGTATATAAGACGTACTAGTCCAGTGTTTGACATGTTATTTTACCTGGTTTCTGGAAGCTGGCTCGGGGGAAGGGGAGGGGGGAGAGAGAGCTTCTCCTGCATTGTTTCTCACTTTATTTTTCTCGCATTTCTGGAGGACAGAGGGCTATAAGTAGCTTATCTCTTTCAGTATATTACGTACAACACATAGCCCCCATATGCTGTGTGCTTTATATCATTTAATCTCTTGATCTTTATCTCTTAGTCTTATTGGTCTTTGTATCTTTGTTTTACATGTTAATAGTGAAGGGAATGAGGAGCAGGTACGGATACATGTCCTACAAAATAACATACATACTAGTAGCATACATGTCGTAGTTATAGCCTACCCTCTTCCATCAACCATTTCTGTAAGGTACCCGCAACCTTGGGGCAGTTGCCACGTGCAGAAGCTCACGGAAGCCGCTAATTATTATAATTATTCGGCAATTAGACCGACTGAAGGTCTGCATACTAATGAGCGCAGTGTGCCTCAATAAAAGAGCAAACGGCCATCCTGGCAGGCAAAGCCTCCTAACGAGTTGGGAAGTTCTTGTTTAGATTCAGAAAAATAAAGGCCGCCAACGGCAGTCTCCTCTTCTCAATGGCAAGGGAAGAAAGGCGGCCATGTAATGATATTGGCCGCCGCAACCTGGGCCGCAACCCACCTTCACACCACAAGTTCTGTGTGTGTGTTTGGGTGGGGTGGTACTGACAATGATAACACAGTGGAACACAAGGATGCAACAGAGACAGGCACTATATTACTAGATCTAACAATGTAGTTCTACCTCATCATTAGGATTTTAACTACCTCATATTGGTGTTCCGTGGCACCGTGCAAAATGTACCTTTCATTTGCAGTACTGATTGAGTACATATCTATGATTAAATGTGGAACGTCTTAGCTAATTGGATATAGTGGTATTGTAGTTTATAAATTGAAGGGTATGACCAAAAGGCAATGACTGCTCATGGGGAATTCACTTTCTTAGACATGGAGCATCCCCCGATGAGCTGTTCAGCTCAGACGTCTCTCTTTTTAACTCAGGATGTGCAGCTATACTGGAGCGTCTGAGTTTGCAGGGCGCTGCCTTAGTTTTCTGAGTATAGGCTATGAGTAAGTCAGGCTTCTAAGTAACTCCAGGGCGGCCGGAGGCAGGGCTACAAACACCTACCCTCCCTTCCCCACCTTGATAACATTCCTACAATCTGGGGTACTATAGACATACTGCAGTCTCTGAGTCTGTGCAACTGCCCCCGCTCCACCCTCTGAATATTGATTATATAGAAGAACAAACATAATAAACCATTTCGATTACATTTTATCTTTTTTTTTGTCAATTGTTTATATGATGAATAATTTGAGTATATTTTACACTTACCTCCAAGCATTCCGGCGACGAAGCCCGAGACATTGTCGGTCAGTATGACCGCCTCGACCGCCTGTGCCTCTGCAGCCATGGTGTGGCTTCTTAGAGACCTGTAGACGTGGTAGGCGTGTAGTGCTTAACACACGGGAACGTCTTAGACGGTGAGAATTGTGAATGTTTTAAGTTTCAGTTCTTGGTGGGGCCAGTCACTCTACGTTTGGACCAAAGAGGCTGGCACTCGGTGGGGGCTGACACGTAGGGTGATGGGGCGATGTGACCATACGGCGATGATAACACGAACTCCTGTCTTCCGCTCTCATAATGTTTCCATTGTCTTTCACCAAGACAAAAAAATGTGCGTAGCTCCTGTATGAAGTAATGCTGACGGTATTATGATCCGGAGAGGATCATGCAAACGCTCAACATACAAATAGAGGCTTGTACAGCCAGTGTTGGGGAGTATGGGCCCGAGTGTGGGTCTTCACCTAGTCGCCGCAGGCCGATCTCTGAGCTGCTCTTCTCCTGGCGCGAGCTACATCAACGAGCAACTAGTAGTATGCCACGCCCACCCGAATTAGCATAAACTATGGTCAACGTCAGCCGTCCTCCGGAGGCTACACAGCAGCCGCACCTGCAAGGTAGAGGAAACGTCAATGAAATATCTGTAGCTTACTCCTTAGGCAACATAATAAGGAGGCTGGGCTTTGCCCTTATACAAAGTGGGTTTCTAGTTGCCCCAACCTACCTAGAGAAACCCGTATTTTCTTCGGAAATTTGAACTTTTTTTAAAACGTATGTCAGTATTAAATGTGTGGGTTTCAAAGTTGTTGTTCTCCTGTTTGTCCAATTGTAAGGAGCCGAGGTGCAAAATGACTGCATCTTAATTTTACTTGTTCCTAGCCCGGGGTTCCTATGGTCTATTAAAATATTGATGGGCAGACCCATCATTTTTAAGGAAATGACTTCATAGACAGAGCCCTCGGTACACATATACTACTTATAGTATACCACCAATGTTGTGGCCAGTGAGTGCCTCTATTAGGGACCTTTAGCAATCACGTAAAAGCTCAATAAACTCAGACGTAGCAGTGCTGAAGGCATAGGATACGACTAGGTTGAATGAGCTACGTCGGGTTTGCTAAAGGTCCCTAGCCTAATAGGTGTGAGTAGTGGGTCCACTGAGAGCCACGTGTTGACGTCCCGGGTTAAAGTCTATGGCCCGGGTCTATGGCATGACTAAAATGTATAAGCGAGTATACTAGTGGTCGCTGCCTACCGCAGCCACCATCGGTGCGACTGGGCAGTTTCCCTTGACGTCGTGCCGTGGACGGCGTGGTCACAGGGCCCTCTGGCCGCGCCGTGGTTAAAGATGGTATTCAGCTATTTTCAGCTAAATTTCTGCCACCACGTTATGTACAATTGTAAGGTAATATTCTATTTGTATGCCAACGCAGTGTTGCCGAAATAACGCCGGCACGCCGGCTTTTGCCGGCGTAGAGTCTTAATGGCCGGCGTAGGGCCTTAGGACGCAGGCCACAATGGCCTGCCATGATCTCAGCTTTCTAATGGTGAAAGAATTTTTCAAATCGGCCAATTAAAAGCGAATATAGGACCATATTTATAGAATTGAATATTTTTTCAATTACTTTTAAGTTTTTGCAGTAGGTATAAGTTATAATGAAGTTTAAGAATGTACCTTGAAAATTAATATGGCCTGCGTGAGAAGGAAATGGCCTGCGTAAGATGCCACGACGCAGGCCACCTTGGCCTGCGTTGAGAAAAAGTTTGCGGCAACACTGCAACATTTAAAGCAATGCTGTATCTCTAAATCAATGAAAATAAACTAATATCGGACAATCTGAGTAACTGTCCGGAGGACTTAAATGGACTTAAATGGCAACATTGAATTACATCCAGCAAGGGTACCAGCCCCTCAAGTGCCTGTTGTGATCAAGACCACCCACCCAGAACGCAGCTAATGACCCTTAACAGACTGTTGGATGTAGGGTAGGTTTGACCTGCGTGGGTAAATGTGCATTATATGGTACATATGGGACATTGGAATACTCCACAAATTGAAAGGAAGCTTGTATACATCTTCCTTTTCCGAATAAATGTAATTTGTATTGTTGTATGTTGAGGATACATTGAAAACAATTCTATTTATACAATATAGAATATAATATTTGGTCCTTGTTCAATCCTTCACCATGCTGTCTGTTTTTACATGAATTTACCCATACATGCCTTGAAAGGGCCTCTCTAAGCACATACAGTATAGGGTAATATAGAGTACTGGCTGGTATTTTCGGCCAGGGGGTATTTTCGGCCACTATGGCATTATTTTGATTCTGGCCAATCAAATATTGGAAGGAACTTTTTTTTTTTTCAAGCAGACAGCCCAAAGCCTTGTTCTTCTTTTCTGAACAAAATAAGGAACCCAAATGATCCAGATCAGGTATAAAGTTACTCACTTTTAGAGAGAACTCTATATTTGTTAGCCTTGGTGTGAGGAGACATTGTAGCATTAACATGTCAGTTAGTAAATCAATGTAGCCCTTCAGGTGTCCAGGGGCTATCATATTTTGAAATTCCATTAACATTCAGGTTCTGCTTAGTATATAATAGTTCTATTTTACATTTTAGCTGATATTTTATTTGTTTATATAATTCATCCCTAGTTTAGGGGGGTGGCCGAAAATAGGGCACCATAATTCAACTGTGGGGGGGGGGGGGGGGGGGGGGGGTATTTATGGCCACCAGGCAGTATTTGTGCCTTTAAAAGCACTTCAATGAAACTGGTAACAATTTTTTTTCAGATGTCAAACCTATTTCATATGAATCTTTAACTTTATAAATCTTCATGGTACAGCTTTTAAAAGAAAAAGTTTGATTTCAGTATTATAAATATATTTTTTTAAATGTCAACACCTAGATAGGCCTATACTTTTTGGGGGGAACAAGAATGTATAAGTTATACCAATTAATCAATTGACTAGCGAGTATCTGAATGTAAGTATGGATTGAAGTTGATTCACATTTTTATAAGTCAGGCCAGAATGAAATTTGTGGTTTGGAAGAAAAGTTAGATAAAAGTACCCTAATTACCTGTAGATGTTCTTTCAATTGGCATAAAAATACCCTCCACCTGGCCGAGAATACCCTCCCCTGGTCGAAAATACCCCCCAAAACCTACAAAAATAACAGTTGATTGTCATAATGCCAGTAAAATCAATATTTTTGTGCCACCTCTCCAAATGTGTTGGTAATACCCTAACTCACTTCAGCAATCATTGAGATTGCTTTAAATAAATATGTCCATGTGTGGTAGCAGATTAAAGCTAGTTAAGTGGCCGAAAATACCCCCCACTACTCTACTGCTCTAGCCTGGGCACCCGGCAGATTTCCTTTCCTGCCATAGTAAATTATAACCTTCTGCTTGTTATCATCTAATTCTCTATACTATAGATACAACATCTTGTATCTATTGAGGTATGTTGAGCAAAAGGAAATCAGCTAATAGTAAGGGCAAGGCTAAAACCTACCGGGAGGTCCCATCGGTACCGGCGGTAGGGTAGATCAAATTCTATGGACGAACGAATTTAAATCTCTGCTATTTTTTACAGTTTTTTGGTGTACTAGGCTAGGGCACGTTTAACTGGAAATAAGTGTACAATAAGAGTAGACGTTAGGCAATTTTGTCTATCCCGTGGTTTACTCACATCGTTCAACGTGTAGTCGTTATAATCTGTGACGTGAAAACAACAAATTCTGAATCACAACTCTTGAATCACAACTGGGCAAACCTTTTTGATGAACGGATAACTTCCTGTCGTTCCGCAGTAAATCCCCTCGTCAAAAAACAGATTCGCAGATAATTAACGTCAATCTCCTGACGTAACAGTACAATCTCCGTGCAGATGTTTGCTCTACGTGACGTGTCGCATGCTTCTCACAGAGGCGACCTTTGCCATAAGGCTTGAGGTGGTTAAGGGTCACAACTTCGCGAAGACTAAACCCGTAAGGCCTTGAGTCTTGTGGAAGCTAGTATTTATATGGTGCCATGTTTGTTGATAGTTGCTATGTGTCAGTGGCTAAGACTCAAGTCGAGACGGGGAGGGGGCGGGGCATATCCGCACCACGTGCGCAGAGGTGTGGCCCGGTATGCTTGGCCCCGAGCCAATAATACCCGCAATAATATCTCCAATATAACCAAGCCAAAGAACAGGTCTCAATTAATTACTCGATTATGCCATCTCGAAGCCATCCTGGTTAAGCCTATGACTTCACAGTCTTAAGTATGCCTAAATTAGGCCTACTTGAAGGACAAGTGGCCGGGGCCGGGAGTAATTTCTCCCGAATAAGTGAATTTACATGTTTATAATACTGACATAGCGGTTATACAATTGTGCAATAATTATTATGCATCATAATATTATTAATGTAATATGAAAATGGATACACATCATATCTGAAATGATTTTATGGACAGGTTCAAAATATTTATGTGACAGTTTATATATAATATAATTCTGTGCAGTTCAGCTAGATGCCACTAGCTAGGCGAGGTGTTAGTGTTTCAGATGCCACCTCCACTCAGGTGGAGGGCTGGTGACTGGGGAGTGCCAAAGCAACATGCCACTCCAGGGTCACTGACTAAGAGGTGTCATAGCCAGCATCATGCCTGACTAAGCCTGGCAGACTCACTGAAAGCTGAACTACATGCCATCACCTGTCACCCTGGGCAGGGTCCAGCATAAATACCAGACCTTCAGTCCTCCATGGACACACCCACACCAGACAGCAGCAAGGACACATCTCCTCCAAGACCTCAGGCACCCAGGGGGTACACGGACTTTAGGCACTTGGATTTTAGGCACCCTGCCTTTAGGCACCCTGATTACCGGCCCCCTGCCTTCAGGCCCTCCGGATCTTAGGCCCCCGGTCTTTTGGCACCCTGGCCATAGGCCCCCTGTCCATAGGCCACAACCTACCATACATCCAACCCCTGTCATACGTCCACAACTCTTTCATACGTCCAACCCCTTTCATACGTCCATTTCACTGTCTCTAACAAATTATTCTGCCCTCCTCCTCACGTCCACTACCACTTCCTCACGTCCACTACCACTTCCTCACGTCCACTACCACTTCCTCACGTCCACTACCACTTCCTCACGTCCACTACCACTTCCTCACGTCTACTACCACTTCCTCACGTCCACTACCACTTCTCACATCCAACCCCTTCCTCACGTCCAACCCCCGACCTCACATCCAACCCCCTCCTCACGTCCAACCCCCTCCTCACATCCAACCCCCTCCCTCACATCCAACACCCTTCCCTCACGTCCAACCCCCTTCTCACATACAACCCCCTCCTCACATACAACCCCCTCCCTCACGTCCAACCCCCTCCTCACATCCAACCCCCTCCCTCACATCCAACCCTTCCCTCACGTCCAACCCCCTTCTCACATACAACCCCCTCCTCACATACAACCCCCTCCCTCACGTCCAACCCCCTCCTCACATCCAACCCTTCCCTCACGTCCAACCCCCTCCTCACGTCCAACCCCCTACTCACGTCCAACCCCCTACTCACATCCAACCCCCTCCCTCACATCCAACCCTTCCCTCACGTCCAACCCCCTCCTCACATCCAACCCCCTCCTCACGTCCAACCCCCTCCTCACATCCAACCACCTCCTCACATCCAACCCCCTCCTCACGTCCAACCCCCTACTCACATCCAACCCCCTCCCTCACATCCAACCCTTCCCTCACGTCCAACCCCCTCCTCACATCCAACCCCCTCCTCACGTCCAACCCCCTCCTCACATCCAACCCCCTACTCACTTCCAACCCCCTCCTCACATCCAACCCCCTCCTCACGTCCAACCCCCTCCCTCACATCCAACCCTTCCCTCACGTCCAACCCCCTCCTCACATCCAACCCCTTCCTCACGTCCAACCCCCGCCCTCACATCCAACCCCCTCCTCACGTCCAACCCCCTCCTCACATCCAACCCCCTCCCTCACATCCAACCCTTCCCTCACGTCCAACCCCCTTCTCACATACAACCCCCTCCTCACATACAACCCCCTCCCTCACGTCCAACCCCCTCCTCACATCCAAACCCTTCCTCACGTCCAACCCCCGCCCTCACATCCAACCCCCTCCTCACGTCCAACCCCCTCCTCACATCCAACCCCCTCCCTCACATCCAACTCTTCCCTCACGTCCAACCCCCTCCTCACATCCAACCCCCTCCTCACATCCAACCCCCTCCTCACATCCAACCCCCTCCTCACGTCGGGCAAGAGATAGGAAAGGTCGGGAAAGGCACTGGATTTGGAGTAGTTTCTTCACCTCTGGCGCCCAGCCAGCTCTGTACTCTGATAGCTATTGTCTACCACTGTTTATACACGAGGAGTCTATAGGCAGATTTTCAGCTCTGTAGGGCCATTATTTACCGAGTTATGGAAGAAAAGACTCTTTTTCATGTAATTTCTCTGAAAATCCATATAATTTTATTTTTTATCTTTTTATCATGAAGGTAGAAGTTGGACTTAACTTATTTACTCGTTAAAATAATTCTAGGGCCATTTTATTACATATATATATATAGCACTTTAAAAAGGGGGAGTTTACAGACATGGTAGGCAACACAAGAGAGGTTTCTCCCCTGTGTGGATCCATGTTTTACTGTCCTTGTGGAGGTGGCAGACAATAGCTATCAGAGTACAGAGTGTGTGTTGCCTACCATGAACAGCAAGCCTGACTGTAAATTCCGGGCTGTGTTGGTGCTGCCACCTAGAGGCTAAGTCAAGCTGGCCTCGACTCCTCTCATATATATATGAGGGAATGGAGATCGCAAGCCAATTGCGGGAGGTCATGTGGACCTAAACCATTATTCTGTAAGCTAGTACAGTCCCCCACCTCCCTTCTCCATTTTTAAAGTGCACATATATATGTAAAAAAATGGCTCTAGGATTGTTTTAATGAATAGATAAGTAAAGTCCAACTTCTACCTTTATAATAAAAGAAATAAAAAAAAAAAAAAATTGAGTTTCAAAGAAGTTATACAAAAAAATGTCTTTTCTTCTGTAACTCGGTAAATAATGGCCCTACGGAGCTGAAACTCTGCCTATAGACTCCTCGTGTATAAACGGTGGTAGACAATAGCTATCAGAGTACAGAGCTGGCAGGGTGCCAGAGGTGAAGAAAACACTCCAAATCCAGTGCCTTTCCCGACCTTTCCTATCTCTTCCCCGACCTCTCCTGTCTCTTCCCCGACCTCTCCTCTCTCTTCCCCGACCTCTCCTTTCTCTTCCCCGACCTCTCCAGTCCCTTCCCAAACCGTTAAGGGCCGCATTCTACACTGTGTGGCCCTTAAAGGAGAAAGTATGGAGGGGGTTGGATGTTAGGAGGGGGTTGGACGTGAGGAAGGGGTTGGATGTGAGGAGGGGGTTGGACGTGAGGGAAGGGTTGGATGTGAGGGAGGGGGTTGGATGTGAGGGAGGGGGTTGGACGTGAGGAGGGGGTTGGATGTGAGGGAGGGGGTTGGATATGAGGAGGGGGTTGGACGTGAGGAGGGGGTTGGATGTGAGGGAAGGGTTGGATGTGAGGGAGGGGGTTGGATGTGAGGAGGGGTTGGATGTGAGGGAAGGGTTGGATGTGAGGGAGGGGGTTGGATGTGAGTAGGGGGTTGGACGTGAGGAGGGGGTTGGATGTGAGGAGCAGGTAGTGGACGTGAGGATATGGTGGTGGACGTGAGGAGCAGGTAGTGGACGTGAGGAGGGGGTAGTGGACGTGAGGATATGGTGGTGGACGTGAGGAGATGGTGGTGGACGTGAGGAGCAGGTAGTGGACGTGAGGATATGGTGGTGGACGTGAGGAGCAGGTAGTGGACGTGAGGATATGGTGGTGGACGTGAGGAGCAGGTAGTGGACGTGAGGAAGTGGTGGTGGATGTGAGGAGGAGGTGATGGACGTGAGGGAAGGGTGTTGGACGTGAGGGAAGGGTGTTGGACGTGAGGGAAGGGTGTTGGACGTGAGGGAAGGGTGTTGGACGTGAGGGAAGGGTGTTGGACGTGAGGGAAGGCTGCTGGACGTGAGGGAGGGGTGTTGGACGTGAGGGAAGGGTGTTGGACGTGAGGGAAGGGTGTTGGACGTGAGGGAAGGGTGTTGGACGTGAGGGAAGGGTGTTGGACGTGAGGGAAGGGTGTTGGACGTGAGGGAAGGGTGTTGGACGTGAGGGAAGGGTGTTGGACGTGAGGGAAGGGTGTTGGACGTGAGGGAAGGGTGTTGGACGTGAGGGAAGGGTGTTGGACGTGAGGGAAGGGTGTTGGACGTGAGGGAAGGGTGTTGGACGTGAGGGAGGGGTGTTGGACGTGAGGGAAGGGGGTTGGACGTGAGATAAGCGTTTGGATGTGAGGGAAGGGTGTTGGACGTGAGGGAGAGGTGTTGGACGTGAGGGAGGGGTGTTGGACGTGAGGGAGAGGGTTTGACGTGAGGGAGGGGGTTGGATGTGAGGGAGGGGTTGGATGTGAGGGAGGGGTGGACGTGAGGGATTTGTAAGAGATAGTGTTGGACGTGATGGATTTGAATGAGATAATGGGGTCTGGACGTATGAAATGGACGTGAGATTTGTGCCTACAGACCGGGGGCCTGTAGTCAGGGTGGCCTAAAGGCAGGGGGCCCCAGATCCGGAGGGCCTGTGGGCTGGGGGCCTGTGTTCCGTGGGCCTGTGGGGTGGGGGCCTACAGTCAGGAGGGCCTGTATTCCGGATACCCACCCAGGGGGTATGGTCTTGGAGGGGAGGTCTTATACCCAAGAGGGCACATCCACTCCAGCCTCCAAGAAGGACACATCTCCAGCCTGACCATCAGTATACCCAGGAGGGTTATGGTCCAGGATGGTGTTTCTCCACAAATATACGGACGTCCGTAAATTTGCGGACGTCTGTAAATACACTCTCCATATATTTGTGGAGCTCCGCAAATATAGGCCTATATGTCTTTTTGGTACTTAAGCATACAGATACGGACCGCCGTATATATTTGCGGACATCCGTATGTATTTGCGGAGCTCCATAGATATATTTGTGGATGTCCACATATTTACGGACGTCCGTATATTTGTGGAGAAACACCATCCAGGGCAGCACCAGATATATGTCTCCAGGAACCTGAGACTATATTGGACTGTGGTAACTATAGTGGGTGGATCAGGAGTCAACTCCACCACTATATGTTTGTGCTATTGGACTGAAGGTACTGTGTCATTTTATAGGAGCTGTGTGCTGAGTGCTGAGATATACATTATTATATATATTATTATTATTAGGACTATTGACTGGATGGTGTTTCTCCACAAATCTGCGGAAGTCCGCAAATTTGCGGACGTCCGCAAATATATTTATGGAGCTCCGCAAATTATGCCTTTTTGGTACTTAAGCATACAAATACGGACCTCCGTATATATTTGCGGACATCCGTATATATTTGCGGACATCCGTATATATTTGCGGAGCTCTGCAAATTTGTGGAGAAACGGGACCCTGGTAACTATAGGGGCTGGATCAGGAACTATATCCACCACTATATGTCTGTGCTATTGAGAGCTGTGTGCTAAAGTGCTGAGATATATATAATAATAATTATTATTAATTATTATTATTAGGACTATATTGACTGATAACTATAGTGGCCGGATCAGGAACTATATCCACTACTATATGTCTGTACTATTGAGAGCTGTGTGCTAAAGTGCTGGGAGATTATTAATATTATTGACTGTATTATTTTGTCATCTGTCTGATTATCTCACGAGATAGCCTTAGAGCTAAACCACAATAAACCATCTATTTTTATAGCAACTTGATATTATCTGTGGTTTATGCTGGTACCGTTCCTGGACGAGTTAGCAACAAGTTTGGCATATTTAAGTACACTTATAAGTAACTAGTAGTAACCAGTGGGCTATTATAGTGACATTTATATAATAGTAACCCCCAAGCCAAACACCTCCCCCTAACACATGTCAGCGGAATTTAGAAATAGGCCTATGGGGTCTTTTTTTCATGGAAATTGAAAATTAATTAAAGATATGGCCTAATGTGGTCTTATCTTTTATAATACAAGATTCACTATGCTTAGCATTAGGCCCTAAGTAGGAAAGGCCATATTCAATGCCCCCCCCCCCAATTGAATACGGTACATTCTCTGATGTATTCCTACATCAATACATTCTATATGTTCGTGTTTTAGCAGAAAGGGGGTGTTTTTTTAGACATCTAAAACCCCTAGGCCTATAGGCCTCATACTCGAAACATGGGGGTAGAGGAGCCATGGGCCCCAATAGTATCCCGATCCGAAATAAAGGGGACTGATTACTACTTTTTAATGCAATTACAAATAACAATACAGACGTAGGCCTATATAAGCACCAACATAGGCCTACATGATGGCCGGCTCCTTCCTCCCCCGCCCCCACGGAGATTTGCCCCCTACACCTCTGAGGGGGTTTTGGTTAATTCTTTTATATTTTGACAAACAGGAATGGGCATATAGAGCTATTTGAGGTTACAAAGTATCTATATAATGATTTGGCGCAATTTAAATTGCCATATGATATATATCAACGATTTCTCATTCAAAGATGCCACTCATCCTTAAAGGATATTTGGCAATTTTCACTTAGGATTCCTTCTCCGTTCCGTTTTTCCCCACGATGGCATCCCATATTACCCCACTGTGGGGGGTAAAAAAATCTTAACTATAATCATTGTACCTTAGGGAGTTTGAGGAAACTGTTGGGGGGCGCATCGGACGTGCGACACCAGAATCCAAGATGGCGGACTTGAGCGCACATGGCAGACAGTGTCCCAACATGTATTGATGTAGATCTACTGGTAACTCAACTGATAATAAAGAAGTCTAACATCACTCTGACTCACAGCTTGTATGCTCCAACCTGGTGTCAGAAGTGGGGTCAGTTTCAAACACAGGAGCTGTCAAGAGCCAGAGTCACCAGCAAGTCACAAGTGGGTATCACCTTCAATTTTCATTCAGACTGTCTGGAAGTGGAAGGCCTAATTGCACCAGATCTAATAGTAATTAGCACACTAGTAGCCCTAATTGTTCCAACTCAGATCAGGACCCACCTTCATCTACACTATGTCTAGGCCTAGAAAACCAGAACTTAGCCTGTCAGGGAACATCTCAGAGAACTTTAAAAATTTTGAGATGAGGTTCCATGACTATTGTACAGAGGCTGAATACAGAGATTTGGCCAAGGACCCGGCGACTCATAGAGTCGAGAATTATGCCAAGCCACTGATGGAGATCGCGGCGCTCCAATCGTCCATGCCGGATGAGGCACTACAGGTCATCCGGTACAGCATAGAGCCCCAGATCCCGGTTGCAGACAAGGCAAAGCCATGGGTCTGGATGGAACGGCTCAGAATACATTACACCCGCACAGCCACTTCCTCGCTATTGACGGACAGATTCACCTTCTGGTTGGCCACACAAGGTGCTCACGAGTCTATACAAGACTGGGAGACCCATGTACGACGTGACTGCAGCCTTTGTGGCTATGATGCCTTGACGGATGAGATGAGTCGCGACAAATTTATCTTCGGACTCCGGAACAGTGACATACGGGCCGATCTACTAAAATGCCATGTCAAAGCCGACGACACAAAGAAGACCCTGAGTGACGTGGTGGCGGAGGCCAAGACACTTGAGGCGGCTAAAAGAGCGAATCAGCTCATTGGCGAGGCGAGTGGCAGAACGGACGAGACGGTCAACTGGGCGGCCCAGGGAAAGGCCCACAAGGACATGCAGTTGAAGCGTGAGAGCGGCACATGCCACTGGTGTGGTGACAAACGTGGCCCACATCCCTGGTCGAACTGTCCTGCCAAGGGAAAGACTTGCGACAAGTGTGGCGGTAATGATCACTTCTCCCGCGTCTGTCTCGAGACACAGGGGGATAACCGCCGTCCACAGTCCCAGGGCCGTGGTGCTGGCCAGTCACGTAGGAACCGCCGAGGGAGGGGAGGTTATCATGGAACTCCCAACAAACCTCCGACCGATGATCGAGCCCGGCAACACAGTGTCCATGCAGTTCAAGCTGATGGCGACCAGGCTTGCGCACCTGAGAGTGCCTACCCTCGTGATCAGTACGACGAACAGTGTTACTCACTTGGTGATGTGGATGCATTTCAGGCCGGTGCAAGGAAGGGTCGTAAGTATTTTGCACACCTTCTCTTATCAGACAAGGGGGACAGCTTTGTCAGAACCCCGGTACAGATTGACTCTGCAGCAGGGATCAACACGATGCCTGAGCGCCTAGCTAAGAGTCTGTTTCCCACCATCACCATGTCACGCTCACCATATCAACTTTTCCCATACAAAAAGACCTCACCTGTGAAACCGCTTGGTCAGATCAACCTCCTGTGTGACCGCGGGAATCGATACTATGATCTAGTATTCCAGGTGCTAGCAGACAGTGACATTGGTGACAAGCCTGCACTGCTTTCTGGTGAGGACAGTGAGAGTTTAGGTCTCATCAAGATCATGGCAGATGAGGTCCTGTCTCTTTCCCCAGATGTGGTAGATGCAGCAGATCAGGGGCAATGCCCACCATCTCCAAAGACTATCCAGATTCCGCTCTCCAGACGCCTATCACCCGCTGGCAAGCTAACTAAAGATGCCATCTTACGTGAGTACAAGAGCAGCTTTCAGGGCCTCGGATACCTTGGCCCCACTGTACATTTTCAAATGAAGGCAGACGTCATCCCTGTTCAGATGCCCAATCACCGGGTACCAGTCGCCAAGAGGGAAAAGGAGAAGGAAGCATTGGACAGGTATGTGGCCCTAGGGATTATGGAGAAGGTGGATGAACCCACCCCATGGTGCTCAAATGCCCTCATCAGGGAAACCCCGAAGAAATTCCGGGTGTGTATCGACCCAAGTCAGACAGTTAACAAGGCGATTATGGGGCCTTTCTTCCAGATCCCCACACTGAAGGAGCACTTGCACAAGTTGGGTGACGCCAAGTGTTTTTCCCTCCTTGATGTCCGTGAAGGATTCTTACACATACCTCTTGATGAGGAGTCTTCACTGCAAACCACTATGCACACATCCTATGGCCCATACAGATGGCTGCGGCTGCCTTTCGGCATATCGAGTGCACCAGAGGAGTTTCAGAAGAGGCTCTTGGATGCCCTTGAAGGGCTTGAGGGCAGGATATGCATAGTGGATGATATTCTAGTGTATGGCGAGGGTGAGAGCTATGATGTGGCAAAGGTCAACCATGACAGGAGACTAGTGGCTTTAATGGAGCGCTGTGTGGCCAAAGATATCAGACTGAACCCAGACAAATTCAAGTTTGCTCTCAAGGAACTCAAGTTCATGGGCAACATTATTACAGACAATGGTATGCGACCTGACCCGGACAAGGTGGCAGCCATCGTTGGGATGCCGACCCCGACCAACAAAGCTGGGTTGCTCAGGTTTGTAGGCATGGCCACATATTTGTCACAGTTCTGCGAGAATTTGAGCTCAACCCTACAGCCACATCGGATGCTAACAAAGGATGGTGCAAGCTTCATATGGTCAGACACACAAGAGCAAGCCTTCCAGAGCGCCAAGGCCCTCATCACATCAGCACCCACACTCCTGTACTACTGCTTGGACAAGCCTGTCACCTTACAGGTGGATGCTAGTGAGTCAGGACTGGGTGCAGCGCTCCTTCAACCAAATGCCAAGGGTGAGTTACAGCCCGTAGCATTCAGCTCATGTCACCTCAGTGCGGCAGAACAACGCTACTCTCAGATGGAGAAAGAATGTCTGGCAATATGCCAGGGACTACACAAGTTTGACCAGTGGCTATACGGGAAAGCTGACATTACAGTTCACACAGATCATAAACCACTTGTCCCGATTATGTCAAAACCACTACACAAGGCGCCTGCCAGATTGCAGCGGATGCTAATGACCCTGCAGCGCTATCGCTTCGCACTCGAGTACAAGAAAGGCACTACCCTGCTCATTGCGGACACGCTCTCTAGAGCGGCCCTGCACACCCCAGTCAACACGCCTGTAACTGGGTTTGAGGTGTTCAGGCTGGAATGTGAATCTATCTGCCGGAGCCCCAGGCTGACTGGAGAGACCGAGAAGGAGATAGTCCTACTCACCAATGCTGACGAGACCCTCAGTGCTCTTCGGGACACAATCATCAATGGATGGCCCGACGATCGTACCCTGTTGCCCAAGGATCTTAGGCCATTTTGGGGATACAGGGATGAACTGTCTGTACTGAATGAGGCTATATATAAGGGGGAGACTGTGTTGGTGCCTCAACAGCTCCGGGCCAAAATGTTAGGCAAGATCCATGCAAATCACCTTGGGGCTGAGTCAAACTACAGAATGGCAAAGCAGGTATTGTTCTGGCCTGGAATGAGAGCGGCAATCAAGGACATGTGTGAGGCTTGTGGGACCTGTGCATTGTATGGCTCAGCCTCACAAAAGGAGCCCATGATGTCACTACCAATACCAACCAGGGCTTGGGAGCTACTCAGCCAGGACTTGTGTGCATTTGAGGGTAAGGACTACCTAGTAACCGTGTGCCATTTCTCAGACTGGATTGAGGTAGATGAGCTGGGGGACACTCTGGCCTCCACAGTTGTAGCCAAGACTGAGGCCCATCTAGCCACTTTTGGCGCCCCAGCAAGAATACACACAGACAATGGCCCTCAATTTATAAGTAAGGACTATGCAGATTTCGCGATCAGGTATAACTTCAACCACACAACGTCATCTCCTTATTACCCCCAAGGGAAATGGCCGAGCAGAGGCGGCTGTGAAGGTAGCCAAAGGCCTACTAAAGAAATCTACGAACATCAGCATGTCCCTACTCCTTCATCGGAACACCCCTCAATCTGGCTACACATACTCACCTGCGCAGCGCATGTTGTGTCGCCGAACACGCACCCCTCTGCCGACCTCAGACAGACTGTTGGACCCTCAGGTGGTGGACACTCGTGTGGTTCAGGAAGAGATTGAGGCTCGGAGAGTGGCCAGCAAGACATTGTATGACAGGAATGTGGTCCACCATTCCCCACTCTCAATTGGGGACTATGCCTACTTAGAGCCCCCTCCGAACAAGCGTGGTCAGCCATGGGCTTATGGGCAGGTAGTGGACTGCAAAGGACCTAGATCATACACCCTTCGGACCGGCCGTGGGACAGCTAGCCGTAACCGGGTTCATGTGCGACCAGCTGCTCCCCCACAAAAGGACCTTGGATGCGTACAAGTGCCACAGGTACTGGTACCTGGTGGCCCACCTCTGGTGAGGGCCCCAGATCAGCCAGACCTACAAGACAACCAGCTTGAGTCGCAACCTGGGGTGACAGCACCTCGCTCTCCAGTGCGGTCCCCAATGGGTCCCGCACCGTCTACTCCGAGTGTTGGTGCATCTCGGCCTGGTGCTGGTAGTGGCCCAGTTATGAGCAATAAACTGGCCCTCGCACCAAGCCCTTCACTTGCTCGTCGTACAAGGACGAGAGACATATATCGACCAACAAAATATGATGACTACGACCTCACATAAAACCAACTTTGTGACTTCATTCCTGGTCTACCTGCTATGTTAAACCCTGTGACATTATTTTATACCTCATTGTTCCCAGTTTCTTTCCAGCAAAGTACTGCTATCATGGGATAATATGACTATGGAGGTCGTCACTATTGTGTTTCTTTGGACTATACATGTCTGCGGGGAGGTTTAATTCTTTAAAAAAAATATATATATATATCAAAAAAAAAAATCTTTTAATAAAAGGGAGATGTTGGGGGGCGCATCGGACGTGCGACACCAGAATCCAAGATGGTGGACTTGAGCGCACATGGCAGACAGTGTCCCAACATGTATTGATGTAGATCTACTGGTAACTCAACTGATAATAAAGAAGTCTAACATCACTCTGACTCACAGCTTGTATGCTCCAACTAAACAATTAAACATAAAAAATGAACGTTTAAAAAGTTGGTAAACAAATATGTTGCTTATGGTCACAGTGAGGCAGAAATTGCACGAAAAGTTAAACCCTTAGGTGTCCCGTGATCCCCCGTCTTCCCCTAATGGTTAGTGGGGATCTTGACTAAGATAATGGCAAAGGAATTGTCACAACCTTTTGCTTATGATCATCATGTGTAAGTTTAAGCATTCATAAGTCACTAAAATAAGGCAATCCACCATCTTGGCAGCTTGGATGCCCTGTCCACGCAGACATGGGATCTTATTACAGGGAGTGGATCAGGGATCCTGCGGGCTAGCCCATAGGTCATAGTTATACTGAGCTCCAGCATGGCTCCAATTCGAGGTTATTACACATATTCTGTGGACCATGATTTATATACATTATATTATAGGCTAGGTTTAAAACATGAAATTAATAAGTAATACCTAAACTGAGCTTGGAATGGGCTCTTTTTGGGCTGGCCCATGCTGGAATCGACAAGAAGCCTCTCTAGTCCTACATTTTCTACATTAATTATACATACAGGAAAATATATTCATCAAGTTAACGTCAGCAGAGATAGGACTTGTGCAAGTGGCTATTTCTAGTCAGTTTACTGACTTTTTCATATAAGCCATCAACTCTTTAGCGAATACCTCCATGATTGTGTGGGTCCATAATGCTTCTAGTTAATTTCGAAGCACAGGAACAGGGGCCTCCAGGTGAATATTTTCGATTTACACAAATAAATGAAAACGTCTATATACTTATCATTAAATTGCATTGAAATAGCTTTATTCTAACACAGTTATCAACTATAAGTGACATAATTTGACTTTACTGCATTTATCACACCGCGGCTAGATCCCCCCGCCCTCCATCCGATATAGGCCTATCATGGAGGGCGTTTCTGGTGGGAACTTATGGAGTCCATAACTTTTTTCCATAAACCGTAACTTTTTTCCATAAACCATAACTTTTTTATTTCTTCTATTTCTCTTAATTAAGGCTAGAAAGACCACTGTTTTTGTACAGAAAAGTAAGGCCCAGCCTACATGGTCCTCATGGCATGATTTATAACATCATATAAATTCATTTTCATAGCTTTTTTTGGAAAGTCCATAGTCCATAAATTGACTTATGGAGTCCATAACTTTCTTATGGAAGTCGGTAAGTCACCTCCATAAACGAGAAACGCCTTCCTGTCATCCTATGTGTCCTCTCTCGGACCAAAAACTTTCCCTGGATGCTGTTTCTCCACAAATTTGCCGACGTCCGCAAATTTGCGGACGTCCGCATATATATTTATGGAGCTCCGCAAATCATGTCTTTTTGGTACTTAACTTAAGCATACAAATACGGACCCCTGTATATATTTGCGGACATCCGTATATATTTGCGGAGCCCCGCAAATTTGTGGAGAAACTGAACCCTGATTTTTTTTTTAAACAATTGTATTTTTACTGCTGGCATGTGCACTTCAGGGTCGATCCTACGGTCTCGTTTTTACCTGGCTCCAGTTTTGAGTTTGTGCAGCGTGGCATTTAAATCGTTTAGGAGGGGGGTGGGGGTAGATTATTACACATATCTTACCCTTTTTCGAGAGAGGATCATCTGCTGATCATGACTTCCTGACTTCCGACTGTATCTCTTAAGGAAATACCATAGCCTAAAGGGTGCCACTTGAATTTGTGTTTAGATATTCATTGAAGCACGTTGAGCTCCCCATTTCTGTATGCATAATCTAATTATGATTCAACGTGCTTAAATCTATCATGCACGAATTACTACAAATAGGCGGTCGACTCTAATTGACCACCGTGACCCCCCCCCCCCCCCCCCATGTGCATGTATCTACACGTATTTTCTAGACATAATCATAAGCTACTTTAAATAGTGGCGCTGTTCGTGTAATACGGTCTCTTTATCAATGATAACTCAGAACACAATTCCCATTCATTGAATTGTTCCAGTGTGTTTTGTAACCTTTCAGTTGTTACGCCGCAATATGGGACATGTTAAAGGTGGGCGTTTAACGGGAATTAATTAAAGGTCTCGGCCAATTTGCTTTCTCTAATTAGGCATTACGGTTTCATTGTGGCTTTTGTAACACTAGAAAAAAATGCATATCCTGATACTGAGGACTTGCCCTGTACCAAGAGAACTGAATCTCATTCCAGGTGGTCATTCTCTCTTTGATAGTTAGACCTGAGGTTTTTGCCTGTTATTGTTCCCTCTTGGCCTGGTTTAATCCGGATCACGTTAGATAGAGGCTATGCTGCATGCAGCCTATTGCATGATCTCCAGTACTCTCGTTCCCAAATCCTTCCGGAGGAAGGCTCTGGTAACTGCCAAATGTTGGGATTTTGCTGGGTCTGGGCAACCCCTGCTGGTAGCTTGGAACCAGCGAACAGGAACAGGAAATGGAACCAGAAAGGCTGATGGTAAATCTACCTAAAACTACCATCATACATTCTGGTTCCATTTCCTGTTCCTGTTCGCTGGTTCCAGCCTACCAGCAGGGGTTGCCCAGAACCAGCAAAATCCCAAGTTCAAGGTCATTTGGCTGTCCCCAGAGCCTTCCTTCGGAAGGATTTGGGAACGAGAGTAGATCTCCAGTGGCGCCGTTCTCCTATAGCTCGGACTACACTACGACTAGAGCGGCACAGCTACCTGCGAAACAGAGCATTCTTTTATGTCCTTTGTTCTCAAATATTTCACCCTGACTGTCCACAGGAATAGGGCGAAACACAGCGAGACACTTTAGAACGAAAGACATAAAGAACGCCCTGTTTCGCAGGTACCCGTGTCGCCCTTGTGGAGTCCGAGCTTATGTTCATAAGATAGTGTTAGCCTGTAGGCACTCTGTACGTTTTCCCCGCTACCTGAAGCAATTGAAGCAAGCCTAAATTTAACTCGTTTCCATAACTTTTGAAAAGAATGTCAAATAGGCCCAGCATATACCAGCATTGTGTAAACATGGAGATAGGAACACTCACACGGCACCAACTCATCAATACAACACGGTAGATTTCCTTTATCTCTATTTTCTTTTCAGATTTAAAAAATTATTCTCTTTACTTTGACTCTATGGCACGCATACAATGTCCAGGAGATAGATGTAGAACTCGCAGAGACCTGGGGGAGAGGCCTACATGTATACAGCCATGTGTGCCTGGGAGCTCAGGGTGCATGGTTGGAGGGTAGACGTGAGCTCATGATACTCAGGGTGTACGTGGGGAGCAGGTGCGGCTAGTGCCTCCTGAGCTGCTCAGAAGACGCTGAGTGAGCTACTCTTCCCACCTACTCACACCCCCAGCTAAACATACACAAGCAGAAACTCAGATTTCCTTGGAGCTGCTCGGTATAACTCCATCATGGCCTATATCCTGCTACCCCAGCCGAGCTGAGCTGCTCCAGGCTCCGGCTGTAGGGAGGCCTAGCTCTACTTGAGCTGCTCATACCGTTACAATAAAATTAACTACAATAAACCTTAATACTATGATCCTTAGAGTAATGAACAAACTCATAATCCTGACAAACACGCAAAGGACTATAGCATATGGGGGAGTGAAGGAGTAACGATTCCTCCTCCTCGCACCTTGGAGAATACTGGAGTCTTGACTGAGCAGCTCGGCATCCGAGCCAAATATGTCCCCAGCCCCGGAGCCTCGGCGGATCAGGTTTGCCAGCTTCCTGTTCCTACTACTAGGTGGTGCTGGAGTCGTCATTCGGGGGTCGCGCTGGAGTAGGGACTGAGAGAGTGGAACCAGATGTATGTTTTTGGCACTGTACCATTATTATCATAAGTATGAGTGTACCTATGACGGAAATGAACTGTCTAATGAGTACTATTATAGATAGGAAGCTTGGGGGGGGGGGAGGGGTGATGTCCGAGATGGAAATGGAATTCAAATGATTTTTGAATATGTGAGACCATATTGTATTCTAAATGTTTTCGCGGAAATAGAGTAGGTGGGGCTCTTATAAAAAAAAAGCAGATTCGAGTGCACAATTCCAAACATGAAATTCCCCCATGCATAAAAAGAAAGGCCTTGAGCACTTTATTTATAATTTGCAGATTTTAGTAGTTAATCGAGAGTACTTATAATATCGGCCGCATTATTCACAAAATGTATGTGAAATAAACAGAAATACAACACATACTATTGATGTGAATTTCAACAAAAAGCAATTTATGGGGAAAATCTTGACGTCAATAGAAAACAGATCGGCAAGGTTAACGCTATCTCTCACACACACAGTGTGCTAATTCTCTAAACAACAGGTGGATGTGTGTGTGGGGGGGGGGGGGGCAATGTGAACCCTCCGCCCCTGTTGAGAAAGAATGACCACTCCCTAAAATATTAGATAGACAACACATGGCTTGTATCAAACCACTGCCCTTAAGATAATGTATAGATATCTACGTTGACAAACAAAATTAGTGTTGAGTATTTGATACAGCCAAGGATATGATCTCAACAATTATACCTGTAAATAGACATGCACGTACGGTCAAGTGGAATTGGAAAGGTTCAAATGATACTTGGAAAATTGACCCTAGCAGGTCAAGCACGTAGGCGAGGCTGAGTGGATGATAAGGAGTCCCACGGGGCTCCATCCCTGGCCCGCTATTTTAATTATAGTAACAGGCTTCGTGGAAAGACAAATGAGGATATGTGTGGGTTTATTGTGTAACAGAAGTTAAATGAGGATATCTATGGGAATATTGTTGTATGGATACGCATGGTTGTGCCACATTTAGGACTATTTAGGCCACTCTAAATAATATCCTTGTTTCTCATCACCGCGCGCGTCTCCAAAATCGTCCTTTAGGGATTTTGTTGATTTTTTTTTGATAAAAAAAAAATGCAATTTTTAGTGGAAAACATGTTTACAAATGGGATAATAATGGGCATATTTGGTATTGAATGAAAGCTTACAGTGTTGCGGATCCAATGAACTAGGGAAACTATGAATATATACAACATTTGCTAATCCATAATATATTGATTGCTGAAATGTGAATTTAGTTTGCCAAAGACCAATATTTACCCACCCATTTGGTCACCAGAAAAAAAAGGGGGGAAAAAGCGCCCCCGTCATTTTTGTCAGGGCTTGGTGATGAGAATCAAGGATATTATTTGGAGCGGCCTTGTGAAGAGGCTGATGTATTATCATGCACATGGCCATCACCACATCAAAAATAACTCATAACTAGACGATAAGGACATAGTAACTGATTGTGTTATTGTGTTAACAGTTAAGTATTCAAAGGAATGTTTCATGCCATACGTTATAAATCGCTGTGGCAACGGTCTAGTCTCAGAACGATGTCTCTTAGAACCGGCCTACAACATTCGACTAGCCCCCCTAATGCATTTAGATCAGAGCAAGTATTATATAAACACAGATTATAAAGGAAATTGATATGTTTTGTGACTATAACCCCAACTGTTTCGCCTCTACTAATTCCATCCAAGCATCACATTTTGTATTTATACGGATTTATAATTCTATCCAAAAACCAACTCAGTATATATAGCCCTGGTCACCCCAAGACATATATATCTTAGACCTAGAATCCATTGGTCTAGTATACAGAAAAAACACCCCGAAATACATGTCATGTCGTCAGCAGTGGGTGTGTCCTGGATCAGCCAATGAGAAAGCAGCAGGCAAGGGGTGTGCCGGCTCATGTCTGCTTGGCAGGCTGGGGGAACTTACCTCCTGCTACCTACTCCTGCTCTCCTAAAACTGAACACTCAAACCAGTCACCACAACGCATTCAGGAGCAGGCAAAGACCAAAGCCACAAGAATTATGCAACTTTGGCAGCAACATTACATATAGAAGGGGTCCCCTAGACAGTTTAAACAATGCTAAGAAGGAAGGCCGGAGAAGTTGTAAACACATTTCCCCCATGTGTGTAAACAGGCTTTAGGGTATAATTTGAATGTATGGGTGTGTGAGGTCCATGCCCGTCAGGTACTACGCCTCCTGCTGCAGTATAACTGTGCAGCTGCTATAGGACCCTGGCCTAGAGTGCGTATACATCTTTCCTGTCTTCTTTTCTGTTCTCTTTTTAAGAACTAAACAAAGAAGATGGCACTTGGGAGGGAATTCCGGCGTCTTTGATAATATTCTTGATTATTTTTCATCTGGAATTCCCCCTTCTATAATAGCATTAAAGGTAATAGGCTTCATTTAGAAAGGAAGGAAAGAAGCTACAAAAATGGGGTGCGGGGGTAGAGCCCTTGATACATCCCATCGAAATTTCTATTACCTAATAATACTGAATGCGAATCTCCTAACGTGGAAACATTGACAAACGTATCATACTGATCATGCTGTGGTAGACTTTAATACAGCATATCAAAGGCCTGTCCCTCTCACACCATGTCTATGTGGCGTCAGAGGTTAAAGATAGGAGCAGGAGTTCTATCTTTTGGCTCATCTCATAGATTCGATCATCCTGGATATAATCACCATCACTTGTGAAAAACTTAACCTAATGTCAGTCTTGAATGCAAAATACAACTTGCCCTCCGGACGTTAAACTACCTAACAATCAATCAATCAATATCAAACTGATAAGGTCAGGGGGGGGGGGATTTCAGGTGGGAGAATTCCAGTGTTGGGAATATTTCAGGGGGGATGTGGGGAGGGGGGGGGGTAATTACAAGTGGGATGGGGGCGCCTAGAACTAACGTCCCCTATAGTCTAACTTGTCTGTCTCTCGGACTAACCTTGTATTGATATACGTACGTGAGTAGGTTTAACAAAGATAGGGCTCCCAAAATATAGAGAGGTTGAAAATAGGCCAGATATGTATTTTGGAATATATTACAGGCGCATATATTACTGATTATACTAGTGTGACATAAGCGCACTAGCATTTTCGTTTGGGCAACAGCTATAGTTTAAACACACCATGCAGTAAACTCTGTAGGTCGACTATGTGTAAAGTGTATGTGGCTCCAGAGGGGTCAAAAGTGACCTGGCGACCTGGGCTGTTTTCCAAGCGACCTGGTACAATAGTTTAAGCGACCTGGCGACTTTTGGACAAATTGTCACTAGGATAAAGGCAAAAAAACTACTTTCCGACCTCAGGGGGGAATCCTCTGCAACCACTTTTGATATGCAGGTAAGCCCTGTTTCCACATTGTTTTTTCTTTTTGTTAGCACTATAGTCTATAGCTCTACTGAAGCCAGAGGATAGAATTAGCATACGTCATCACAGACTATGTAAATAATATCATTCAAGGCAAGAGAAGGGATCGAGGGATCGCCTTTGTTGTTAGCGTTGGGTTGTATTTCAATATCAATGAGGGGAAAACACTATACTATATCACACTAAGGCCAACTTAAAAAGGCAAAAGCAAAAAAAAAGCAAGAGAAAAACTCCTTTGGGGAAATGAAAAGATAGGAGTTGTATAGAAAAGTATATTTGAAATCCTAAAGTCACAGTCTTCAACAAAAACATCCACAGAACTTTAGAAAGTAATCCTATGCTACTGTAGCTGTTGGCTATTCTAAGATAGGCATGAGCTATGAAAAACTCCAGATTCGAAAATAGGTTGTTTAGAAATTACTCTTTATTCATTCTGACATACGGCTCGTAATCATACAGACGGATAATGATATTCAAATATTCTTTCCAACCACAGGTGTTACATGAACATACAGGAGTGATACGCTCACGGTCTAATCAATAATTCCCCAATGTCCAAGGCTCTCTCCGATCCCGGTAAACTCCATATGGGCCGGACTCCTCAGAGGGAGGCAGACCCGGAGTTATCTACCAATGCGTCTATCTCCTCTGTTTCCCCAGAGGGTGGAGCGGAGAGAGACGCAGGGTCACCGAGGTAGGAGCAGCAGCAGGACTAGGCCGAAAAGTACAACAGAGTTCTAGGAATCTCTGTTGAGGAACAACCAAGCTGGCCTAAGTGCACAGCAAGACTGAGTCCCCGAGTAGAAGAACCCAGGGGTTTATATACCGAGAATTATATAACTCCACTCCATTACTCGATCCGGTTCTATAAAAATAGTACAGCGTCCCACTACACTACGTTCCACAGACAGTGAGTGGCTAAACGTAGATGTTCTCAGAAATTACAGTTGTAGGTGCTGACTCAACATTCTGGGAACATAAATACATGTTGTATCACTGCTTACTATATAGAAGCTGCTGGTATCAAACATGTCTGTTAACTGTGGATGTATAATTATATACATCATGTATATATATATATATATATATATATATATATATATATATATATATATATATATATATATATACATATATATATGGGTTGAACCCATTCTTTCCCACCTATCCATGCTGAGGAAGGCAAAATAATCAAAGTCACAACTTAAAATCACCTCATTACATTGAAAGCCATATATCTTGGCTTCATAAAAAGCTTTTTTCAAACTGAATTTTTGTCATGGGTCGGCTTTGGTAGCTAATCCACATAAGTCTTCCACATATGTCTGAGAACCATCCATCATCCCTTTACATTGGAAATGAGTGTCCAGACAGGTTCTGTATATGTTCTTGTGCATGCCAAAATTAAACATCCAGGTTTTCACAGCTTTTGGGATATTGAGTTTTGAAAATTTAGGAATATCTGATAATTTATTGTGTCTTAAGTACATCTCCAAGTTTACTGTAGTTGAGTGGAAAGGACCCAGATCTTTGTTAAACTTGCTACACTTGAACCTCTGAATGCCTTCTGCTAGGAATAATTAACCTTATGTACACCAAAATCACTATGGCAGAATAGTAACCCTCTGGCCTAAGCCTTAAAATTGAATAGATGGACAGTTGTTACTATAAACATAGTATAGGAGCACTAAAATATCCATTGTCCTTCAAGTTAAACATTTCTATTGATGAATATATAGCAGATAAGGATATATCTGGCACTTGAAAAATAACTGGCAGGCCTTATCCTACCATTAGCTAGATTGGGCTCAGAGACAACTAATAGTCAGACGGTTGTGCGAGTAACAACCGTCTGATTGCATTCGAAAGGACCCTCAAAATTGATAGATTGATGGAAAACAATGGATTGGCAAGTAAAAAACCAATTTGACCCATTATATATATATATATATATATATATATATATATATATATATATATAAATACATATATATATATATATATATATATATATATATATATATATATATATGTATATATATATATATATATATGTATATTTATATATATGTGTGTGTACAGGCAAGGGGAAAGGGATATCCGACGAAAATGTCAACTTTAAAATTGATATCATGAGCTTTCCATTGATATATTACACAAGAGGATATCATTTCTAGTTTTTGAGAAATGGCTATATGAATATGGGTGGGCATGGCCCTGTCCAAACCCCCAATTAGCTCTAAGTCTCATAGTTTCGAAGATATCTCTATCTAATTAGCATAATTAGAATAATTAGAAAATGATCATACATTTTCCTCCTATAGGCCATAGCTTTTGATCTAGAAATGATAATTTTATTCTGTTTTGACCATAGTAATCCTTGTGAATCATTCTATCAATGGGCTTCTATATTTTCTATATTTGGAATGAAAATCATGTTTCCATGGCAACACATATCACGTATTTATTCATATATTATTTTCAAATACATCATCATATGGGAATCTCTACAAATGTATAATGCACATAATATATTATATCAATCATCTGGAAAGTCGGGGGGCACTTCCTATTTCTGATAATATGTACACAGTCAGCAGTTTACAACGATTTCTCATGAATAATACTACATGTAGTACATATAATCTGCCCACACTGATAATCTTCAGAACTTAGTCAGTACTGGCTAACAAATCAGTCATTAGTACTTAACCTAGTTAGTCATTTTCTGGCTTCCTATAGCACCAACATGTATACGTCAATTAATACTGTAAAGGTGGTCAGTACTGACCAACTCACCAAGTCTTCTCCATTTCAATAAGTATAAGCTAAGTACTTTTGATTAAGGCGGCATAATTCTGTTGTTTTGTACTGTTTTGCCTCAGTCATTTCCGAATAGCACTTGATCATGCCTGACTAATGTCCTTATGACTAGCTTGGCATAGCCACTATAGACTAAGGGCCGGAGCATTTAGATTTTCTGTGAACCTCTAGACCTACATGATGTATTTTTTCAAATGATAAATCAATCGATATCCTTTCCATAGTAAATCAACTGTAAGCACAATTGTTATGAAGTACCCCCCCCCCCTTACAAATACAACACTTAATCCTCACACACAGAGTCAATGCAGTCCAATATGGACAGGCTCATGGCATGTACACACAAAGCAGTCGTGCATGATATGGAAATAGCCACTTTGGAACCTCTTGATGTGATCTTAAGGGGTACATCAAGCCAACATTTGTCACCGACACTGAATTGGGGCATCTCATGCAGACCCCTGAGAGTTTACCAATCATCTGGTTAGGTTAGCCGGATGCATGAGTGCAGCACTGGCATGGGTAGGTAGGTTTAATCTTAAAGTTGCATCGGTGGATTATGTAGAGCATTCGATAGTGAAGGCTGCAGGGTCGGCATATTCAGTGATCCTGCATCAAAGCACCTGGAGCTGGAGCTGGAAGCTGGAAAATAAATTCAGTAACGTGACCATTGAGAGCAGGCATGTCACACGGAAACCAATAATGTCAGTACAATCATGCATACATGCTGCACATGGGACACCTGGATATATACAAGGGTAACATATACAGCATGTCATATACACCCACTGTGACAGGATGGGCAGGTACTGACGTCACATTTATCATGTGATAAGCTGGACTCTGGACCCTGCAGTTGCCTGGAAAGGATATCATCCCCTGCCTACCTGGGCCATGGCACAGCTAGCAGAGGGACGTGGACACGCTTACTACTATCTGAGGAGCCACCAGCCCGATACCTGTAGCATAGATAGGTCCCCACTGGGGAAAGAAGCTGAACGCACCTACCCCTATTACCAGTGGGACACTTCTGTATTGTAAAACGGGCGCACAAGGCAGGGACTTGCATTTTTGGAATAAGCCAGTGCACACTATAACAACTTTCAACTAAAGTGCTGTAGCTTCTTCTAGATAGGCCCGACGGTGATAACATTACAAAGCTGCAGATTCCCGTATCCTGCAGCAGTGGCCGTAGGCCTACTGATTGTATTGAAAAGGAGGAGGTCGGTGGAAACGACCTTTGACTGTTTAATTAACACTGGCCGAAGGTCCAGATACCACCAGCATGTTCGGGGAACAGACATCAGAGGGACTATTGGTGGAGGCCCCACCTCAGAGCATCGATGTGCCCACCATGTCTGTACAGACTATTCAGATTCCAGAATTTGTTGTTGATTTTGGAGCTGGATTATTGGGAGGTAAGTAAGGAATTTATTGAGAGAGTACTGGTTCTAGCTAGGATGTGCCATAGACATCTTTGCGGTAAGCTCATGAATAGCACGTCGACCTCTTCAACTTGATAAACCCCGTTTTCCAGGCCAGGGGTATTACAGAATAGAGTACTATGAGTGACTCAGCAGGGGGGATGTATAAAAGAGACACTCTATTTGGGGAGTCCCATTAGAAATGAGATAATTACCATACATAATATTTTAAATGTGCAACCGATAGAGAATACAAAAGTACAAACAAATATCGATACATTCAGCAGTGAATGCTTGAGAGCCATCAGAAATTTCCCTATAAGTTTACCCCTGCTGCATCATCATATAACCTAAGCAACCAGTGGCACCTACTCTGAAGGTATTCCGCACTATACCTTGTGAGACCTATACCTGAAGCTGGTTCCTTGCATGTAAAAATAGGCAGTTTTAGGGGTCATAACCTTTTGAATCAGTGGCAGTTAGATATTTCTCGTGTCACTTGTCCAGATTGGGGTGTGGTTAGGACACTGATCTACCAATCCAAGGGTCATGAATTTGAATCCATGCCGTGGCAGCATGGTCAGCTGACCATTTTTCATAGTTGGTCAAAAATAATAACAGTAATTACCAAACACTAATGATTTATACAAAATCATTTTAGAATACCCTATAAATACTAATATTGTGTAATGGAACTTTACAAATGAATTGTATACTATCACGATTTCTGACCAACCAAAAAAGCTTTTTAAAGTGATGCACCAAATAACATTGGCATGGATTGGAAGTCAAGACCTATGGATTCATGGACCAGTGCCCTAACCACTCCCCCAATCTGGACAGGTGACATAAGGGCCCACAATAGATGTCTATAACTGAATGGCTAAAACCCCATATTTCGGACATGACAGGAACCAGCTTCAGCTAATCAGCTGGCTGCTAAAGCTAACAGAGGAAAGAGCACTGGTACCAGAGAAACTGGCGCTGTACAGTGATCATCCTGCTGATGCGGAATACAATGTAGTGAGTAAGGGCCCTGTGTGCAGCCACCATCACTGCGAGTAGAAAATCCATTAATGAAAGTTCTAATAGTACAATAGCAAAAGTGCGTGAAAAGAAACTTACAATAACAACATGGCGCTGGGCGGGAACATAACTACCGGGACTACCGGGACCCAACAAAATCGCCTCAAGCGAACTAAATAGACCAGCCGCAGCGAATTCTACATGGTACTGGGCAAAGGGACCTCAGTGCACCCTGCACTATTATAAAGGGCCCTTTTCGCAGATCATGTCACATATTGTAATTAGGTAATTCGACCATAGGGGCATATTTGAAATAACTTCATCTGTAATGATGCATGAGGAAATGTGAATATCAGCTTTTTCTCTTTTTAATTATACATTGGTCTCACCAAAGCAGGCTTGCATGACTTATTCTTAAAACAAATTGAACTGTTGCGTGTGTGCGTTATAAATTAATCCATCGGGTCCACGACATACATACACACACACACACACACACACACACGGTGAGACGGTTTTCCTGCAAAAAACGTAGATTGGTCAGCTGACTTTGAAGTATTGTCCTGCCTTTGTTTTTTGTTTTTTCTGTTCAAAATAAAGCTCAAGTTCTACTGTGCAACAATCTGTGTCTCCCTCTTTTTTTCAAAATGTCCCCAAAGGTAAAATCTCACCATGAAAAAAGCCCCCCCCCCAAAAAAAAAAAGTCAAAATCAACCCTAAAGCAAGTCTGTGTGAACTAATGCTGAAGAATAGTCCAGTGACCTTGAATCCACATTTTAAAAGATGAGGGTTCACACCGACACCAATAGAGTTCAGTGTTTAAGGGTAGGTGAGACGTTTTTATGAGACGATTTTGGTACCATTTCCACTCTAAAGCAAGGTCAGTGGGGACCAGGCGATCTGTAAAGGTCACAGTGGTGGAGGGTGTTTTGGCATGAGAAAGTTTTTTTTGTTTTTTTTCTAATGTGATATGGAGAAGCATTGAGTATTGACTCAGTTCCAATTTTAATCCCAATACAGGCTTTGGCAGTATCAGTATATACCATACAAAAGACATAATACATGAAATCCGATTTGATCAACCATGATATTCGAGTTCTAAATTTGATATCGATGTTTTATAATTGATGTCGGAGTCCAGTATTTCCCATATAAAATAGCGATTGAATGGTATTGAACTTCCATGTCAAAGTGGACATCGTTCTGTCATAGGCATGTAAGACTTGAGACCAGCAGGAGAGGCAATTTTACAGAAGGATCTTGGCCCAATATGATGTGACATATAGGCCTGATATAGGCAGTGAAAGTTCCTGATATAGCTACCACAACTTGCATCACAGATCACAACTGATGATGTGCAATCTATGGCCTTCAGACTCCATAATGTGATAGCCTAGGCCTACATACATGTGTGTATTATGTATAGGCACATATATACATAGCCTCGGCCAGCGTCTATCCTACTAATTCGATAGCCTGTGAGCAGGCTGTTATACCCAAAACAGTAGACATATTTTAATTACCTCTTTCAAGTATAGGTGTTTATCATATGGGTGATACGGCCCTCTCTATGTTAAACCTATGGGAGCTCTGTACTACATGACCCCATGGAATATGGTGTAGCCATACTTTATGGCCAACAAGTTCGTTGATTTTCTTCATTTCTAGACAGTAGGAACATATAATAAATACAAAACCCCGCTTATCGACATACATTTACATTGTACCTTACTCATTGGAGCTGGCTCATATCACACTCAACCTTCAGCTTGGTGTCATATGACCTGGCTTCAACCCGTGAAGTAGGATGTACATGTATGTCAATGGTGGAGTTTTGTCTATTAAGTTGATTTAGACAGAAACCCCAGCCACAGTGTACCTTATCATATCCCTTTGTTGGAGATAAGAATATGTCTATAATTGGGTTTATCCCACTTAACAAAAATACGTTATTTTAGGTCAAAATAACGTTTTTAACGTTATATATTGTTTTGCCACAATTAGGAGCCATAGAGAAACGTTATATAACGTTGTATAACTTTTTTTTTGTTTACTGGGATATTCCCTGATACACACCCACTTACGCCATCAATTTGGTGCAAAAGTCAAGAGAAGGTCTGCTCCCAGCCCATAGAATTGCTTTGTGTTGGGAGTGCAATACTGGACCATGTGTGTCAGCCAAACGACCCATGTGTGTAACAAATGAATGAATCCACTAATTACCATAATAGATTAGCGCCCTGGGTGCTTGCGATATTATTCAAATGTTAGTATAATTTGATTGTGAAATGTCTAGGGCAGAGGATGCTTATTTGAGGGTACGCTTATTAAAGAGAAGTGGTGGGCTCTAAAGTTGTCTTCTTTTTTTTTATTCGAGGTTCATCTCAAAACTCACCTGCTCAATATCTGACTTATTCTATACTGATTAGCTCTATAGTAGGGCCTATGTATATTATGGGGGCTGTCCATAAATGGTGTCATGCTTTACCATTTCTGACCCCCCTTTAGTCATGCTTTCTCTAAAGCAATGTATGGGAGGCTGCATCCCCCTGCCAACTCCCTCCGTATGACGTAATTTATAGACAGCCCACGTCAGTGTTTTGGTGAGCCGATTCTCTCAGCACTAGGCGGCTACCGAATCCAAAATCTTGTTGCAGCAGTTGGTGAAGTCGGTCTTTGGCACTCAAGATAAGTGCAAGGTCGTCTACATATTACGTAGAAGGCGTGCTAAATCTGATTTGATGATCATTGATGTAGCACAGGAACAGAGGTGATCCCAGTATGGAACCTTGGGGCACGGGAAGCTTCAACAGAGGGTGGTTGACAGTATCAAATGCCTTGCAAATGGCAATGAAACCCACCAAAGAGGGCATGCAGGCATTCTCTGCCTCATACAGGATGTGGTGCCTAGATTGTAGAGATTGGGATATTTGTTAATTGCCTCAATGTTATGTTTTACATAGCTTAAAAGAAGAAGGAAATAGTGTCAGGAAAGGGGGGTGTTGCAAGCTAGGGGAAAATACACATATGCATGGCAAGCCAGATCACATGATAACCTATAGCAAGGATTCTTTGCCGAATAATATGCAAAAATACCCAGTGCTGGGCATGCATATTAATTGGCTCAACAGTGTGCATTGGTGGTAGGGCTCTACACTAGCATATTCTGGTAGTCACCCAAAGTTAATCTGGGCTCAGACAGTTTTGGGTCTCCCATGGGCTGTGAGGTCACCGTGTATTGAATGGGAGCATAGTTCAGTGAGTACTGGTGGGACCCCGGTAAGACAGAACGAGATGGAAATTTTCCAATTTACTCACTGATATATCTTTTCTAGGCCTGTGTCATACGTGTGTCCTTACAACTTGAGAATGAGAGTTTGCAGCCCCTTCGGTGTTGCCGATAATAGTTTATGGTATCGACTTATATAGAACATGGTCCTATAAGCAGTTCAGTGCTGCTGATTTCAATATGATAGTAGTATCTTTACCATTACACCAGACCTCCTACCCAGGTGTGCCTTGTATCGATGTGCTATGCTGCACGGCATGTACTGACTATATATTTGTGACGCACTGCCAACCACTTTATACATACCCAGCTGACGCAGAATTTAGGGTGAATGCTAAAAGGTATATGCATGAAATATCATTTGCCACTCAACTATTGCCATAGCACACACTGTTAATATGATGTTCCATTGTGTATATCCAATAGAATGACCCTGGTGTACCGAGGCGAATTACATCACACTACAGAATCTCTACGAGATATACATGGTTACGTAACATCATGCATATGTACCGTGACGCTCGTGGCAATTCTGTGACGCCAAATGTCTATTGAGGTGTCGGGCCTGCAAAGTTTAATACAATAAAATGCTGGACGCCCCTTCTCATGTTGAGGCAATTTAAACGTTTTGCCCCCCTCCTCCCAACGGTCAATTTAAGGCCCACTTTAAAGTGTGCAATTATCCTCCACCGTATTGATTGGGGAAAATGTAAAGAGCATACTTTTAGTGCTCCAGGATGGATGTTTTTCTCCCTACCCCCCCCCCCCCCCACCCGAAATGCAAGAATATTTTCTGGTACATTTTTACGTTTTACCAGGGTTGGTCAATCATTTGTTTGATATATACACAGGCGACCCTCGTTCCCTTGAATATATATTACATCAGATACCTCACTTCCTCGGGTAGAGTCCCTCGGTCAGGAGGGATGTAGATCATAGGTGAGCTGAAGGAGTAAGAGTCTTACTAACTTACAAATTCTTAGTAAGAGGGGGGTCAGAAGGGTGTAGATCATAGCTGAGCTGGAGGAATGGGAGGGGGGTCAGAAGGGTGTAGATCATAGCTGAGATGGAGGAATAGGAGGGGGGTCAGAAGGGTGTAGATCATAGCTGAGCTGGAGGAATAGGAGGGGGGTCAGAAGGGTGTAGATCATAGCTGAGCTGGAGGAGTAGGAGGGGGCTCAGAAGGGTGTAGATCATAGCTGAGATGGAGGAATAGGAGGGGGGTCAGAAGGGTGTAGATCATAGCTGAGCTGGAGGAATAGGAGGGGGGTCAGAAGGGTGTAGATCATAGCTGAGCTGGAGGAGTAGGAGGGGGGGTCAGAAGGGTGTAGATCATAGCTGAGCTGGAGGAGTAGGAGAGGGGGAGTCAAACGGGTGTAGATAAAAGCTGAACTGGGGGAGTAGGAGAGGTGTCAGAAAGCTGTAGATCATAGCTGAGCTGGAGGAGTAGGAGGGGGGGGGGGGGGGTCAAACGGGTGTAGATAAAAGCTGAACTGGAGGAGTAGGAGGGGAGTCAGAAGGCTGTAAATAGCTGAGTTAGAGCAGTAGGAGGGGAGTCAGAAGGCTGTAAATAGCTGAGTTGGAGCAGTAGGAGGGGAGTCAGAAGGCTGTAAATAGCTGAGTTGGAGCAGTAGGAGGGGAGTCAGAAGGCTGTAAATAGCTGAGTTGGAGCAGTAGGAGGGGAGTCAGAAGGCTGTAAATAGCTGAGTTAGAGCAGTAGGAGGGGAGTCAGAAGGCTGTAAATAGCTGAGTTAGAGCAGTAGGAGGGGAGTCAGAAGGCTGTAATTAAATAGCTGAGTTGGAGCAGTAGGAGGGGAGTCAGAAGGCTGTAAATAGCTGAGTTGGAGCAGTAGGAGGGGAGTCAGAAGGCTGTAAATAGCTGAGTTGGAGCAGTAGGAGGGGAGTCAGAAGGCTGTAAATAGCTGAGTTGGAGCAGTAGGAGGGGAGTCAGAGGAGGTATGTGTCATAGCTGAGCCTCAACCACACCCCTTCAGCCACACCCCATGCAGCTGGCCCCAATGGACATTTATCCAGAGCATCTGAAACATCGATTACATTCTAATACTATTCTTTACACCACATGGCTCAACCGATGCGCCAAAACAGCAACAACAACAAAAGGGAGAAGAGTGACGTATTATTATTAAGCCCATTGACATATAACTCTATGTCACAAATCATCGAATCAACGAAAATAACTTACAATATACTCAATATCAATATCCTGGTGTGGGCCCACATTGATGTTGATGATCCGTACCTAGATCCGTATTCCTATCGGCTTAAGGAGAGATCCAGTCAAACTTTGGTCCTATGGATTAACCTCCGACCTCTGTCCCAGCTACCGACCCCCCCCCCCCCCCGCTCTCCCCCATCCCACCCCCACATGTATAAGATAGAGAGCTTATGTAACAGACCTTTCATGTATATCGTTACGTGGCCGTGACAGTCATGTACCTGCACCCATTCTCATGACGTACAATGTTCCCTTGAAATAAGTTTTAGATCCAGGTACATCGATGTAAAATACTAATAGCGGATTGTTGTAAACTACTATAAACACATGCAACTTATCTACAAAAGGTGTAGCAGTTGATGTAATGATAGATGTCATGTAGAAATGTAAAGTTGCGTGCGTCCCGGCCTATGCACTTGCAAATGTTATTTTCCATCTCAGATACAGGTATCGTTTAACCTACAATGATTCCTAGAGTGCATTTCCACAGGGAAATAGTCCTGGAGTACAATACAGGCCTTTGTTTTTTTAACATTTCAAAGCCCGCATAGTGCATAATTATGGCATCCTCACCACGCCATTTATCCAAGTAGTGTTTCTTTGCCTATTATATCCTGCATTGAATCCCCATTACCACTCTGAAACTGAAGTTTATTACTATAGCAGGCCTCATTGCCTGCTGCTCAATACACCCACTCCTCTCAAAACCAATTATCAGGTGTCTACCCATGCATGATGCATAGAGGGAATTGCCAGTGATAACATACCACATAATGGTCACGTAGCAGTGTGACAACTACACAACCTGAGTTCCTAAAAGTAACATATTTTTGATAAAAGGGAACGCAGGTTATGTCTCTTTATTTCATGGGGAGAAACAAAGTTACTAAGTACTAAAGTGGCCGTTCTCCACACCCCTGTGGAGAAACTGGTGCTCATTCTCAATGGCCTGTTTCTCCCCGATGACATCACCAAAATAGCTATGAAACCAGAATATTTTGATGAAATTAATCAAGAATCACATAAAATGTATACAGAGATCCATTCTATCAGTCTGAACGACAAGTTTCTCCATGAGTGGTGAATTGGATCGCGTCACACTCAGTTCCGCCTTGTGTGATGCGATCCAATGCACCACTCGTGGAGAAACCTGTCGTTCAGACAGATTATCTTGGACCTCTGTCTATGTACCACAGAGAGTGCAGGGGACCGGGGAATTATCTCTCCCCTACACATGTACCTGCGGCCAGCAAGTATGAGTGCAGAACTACGACTGTGATGTACATGGCCTGTTGACTTTGAGTGTTTTTTGTTATTGCCTCTGCACTGGCGATTGGTATTTCATTTGAGTGTTTTGTTGTGACTTCCTCTCCACTAGAGATGGTAGGGCCCTCCTAATATCTTGACTGCCTGTTGTACAATCAGCATTATAGGACAGCAGACAGTCTCGACGTCAAAAATTGCAGTTATCTACTCTCTATTCTCAGACCCCCCCCTCCCCACACCATCATATTGATGACGACTTAATCTCAAGCTTTTGCCCTTAAAAATCCTTTCACGGCTGAAAACTGTTTTGGAAATCGAACAGCCTGGGAATGCAGGAGAAACAATTTCGAATATGTCTTATCTCTAACCTAATAATAGAACCTTCTCAAATTGGTGGCCAAATCTCGAATCATGTCTTTATCTATAGGCCTAATCAAATATTGGAACCTCCTCAAATTGGTGCCCCTGTACACTGTTTCACCGCTAGTTCGCAACTAGCACATAATCGAGTTCGAAATAGATGCGTTATGCCTCTTTATTCACATCTACAAATGTACGTGTTACACAGTGATGTCAATGTGCGGAATATACATGCAACTATCATCAGTATTGTTTCCGTGTCGATTTATAACGTCATGGTCAAAATCCATGGGATACTTGTTTTATTCATTTATTCAAAAAAAAGAAGGAAGATTAATAGACTACATGATCAGATGATAGTTTCGATATTGCAGTAGCGTAGACATTGATATTCGCTATTGTTATCGTGCTATTTGTCATAGAGCATCAATGTCATTTGACAGGTTTATAATGGCAGTCCAGCAGTCAGGTGGGTATCTATATTTAAATGCGCATGCATGTCGCGACAGAGCAATAGTGTCTCTATCAGGAATTGGAGATAATTCATTTGAGAATAAAGTTGAAAAAAAACACCACAGAACAATGCAGTAGATGACAGATGGACATGCACTATCGTGTCAATGTCAGCCCATGTTCTCAGACCCCGTGTGACATGTGTACAGTACAGTATCCATGCCCTGTGTGACATGTGTACAGTATCCGGCATTCATGTGGGTATCTATATTTAGATGTCCATTCATATTTGCAGAGAGCGATAATGTATCTACCAAGTATCACTAAAAGACGCAATAATGAAAGTATAAAATTATTTCCAGAGTTTGCAATGCAGTTTCAATAACCAATAAAACACTTCTGAGAAAAACTGTTCTGTAGACACCATATAGAATCTCAATACCTGGTCCATAATTTGCCTAATAATGCAGTGCCTAACCTTGAAATAATCTCTTCTTTTTCATTTCAGGATGTGCAGGACTTGCTTTTGGACACCCATTCGACACAATAAAGGTATTGTAATATACTAACCTTTACATATTACAACTATATTATAGATAATGTGTTTCGTAATATGCTAAATATATTTTGTACACATCAAAGCGGCATCACCGAGCATGTCCCATTCACATTTCTAGTACTGTTCTCACTGGTTCTAGTCAACTATGTGGTTAAGTGTGAGTGTGGATATTGCTACTCTAAAGAAGGGTAATTTAATCCCAGAGCTGATAAGACCAGGTGGGCTGGGTGTCGTGGAGGTGCAGTCGGGGGAACCCCCTGTGGGGTGGCAGTGGAAGGGTCAGCACCTTATATGTGTAAAGGTTACGGACTGGTTATGGTTTAAATAGTCCTAAGAAAAAGAGGATATATGTAAAAATCGTGGCACTGGTTCTTTAATCCCCTTCCCTATACCTAGATTTCAGGTTCCCTAGTTCGGGGGCACCATTGCTTGATCTGGTAACTGGCGAGATAAGCACTCCCCGTGTCGCACGTGTCGATTTTTAAAACCCCCGTGTCGCCGTGTCGCCGTGTCGCACGTGTCGATTTTTACCCATGTAGAGGCACAATACTATCGGTGAATTCACATGACTTTTACAGGTTCACTATTATCGGAATATGAAGGGGGTGAGGTCATGGGGATGCAGCCCGGGATGCAGCTTCCGAAAACGTTATCGTTCCCATCAAACCCATATCTATAATAGTAGAATGAGGAAACTCGAAAGGCGTGGGTCATATCCTAACAATCTAATCAGAGATAAAGAGCTGCCAAACGTTAATCTTTTAAATATAACTTCTAATCATGGTGCTACCTGTATTTTCACATTTGGTACTGTTCTAGTCAAATAGTAGGTGGTAGTCGGAGTGCCCCCTCCCAAATAAAGCTGTGCTTCCCACGTCCTTGGGTATTAAAGAGCATTAGGTAGAACACCCATGCAGACAGACTATAAGTTGATGCATAAACACAGCACCTGTTATCGGAACCCGCAGGTTAGTCCTGTAATAAAGCACACTATGGGATGTGAGCAAGTTTAATCCCACCAACTATTCACCTCAATCCTCTTACCTTAGGCTGGGAATCCACATTCTCATAAACCCTAGCAATTCATTGAAATGGATACTTATTTAGGCCAAATAAAAGGTGTGTTTCAGGCAACATGGCCCAAATTTAGGTAGGTCGGATTTTTCCGCATCTTGAGAGTACAATTAATGAGTCGTGAATTGCCACATTGACTCGCGACTCATCAGAATTTCTTAAGTAAAAATGAATACCAAGAAATTTTTGGATATTCCTCTTAAAATGTTATTTCCTGAAGACAGGCTATTATTCAGGCTACTGGAGTCAGTGGGAGCTTGTTATTCCTGACTAAAATATCCCCAATATTGAGAAAAAAAGGGCTAGGGTCAGCCCATTTTGAACACAGAGAGAAGCTTGGGAGTCACAGGGAAGCGGAAATGATCATAATATAATATGGTAATCCAGCAGGGCAGGTGCAGGCCCGAGGTCACCTGTGGTAATGGGGATTGATCATGTACCAAATCTGCTTAGGATCCCATGGCACACGATTGGTCCTGTGAACTGTGGGCACCTGTAACTGAAATGTAATCTAGACATGATCCCTTATAAGCTTGAAGGCCAACTTATGCTAGCTTGTGAGAAGAGGCTATAATCAGGGGTTATCATGAACCAACTTTTTATAAATCTTGAATTTAGAAGAAAATGTAAACAATTTAATTCTATTACATGTCATAACCTCAACTCACGCACCAGCAAGTCGATTGGAAAACAGATTTTGTAAAACATGTTTGAACGGTTTTCCAGGACAATGTCCCGCCCATTTTAGATATTTTATACACTTATCTTTCCTATCATAATGGTGTACAAATGTATTATGTAATGCATGTTTTCCATTATATGAACATAATTATCATTAATACAACATACATTTTCAATGAAGTTGCAATAAATACCGATCTCCGCAACTGCTTAATCGTCTTATAGCCTTAGCACGAGTCCACATGGGGCCAATTTCTTTTTCTTGGGTATTGCCATGCAGGTTCCAACCAGTGCACAACCATGCTGCCCTAATCGGGAAAAGTGACAAGAATCCCTCGGGAACCCTTTGGTATTGGTTATAGGATTACTTAAAGTGGCATTCTCACCGAGCCGATCCCACTCACAAATCTAGTACTGTCCTAGTCTACTATGTGGTTAAGTACGAGTGGTGAGAATGCCCCTTTAAGGATTGCATTCACACAGGCTGACAAATTTGGGTGTAGATCGGTTTCAAAGTGGACTGCCCTATTTGGGCTGGTTGGATTCTAGGGTTTGACAGACCAAACTGACATGGGTTTTCCTTGATATAAACTGTAGTAAAATAAAACCAAAATAATTTACGATTAGGAGGACGAATGAACAGAAGCCGTGAGGGCAGCGTATGTGCTGTACACACTGATGTAATGCACGTATTAATTTAAGGCTTCCAAATATTTATATTCTCAGTGAATGTAATAAAATAAATGGGTTAAAAACCTGTGCACTATAACCTCTACTACATACAGGTGGGGCCCACTGGGTTCTGAGCCTAGGCATTATTATTGTCCACGTATGTCTCTATTTCTGGGGTTTGTAATAGCTATATCATATAAATATAGAGGTATGTAGGTTAGGGTAATCCCTGCCATATCCCTAATTATTATTGCATAGAATCAACACGTGCAATTAAACAGAAAAGAGTTGTCTATGCCCTATATATATTCTCCCTGCACTTCCTTGTCAGTGTACATTGAGCAATAAAATAAAGTCAAGAGAGGCAAACATCACATGCAAAACATACGTGCTGGAATGGAAGATATAATCATGTTTAAAGATACACATGTAGTACATTGTCGTAAAGATAAGGATCGAACCACTTCGCATGGCAGTTGTAGCTATCTTGAGGCTGAGATATATACCTTCCATCGGTATCAGATGCACATGGGGACGAACTGACCAAGTGACTAGGCGCCACCCATTTTACCTGTAACCCTAAAATGCCCACTTTTCCGGTAATCTTATTCGGAGTCCAGGCCTATCCTCTAGATGGTGCCACTGTTGGTAAAATTGTTGTATATATCGGGGGCTCTGCCCTGCACCCCCTTTTTCTTTCTCTCTTCTTTTTCTTTTATGAAACTGTAACGGAACTATAACTTAAACTATCTACTTCTAAAGGATGGGATGATACAGTGGCACCATCCTGAGAAAAGGGGGAATCATTAAGATCATCAGGAAAATGGGTTTTTAAGATTACAGGTAAAATGGGTGGCGTCTAGTCACTTAGTCAGTTCGTCCCCTGTTGCGCATCAGATGTGTAACCATATGGCCCTCAGTATGACAACCAATTGAAATATCCATCGTACAATCTGAACAACTGATAAACTGCAACAACATATTATTAGTACAATAGAACAACTACATAGTGCCCCTTTTGATTCAGATAGGGTCATCTTTAAGTGGGCCATCCTCTTGAGATCGCACTCAATCCTTTAGCCTTTAACTTAAGTCAGGTCATATCTCAAGTGGAATGGCATGACCTTTCTAGTGGGTAGTATTTACTGTAAGACAGTACATATAACATTTAGTGTCAATCCTATTCTGATGAGGATATGGCCATATGAGGGTCTGGATGCATGGATTGGCTCATGGTGTCGGCGCTTTTTTTATACTAAATTTCAGGCCTTTTCAAAAGGGTCTCCTGCATGGTACGTGTGTACATATTCAAAGTATCGCTTACTGAGCTATCCCCAAAAGAGTTTTGGGAAATTCTCAAAAACATAAACCTTAAAATAAAAGATAGTGATATTTTCTCTGTGTTGCCTCTATAACAATATACTACAGGTCCCTATCTTGTCTTTAGCCCGTTTTCACACTGTTCCCATACAAATCTGGTGTGAGAGCTACATAATATTTTTTTTTGTCAGGTGGTAGACTTTTAAGCATCAAATTACTAGTACTAGTGCCACTATAGTGCTACCAGTGCAAGAATTAAGCCGGGCTTGCAAAATAAAAGATCTGCAGGACTTAATATCCTGCAATTTCGAGTAGTCAAGTAAGACATGGCTATAGCTACCATCATTTGGAGGTTGCTGCCATAACGAAACCACACGGAAGCCTCAGCGTGATAGTATTATGTAGTATGATTAATGGTCATATAGTACTAAAAAGGCCACCTATAGCTCATTGACTGATTAAAACACAATGTATTCATCTTGAAAAGCATCTTCAGAAAGACAGCTGACAGGGATTGGCGCCCTCCATCGTCAATAATGCAATGTAGTATGTCTGTATACATTATCAAAAAGACTTTATTGATTCTACATAAAATGTATCAACACAGAGTGGTATATATTAACTATACAATCGTGTCCCTTATCATCACGACGACTGATTTATTGATGATCGGCGCACCAGGATTCTTCTGGGATATTAAGTGGCACTTGTACTCGGTTGGGATAACAATGCCTTCCATTGGATGCTGCAGAACAGTAAACAAGTAAACACATCAGAGATAGAGACTGCTTGAAATGACATTGAGGTAATCTGTCCGGAAGGAAGGAGCGGCTGCTTCTACGCAGTGTTCCGCATTCTTATGTCAAAGCCAAAGCTCTCGCTACATTGTAGTATTAAAGTGCCTAACATTTTGGTTTGATTTAGTAATGATATTCATTTCTACCGCGTGATAACTCACGTGATTGCATACATGTTTTTTTTTGTTGTGTCAAGGGTGTGAGTGGTCAACACGAGATTGTGATTGGTGCGGAGACACACACACCCCTACTCCAGAGTAGTAAATGATAGTAGATGCCCTTGACCTTGGGGTCATGGTGCTTAGGTTGTACATATAATGGGATTCACACAACAGGAGGTCCTTGATGAAAGCTTTATACTCACACTTAAAAAGTTCAAGGCTTAGAGTCAAGCATCAATTAACCACTTGTCATCACTGATAATCGACTGCTATTATATAGGTACACCCTACAGATGCATATAATTATAGACCATATAATATACTCATATGAATATTTGGTTAGGGCACAAACGCCGTGCTCTTGTTCCACTTCGTATTAGTAAATAGTAAAATCTATAGTAAAATCGTGTTAAAAGGAGGGACTTGGGACCAGCCAGAGTTGCTCCTTGAAAGCAAAGTTGTTTATAACCAATATTGAATACAGAGAGAATAGAATATTGGGGCCATGGAAATGTGCTCCTTATAGCAGGAAGTTCCTTATATCGGTCCTCTTTATAACCAGATTCTACTATATACAGCATCATCCTCCTTGAATCAGCATAGGAAATCACGCTCATAAGTTGTCCGGGTACCCATATTATAGAGTGGAAAACAGGAAGGCAAATTTCTCCCAAATATTGCAGAGGTTACAGGCCAACTAAAATATCTAAGGCGAATTCCCCCTAGTTATAAAAGCTCACAGGGTAGTGAATTATCACAATGTGGACAAAATATCCATATTTCGACGTTTATTTTGGCCCAAAATTTGGGAAGGGAGACATTTTCCAATAGCATCCCCTTCCCTCCCTTCTGAAAATCCTGGACCCGCCACTGTTATGCGCAGGCTACGAGAACAATGCACCGAGTCACCCACTATAGTTAAGTAATTGGGGAAGTACATGCTGGCCTGGTGAGGGGAGCTGCTCAGGGAGTCAGGAATAACTACCATACCCCACTATACTGACACACCACTAGGGGACGACAATATGTGGAGGTCATGTCAGGACGCCACATGTCCCTGCAATTACTTAGACTTCGTTGAGGAACATAGACGACAGTAGATGCATAATAAATAATTACAGAAAATAAGAAGCAACAACAATAACAAACATATAATGTGTCCCCTATTCTAACAAGAACGTCCTCTAAAGCAAGTGCGTCAGAGGAAAACAGTTCAACGATCGAGACCGCTCGAGTGGCCTAAGACTAGATCTCCACTTCCCCCATGTAGATGTATAACTAATAGTAATGTATTCTCGCTTTTCCATCTAGGTCCGCCAACAAACACAAACAGGATATAAACTCAGCATCGTCAAATGTCTCAAGAACACAATGGTCAACGAAGGGGTAAGTCAAGTCTCAATGTTTAGGTATACGTGTGTGCTCCTGCACTAAGCTGCGAGACATTGCTCATGTCCAATGTATTGTCATCAAGATATATCATGGACGATGATGGCCCACTGTCATACACGTGTACTACTGCATGGGCTATTGCTCTTTATATTATTCGCATAATCCTAGACATAGAAATCACCAGTTTAATATTGACCAATGCTCTTATGGCCACCGTCCACTGGGGAACTTCGACCGACTAAGCCCATACATTTCCTACATAGCTTCGGCCGATTAGAGCCCAGTGGACGGTGGCTATCATGTGTCCTGCCCGTCACACACTGACCAGACCTTACCATAATTACATTGTTATAAGTTAATGTAGCTGAGCAGTAAGATCTGCTGTAGTTTTGTAGTATATACTATGTATTAGTGTATATGGGCAGTAGAATATACTGTTGGTTTACAGTATAAAGGGATATTCTTGGTTTCACTATTTACAATGTATACCTGTTTAACTGTTCTCAGAAGTAATGTGGTATACTTGAACACAATCGATTATTCGTATATTACTTTTACAGTGATCGATAACTCACATATCTTTGAAAAATATTAATGCGCGGTATCTCCTATTTCAGCCTAAAGGGTTCTTCAAGGGCATGTCCTTTCCCTTAGCAGCAGTGGGCTTCCAGAACAGTGTGTTCTTTGGTGTCTATGGGACGTCAATTCGATGGTTGTCGCAGGAGGCAGATGGCAGTGGACCCACAGCACCCAGCTATGGGTCCATATTCGTGGCTGGTTGCTTTGCAGGAGCAGTTCAATCTATATTTGCGAGTCCTATCGAACTCGTGAAGGTCAAACTTCAGTCTCAAACAGGTAGGCATATATTACCTGCACCGAGAACAGAAACAACGTCAAAAGGGAGTCCAGGCTGCCGCCAGAATGACTCCCCTCTCTAGGGAAGCCCTGGTCTTTATGTGACTCGCTTGGGTGAGACAATGAGCTATGTGACTCCCCAAGGTGACTCCCTTAGCTCAGGTAGAGAGTCACCTAGACTCCCTTAGGCAGCCTGGGCCCCCTAGAGAGGGGAGTCATTCTGGATTAAACATGGACTCCCATGTGACGCCCATGTGACGGTGTGTGTGTGTGTGTGTGTGTGTGTGTGTGTGTATTGGAAGGCTGTTAACCTTAAGCGGTGAATGCTTTTATTGAAGAGGAATGCAAAAGAACGCTCTTAGTTTATGACTACTAAATCGGAATAACTTTGAAGTACCGTTTATTCAACAACAACAAAACAGAAGCCAATATCATTTAATGCTATCTAACATCTATTCTAGGTCTGTAGTTAAGAGTCTACAACATAATAATTAGAACTACTAATCAGTATATTATGCTCTTTCTCCTTGTAGAGGCATCTAAATCCTACAGAGGGCCGATGCACTGTATGTCCTCGATCTATCACCAGCACGGCTTGAGGGGTGTCTTCCACGGCCTACCTGCCACTGTCCTCAGGGAGATCCCCGGCCTGTCAGTCTACATCACCAGTTATCAGTTCCTCTGTGACCGCCTGGGGCATGACGGTGCAGACACGTGCACAGTACCACAGATGCTGATTGCTGGCGGGCTGGCGGGAATCTGCTCCTGGATGGTCAACATCCCAATTGACATTGTCAAGTCGCGCATACAAGCAGACGACATGACAAACCCGCGCTATAAGAACACCAGGGACTGCTTCGTCAAGAGTTATCAGAGTGACGGCTGGCGCGTCTTCTGGAGAGGACTTCCGGTCACCTGCATCCGGGCCTTCCCGACGAACGCTGTGACATTTGCGGTTTATTCGTCGGCGTTGCAATACATGAGTTATACGGAGAAGACGCCCCAAAGTGAAGTTGTAGGGCTTGGGGATCCCTATTATTGATAGTATCCATGCCGAGATTCCATACGCCTACATGTACCAGGGATTATCAGTATTTACACACTTTTAGTGTTAACATTATATATAATATTATGTGTAGACTTATGCATGGCCCTATGCATTGTCTCCATCATCGATGTAACATTGGTCTATGAAGAGGTGGTGCTACTAGCACGCTGCCCTCTTACTTTTGCATAATTGTGCTATGTTGATATGTATCACGAAAATCGTAATTGAATATGTCTCATTTAGACTCTCATAAACGTCACTCCACCTCAGGGGTATAGGAGGAAGAGAGAACGTCTGTTAATCGGGATTCAATTACTCGACCATGGGTTCTAATGTATCGGGATTTTCCTTAGAATTTGAAGCTATTCAAATATGTGTAATTGCTCTTTTAAATTGTAATGTCAGAAAAAAAGTTTAATGCTGGTCAAAAGTAAAGGGAGCTTGTGCGGAAGACCACTTGTATCCGAGACCATGCCCAGTGAACAAAAAACGTTATACAACACTTTATGATGTTATATAACGTTTCTCTAAGGCTCCTAACTATGGCATAACGGTATATTAGCTGGGTGTAGTTCTTGTGTACTATTTAGATGGCCACCGTCCACTGCATGGGCTCTAAACGGCCGAACCTATATAGGAAATGTATTGGCTTAATTGGCCGGAGTTCCCAGTGGACGGTGAGCGTAATTGTGCTACGGGGTTTCTTGTTTTCAGGTAAACACATGGACTAGCTTTGGCATAGGCTAGCTATATACACATGATGAATACCCAGCTAACAAAAAAAGCGTTATTTTACGTCAAAATAACGTTTTAAAACTTTATATAACGTTATGCCATAGCGAGGAACCTTAGAGAAACGTTATATCGCGTCATAAAATGTTGTCTGGCGTTTTTTGTCTACTGGGTTATGTTAAAGATAGCAAATTTTTATTGAAAAGATTTTTTTGATCGGAAGGTTTTATTTAAGAACAATTTTATTGATCGCTCATAACATGTAAATACAGATTGCCATATCATCAGTTTTGGTATATATACATGTACTTGGTCTACCTCGGTAAGGAGGCTTTTCTCTGCAACCTCAATACCAGTGTTCACACTATGGTGCCTTCAATCTGTATATCTCTATAAAGCCTATATCCTTAACCTGCTCACTACGAGTAAGCGAATTAAGCTTATATACACAGGCTTGTGAGGTGTATACATTCCTGAATTGCGTGTATAATTAACCAGCATGAATCTGACCAATCATTCAGATAAGGTTCCAATTGATCTAGATGTGAAGGGTGTTTTCCCATCAATTATACACATTCAATTTATGGGTATTAGATTCCTCGTTACGCATTACATTGTGCCATATGTTCCAATTTGTGGGGGTGGGACTACGTAAGTAGCACTTGGGTGCCAATACATAAAGGTGCCAAGGCCCTGTGTGAAAGAAGGACCTGGTATACGTATACTTTACCTGGTGCCTGGAGGTATGTCATTATGTAATAGTCTCAACACTTTCCTGCTCTATTCTCACACTCCATAGGGCATAGAACCAGATAGAACCGGTTCATGAGCCAACATTCCAATTCCAATGTGTTCTATGACAAGCAGTCTACGTCAGAGTTAACCATCAAGCAAAACCGAGAATTAATTAACCAGATCACACTTATAAATGTGCTGACTGGGTAATGATTATGCTGTATAATAAAATGATTTATTGTCTTGTAGATCTTATATTTCCCGTGCCAAAACAGAATTGTTCACTACACGGTGGGCCAATTTAGGTAAATACTATATTGCGGGGGTGAAGTGACCAGAGTTAGAATAACAACTAGAGGCCAATGCAAATACCCAAAGTATTAAATGTTGGTACAGCTCTACTGTTGATCCTATGACCACTGGCATTGGATAATACTATAGTCCACTAGGTGTTTGCCTCTTTTCATTAATGGATACCATTGCTCTGTTCACATACATATCTCCATCAGGTATATCTATATTGACACATAGTGATATATAACTAACATAAACACCACAGTGGAGTACACTATAGTCTCTGTACAGCCGAATAAGATGAAGCTCATAAAGGCAGTATAAAGATCAGTGGACGGTAGCCATTAGGAACTCTAGCTAGAAATAATCGTTACATCTTTCAAATCCAAAGCAACCATATCATGTATATAATTGTACAGTGTTTATATTTACTTTACCTGATATATTACTCAATCATAATGCACATTGTATCACATAGAAGATGCCTATTGCATTTTCCAGATAGAATCAATGTTTATGTTCCTTTCAACATGATATAATCATTATGTGTAAATAGTGTACAGAATGTGGATTCAACTTTACATAATGGTATGATATTGCAGAATGTAGACCCAAAATGTGCATGTTTGCGTGTAAGGGTACTTGTGAATCATGATTATCTGTGATATAAGTGGAGTGTGACATGTCCATTACCATTGATTTGTAAGATAGGTTGACTTCCAAATTGATTGGAAAGAAATCAGTATTTGATGTATGATATCACTGTAGGCTATATATCTTGTGAATAAACATTTTCTGGATATTTCCTTCTCTTTCAAATGATTTATTTTTAAATCAAAATGCATGCATATGTAATAGTGAAAATATATAATTGCAATCTGGGGAAATAACGTTGGTGTTACATTGTGTTTGGGTTTTAAGAACTCATACTTTATATTCACCAATGCTTACTACATTTAGCTAGGCCTAGACGCTTATATCTAGTATAACTTCATATGAATGCTAATGTAAACGTTATATTAATCAGATTAAAACAGCTTGAACCCATTGACGGTTTCCAAAGAGCCGCTATACATGGTTTAGGTCATTTCGCGGTAAAGGAAATGTATATTGCTTTGGCATCTTATAATGTCTGTTCTCTACGTTCTCTAAGTACAGGTGTGTGTGTTGCAAATCTCAAACACAATGCACGGCTGCTACCCAGTAGCAGTCTGCAAAACTAAGAGCCACACACAAAATCAGTAGTATCTCACTCTCAGTTCCTCAGCATTAGTCCACTTGAAAAAATAAAATGGTTTCTCATCACTGTGCACATCATAAAAATCAGCTTTTGAGGGAAACATTTTTTGGGGGCAAATGTTTTATGAAAAACATGATAAGAAATGGACAAATATTGGCATATTTGGTATCAAATTAAAGCTAATATTATAGCCAGTAATGCAGTAGAACAGAAATAATTTACATTTTCCCCATTTTAAAAGACCAATGAATTCATAACTAGTAAAATGTGAATGTTGGTGTGAAAAACGTATATTAGCCTATGGCTCAGTCTCATGAGTTTGTAACAATTGAAACGTCTTTGACCGGGTGTAGTCTTTGACCTGTGTAGTCTTTGACCGGGTGTAGTCTTTGACCAGCAAGTTTCAAAAGGGCTGAAATGAGGTCTATGTAGTAAGAAAAGTGGGGAAATAGTGCACCCATATATTGGTACACTTTTAAAGCAAACATAAGTCAATTTTGTTATATTTATTTATATACTGAGCAGTCTATGCATAGTAGAGCATAATATTATTATTTCCCTCTGCCCGGTCAACGACGTCACTTTATAATTATATAACTTTGAGTTTAAACAGCTGCACTGTGCATAGTAAGCTCAGTATATAAATATATAAAATGTTACTTATGTTTCCAATACACGTGTATTAACATATTATTGCAGTATTTCACCTATTTCCTTACTATATAGGCCTTATATAATATATATGTCTTATCACTCCCCGGTCAAAGACTACACCCGTTCAAAGACTACACAGGTCAAAGACTACACCCGGTCAAAGACGTTTCAATTGTTACAAACTCATGAGACTAAGTTCTATACATTTTAGTCCGCGAGTAGAAAAAAAGAAAAAAGCCTACCTCATCATATGTGTTTTGGTCCTTGGTGATGAGAAAGCACTTTTTTTAGTGGCCTCACCAACAGCTAGTCATCAATCAGGTAAAGCACAAAAGAGTCCAGGTAAAGTACAATAGAGAATAGGATGTCATCTGATATTTGTCCAATTATGCATACAATAACTAGGAGCGATGGTATAAAATAGTATATACATACCCCCTCCCCCCCAGTCAATGTTACTGTACACATCCCATCACACATAATTTGAATGTATAATGAAGGTATTACTATTAAAACGGGAGCAGCGATGTTAGGATATCAGACCTGGAATTTGAGTATGTCTTAGGAATTTCTGAGGTGTGCCTTATTTCTAACCATTTTTTTGCTTTATGTATTTTTGTTATATCCAATAATCAGATTAAAACAGCTTGAACCCATTGATGGTTCCCAAAGAGCCGCTATACGTGGTCAAGGTCATTTGACGGTAAAGGAAATGTATATTGCTTTGGCATCTTGTTATGTAGGTGGTGCCATCTGTTGTACCATACATTCTCTAAGTACAGGTGTGTGTGTTGCAAATCTCAAACACAATGCACGATGGCCACCTAGTAGCAGCCTGCCAAACTAAGAGCTACACACAAATCAGTGGTGTCTTACTCTCAGTTGCTCAGCATTACCAACAGCGAGTCATCAATCAGGTAAAGAGTCTAGGTAAAAGTCTAGGTGATGGTATAAAATAGTATATACATACCCTCCCCCTATCAATGTTACTGTACACATGCAATAACACATATTTGAATGTATAATTTAAATGTATTACTATTTAAATGGCGGCAGAGATGTTAGGGTCAGACCTGGAGTTTGAGTATGTCTTAGGAATTTGCGAGGTGTGTCTTATTTCTGCACATTTTTTTGTTTCATATATTTCTGTTTGGAATTGGGGATGTAAATGTTTACTTCTCTGGATACATAATTCAGTATATAATCGACAATATCATCACTTGATAAATGATTCATATCACTGTGTGATGCAGTATATACGTATAACATATCACGACAAAGCAGGTGATTATGTCATTATGTCCACGAAGAAAATTGATATAATTATCAGATTTATTTGCCAAACTTAATAAATATGTTTGAATTTTGAAATGGAAAAGCAGCATCACGATAGGTAGACACAGTATCCAATCTGCACCATTAATAGACTATCCAGCATGTCATTCTAGACTTATCAATTGGCTATCCAAGTAGCAGACATATAGTGTGGCCCCCATGTGGCCCTGAGTGGGCTGTCCAGCTTGAGCCCATTGGGTTTGGTCATTGGGTTTTGCTGTGGCCCCACAAGGGCTAACCAATTTGGTCTTAGCTCGGGTTTGGCCGGGTTGCCTGATTTGGTCATGTAGCACTACCTGGGGAAAATATGGGCTTTAGAGCGATCCAATAATTCCAACCGCCTCCCCCCGAAAAAAGATAAGATTTAAATATTTAAAAATCCAACCCCCAACCCCCTCTGAGAGAGTGGAAATATTATTTTCTCCCCAACAGTAGCCCCACACCAAACAACTTATTGGCTAGGAAATTCCAGGTGCCGCTGATTAATGCACCCAAGGCTTAATCATACTCTTCCTATCCAATTATGGACATGCACGCATGGAGTATACGCATCCATGTTGAGTCATGCAGATTAGACAAGTCTCACTCATCTGATCTAGGGACACATTGGCCTTGAAGCCCATAGCAAGAATAGTAGAGTGTAAGCTATTTCAATTGAGAGTCACAGCCAGAATATGTCATCTTGGCATGTATATGCCTGGGAACGCGGCCATCTGCTGTTTGCCAAGTATTAACATAGACTCACCTCGGCCTTTGAACATGTACATGCATTGGATGATGTATACCTATTAACATTATAAACAAGGCTTCCTAATCCTGTCTATCTCCCAAAGTAAAACTACAGTTGGGGATTCTACAGTTGAAGCATCCCTGAGAGCAAAACAAGATGGCATAATCATATAATGTGTACGATTTGATAAGGGGTACAAGATATAATATGTCATGACTTTAATGAAGTATAGCTGTATCTTGCTGAACACCTTCCTAAGCTTTCAGACTGTTTAAAGAATAAACATGCATAATATTATAATGTCTAACATAAATATTACTGGGTATACGGTAATTATAACAAAGGTGTTTAATTCTTAAAGAGATGGTTAATGTGTAGACTTAAATCATATTTAGACCTCCGCATATTTAAAACCATAACACATTTTCTTGACTGAGTGTTGTCATGTGTATATCACTACATTCTATTGGGAAGCTGATAGAAAATGTGCCACATGCATCATGTATATAGATCTAGCTCAACACCTGGAGTAAAACGATATTTTGGTCAGATATCAATATGGTTATAGAAAGATCATATGTGACCCATCCTTACGAAATGAGGCACAAGTCGACAAATATGAACCTATGTTAGCCACATAGTCAGACAGTATGCGTCAAGAGCTTTCATTTGATGTCTGACACTTGTATATAGGGTTATGGAAAGCATTTTAAAATTGTTTTTGAAAATTCAAACCGGAAATATCTAAAACTGAGAAAATGTACAATAAACATTATGTTCCAAGATATCAGAGCTATTAAATACTGACGAACATGAAATCTATTTAACCTGATTAGTCGAGTCTGAGGAGTTATCAAATGACCGAATAAGTTTTTTGGACACATACATCATATCAAATTTCCTGAAAGCTGCTGGATTTCCCTCTCTATTACTATTAATAAGAACATTCTCACTTTTGTTACCATGACAACCAGAACATTCGATTCCCTGTTATCAAACATTATTTCGATTAACATTGATAACCTGGGGACAATGAATAGGGTTACCTACTGTATGCATAATTGTGTTGATAAAAATGTACTCTTAGAAGTGAATTTCAGTCTACCCTGCAAACAAGATCTCTGGCAGAACTCGTGCGGTTCTTGAGTCACAACTCGGGATCCCTGCGACGCAGCTGGCACGAGAATATGTGAACAGCTTTTGACTGTGTCATATTCTGTGGAATTCCACATTATTCATATCAAACAGAACTTGGGAATTGAACATTCGCAACTGGGTAGAATCCGGGTAGGTCACAATGACACAAGAAAGACACGAGATATTCCCAAGAATTGTGAACATGTCCTTATTACAATCAGAACTTGGGAATTTAACGTTCGCAACTGGGTAGAATCCGGGTAGGTCACAATGACACAAGAAAGGCACGGGAATTGAACGTTCACAACTGGGTAGAATTCTACCCAGTTGGGAACGTTCAATTCCCAAGTTCTGAATGTAATAAGGATATGTTCACAATTCTTGGGAATATCTTGTGCCTTTCTTATGTCATTGTGACCTACCCGGATTCTACGTACCGTTAATTCCCGCGTACTACCCAAATCACCGATGCGGGTTATAGGATTCTCCCAAAGTCTAGGTGCGGGTAATACGAGGGTTTTTGCTTTTGAGATTTCAGAAATTGCTCTGAAATTACTCCTCCCTGGGGACCCATTAAGCCTCTCAAGGTGGCTTCAAGTCGGGGGGGGGGGTGTTCAAGGTGTGACCGCCGCAGAGCAAACTGCCTTGGGTAGGGGTCGGGGGGGGGGGGGGGGGGGGGTTGTTGAGGGACTCAGCTCCAGGTACATGTCCACCTTTGTACACCTTTAGCAGTCACAGCCCCCCCCCCCCCGACCCCTATCCAAGCCAGTAAGGTTTGTGGCGGTCACACCTTGCCCTCATGTACCTAAGCCTAAGGCTGAGGTATGTATAGAGAGCATGTGGCTGCTCACAGAGAGGGCTGGGGTATGGGTAATATTTAATTTAGCAAATTTTCAAAAGTCTAGGTGCGGGTAATACGAGGGTTTTTACCTAGGAGCACTCAGACCCCCTGTGCGGGTAATAGGATTCTCCCAAAGTCGGGGTGCAGGTTATACGCGAGATGCGGGTAGTACGCGGGAATTTACGGTAGTTGCGAACATTCAATTCCTGTGCCTTTCTTGTGTCATTGTGACCTAGCCGGATTCTACCCAGTTGCGAACGTTCAATTCCAAAGTTCTGTTTGGAAGGTAGATACCATATTTCCAAATAAATTAACATTTATTTTTTATAGAAAAGTAAAATGTCATTTTCAATTATTTTGACCATTCTACCTTTGAGAGCCCATAATTATCTAGATTCCAATATGTGCGAATAGTGCCTCATTTTGTAAGGATGGGTCACATATTGTATAATATGCAGGTGAAGCTTTGAAAATGGTGAATAACCTTTTTAACTACACCCAGGTGAAGTTGTTTAAACGTTATTTTAACGTCATTTAAAGAGTGAAATCTTATGCATCTAGCCTAACTCCATTTCGTGGACTCAACTCAACGTTGAATTAACGTTGAATTAACATTGAGCTATGGGTGAACCAACATTGAGTTGATACACACATTCTACTGAAAAAACAGTCCATGTACTACTACGAAATGTATACAATATTTACTTTCATTTCACTTTCTTTTTTATGTTTTCCGTACGTTTCTGCACATGTACACTACAAATGAAGAGTTTGGTTCCAAAACGCAAAAAGCGCCATTTTGAAAAATGACTCCAATTTTTGACAAAGGTGTAGGGCAGGAATAGGTTTATGCAATTTTGAAACAAATTTTAAACAAAATCGTATTTTTCATGTCCTTAAGTCCTCTCTGATATACACATTATACCCGAGACACTATAAGTGCCAATATGGTAGCCTAAGAGAAATCACTACATGCTGTAATTCTGGAATGGATTTGTTGCGTTTTGCAACGAAACTCTTCAAATACTCTCTATACAAAGAGTTTTACTCCTTTATACATGAGCAGTGTATTGACTCACAGGCCTATGTGGAAATCTTCTATTTATATATCTCGTAAAGCTACAAAATGGGTGTTTACCATACCGCACACCCCAAGAAACATATCACATTATAAGCTGACCAACATATTTAGCCTAGATATATTTAAGCACTAAATATGGCCAATAATATTGATAAAGATATACAGTATTATTACTATAGCTTATCTTAGACAGATACTGAGGTGCAGATTATAGTTTCTTTCCATTACATACTGAACTACCACCTGGTGAGATGGACTGGAGTTACAAAACATGTTAAACCAACGTTGAGCCAATTGGTTAAATCAACATTGGTTTGAGTCCACAAAAAAATGTTGAGCAATGTTCACAATTAGTTAGCTGAAAAACGTTAGTTTGCAAACTGTTTTTTAACATTAAACCAATGTTCCTTAAGGATACCGTATACAATCTAAGTGCCCCCCTGTGGATGCTTTGAGAACCTTCAGAAACTGTTTCGGGGCACGAAAGCTCCACCCGGTGGATGCGCATGCAAACACCAATTTGGAAAATATTTTAGTAGTTTTCTCCAAGAGAGCCTTGAACTTAGGATCTCAGGATTTACAGGCAAACTTGCTACTGACTGAGCTAACCAGACATGTGTCTGTGAGGACTGCTAATGTTATGGTCAGTGGTACTTAGCATGTCTAGTTTGAAAAACTTTTTCAGTTTTCCCCAAGAGAGGCTTGAACTCACAACCTATGAATCAACAGGCAGGCAGACATGCTACTGACTGAGCTAACCGGGCAAGTGTCTGTAAGCACTGTTCAGATATATATGTAGGATCTGATGACTACAAGTGGAATATCATCTAATGATGTAGCTTGTCAGGTGGTTCTTGTCCATTTGCTAAAGATTGGCACCATAATTGGTGCTGTTCTTTTGATATATTACACCTATCATATATAGCCATGTTCTGACAGACTTTGGTGAAGAATCTATGGGTTGATTTACTTTTAATGAAGGGATTATCTTGCAATTGTCAAGCAAGTCCCCAATATCTAACTCAATAGTTTCAACCCTATTGAGATATAATATGTGAATTACCTCTAGGATCCTGAGAAATATCACCTAACTAAAGTAATTTACTGTTATGATAAACATCTTGATGCCTTGTTTTAGGTTGAAATGATGTCTAGGATATCTGTAAAAAGTCCCACCAGGTGGGGTGATTTTACTCTGATATGGCACCATAAATCTCTTTCATATTTTTTTTCTGTACTTTTTATATATATAGGAAGATATGTAGCGATTCTCAAGTAGTTTCTATGGTTTTCTGAGATAGTATCCAGTGTCCTTAAATCACGTTTCCGACAAATACGTTAAGTCAACGTTTAAATAATGCAAATTAAAAAACATTAGTCCAATTTACCAAAAGTGAACGTTGATCAACGTTGACCAAACGCCTCTTGTTACCTGGGCAGGGATTGGGCATAGACATGAAGAAAGTGTTCGACAGCATGCACCCAGTGGGCGAACTTCTGTTGATTCAATGTTAATTCAATGTGTGTAGCGACATAATATCAACAGTTGATACAGTGTTGTCATTATGTTGACATTGATGAGGTCATCAACGTTGATCATTCATCAGTGATTCAACATTGATATGACCATTGTAAATCAACAACAAATAAACATAATAAAATGATTTACATTGATTTGATATTGACTGCTGATGCATAATTTGAAATTCAGTATATTAGATACAGTATTCTTATGTAGAGTCATTCCTTTAATGTATATATTTTCATTACAACATCCCCCCCATCCCCATTTCTCCAAGATTAAATGCTAATTCTAGCACTATCCAGGGTAAGGGTACATGAAGGACCTCTGATGATCACGCTAAGAGGCATTCACATCCATTTCAAACTGACCTGGTCATGACTGAGGCTTTATCCATCATTCTTAGCAACATGAAGGGTGTCATACTGATACCATGCATGTATTCTTGTCATTTAATTCCAAATGTCAACCAAATGCACACACCATAGTTCTCAATGAAAGTGAATGAGATTTTGATCAATTGTATACATTGATGAGAAAATAAGAGCTTACAATTAGGGAAAATAGATGTAGCATGGAGTTAGAAATGCCAAGGAGTAGGTTGTGGAGGCACCTAGTGGGAAAGGTGGGAAACCCCATTGTTGATTCAAAGTTGATATCCAAACATTGCATCAATGTTGAAACAGGTGTTGGTTGACAACGTTTAAATTGCAGCATTGCATCAATGTTGAAAACAGGTTGATCTACCCTGTAACCCTATATCAACCAGTTTTCAACGTTGAATCAAGGTTTTGTGCCCACTGGGCATGGGTCATGTTCTTTGATCCAAGCTTAATCTTCACAACTTTAAAATGGCTGGAAAGATACCTTGATAATAGGGAACAACTGAGTACGATTTCACACACAAAAATGCATGTCTCCTTCGGTTTGCCACAGGGCTCAGCTTTCGGCCCATGATTGCCCGTATAGTGCTTATTAAAATTTTGCCACAGGTAGTGAGATTTAGCCAAGTTGCTATGGATGTAGACGATATATTTATGAACTCCACTCACAGGTCACACAGAATGGCTATTAGGAACATGTAGGTTGATTTGAATAGTCTAGAAGAATGCTGTGACAGATATTGTATGGCTTATCAAACAAGAAGAAACCGTAGCTAAAATTGACACTGTTCAACTAAAGGAGGTGAACACGGATTGGATATGGGAGTAGAAATTGAGTAAAGTAAAGGAAGCGATTGAATAAAGACTGACTACAGCTAATTAAGGCCGCCTCTGAAGGAAATGGCAGCGATCTCATTGTACAAGTAGGCGTTCCTACCTTTAGCTATCTGTTGCTGAGGCAAAAAATTGTGTTTTTCAGGCAACATGGTCCAAAAAACATTTGGGTAGGTGTAGGTTTTCTTAATGTTCAAAGGCAATTTCCTGGGGTCAGACAAAGCATGGGAGCTAGTTCTTCTTGACCAAACATTTACAACAAAAAAAGGAATTAGGGGAAAATGCTAGGCTCGGCCCTTCTTTGAAACTTGGGTCGGGTTGTCTGAAACACACATCGCTTTTGGGCCTGATGCCTAGCAGATTCTCCTAGAAAATATCCCACCCACCAACTTCAGGTCATACAAAAGTCAAACGAAAATTCAAATGTGATTTTCAAGTAGTGGTTGGGTGTTGTCCGTCTCTTTGTCAACTGATGCCGAACAGTTGGAAAGGTATAGGTAAAGGGACATTGACATCTTTGTTTATGGACATGGGGAAATCAACTTGGTAGATCTAACATGGTGTGACCCTACATGCTGGAGGGTAAATAAATGAATGATCATATAAGATAAATCTAGTTAAAAGCTAGTTATAACCAAGAACCGCCAAGTGAGGAAGGGAGTGGGTAATACAGACAGCTAGGCTCAGGTAGGCAGGCAAGTATATACAGGCTGATGTCAAGGCAGAGAGAGAGAGAGAGCAGGCAAGAACTAGGGGGGGGGGCAGTGGGCAGGTATATGTTCCAATTATTGTACCCCCTTTATATCTCCTTGCATCCCGAGGCTCCCTCTAGTCTAGTTTTCCTGTATATCTGGAAAGGCTTTAGGATCTGGAAGTATGAATTTCGGTCAATGCACCCTCCTGTGATATAGGGCCTTAGCAAGATGATCAGTGGATAGCGCCATTCCCACTGGTACTAGGTCTATTCCCAGTACTCACAGCAACCAGCTTGGTCAAATCTCGTGGCCGAGATTAGGGTACAAACAGGGCTCAGGTATATTGTGAGTAGGTTGTACCTGGACACTCCTAATGTCACCTGTGTCCAGTATAGTGTAGTGGTTAGCACTGTGGACTCATGATGCAGAGTTCAAATCTCTTCCAGGCAATTCCTGGTAATCAAATTCATAAGTATAGCAATTTTGGAAACAGAATACATTATTCACAATACTAAAGAAAATTTAGAAATGTGTATTTAAAGGACATAGTGTTATTTGGCCTGGTAGGGATTTGAACTTGGGCTCCCAGTATTATGAGTCCACAGTGCTAACCACTACACTATACTGGACACAGGTGACATTAGGAGTGTCCAGGTACAACCTATTCACAATACCTGAGCCCTGTTTGTACCCTAATCTCGGCCACGAGATTTGGCTGAGCTGGTCCTTGCAGAGCAAAGGGTTATGATTGTTACCAGTGGTCCAAAAGGTGGAGCCACTGTATCTCGCTAATGCGGAATAGGTCATATAGCCGGTGACCATACAATAAAGCAGCACAACACAGTAGGCCTAGTTCGTGAACTTCCAGAAAAAGGCAACTGGATTCTATCAAAACATGTGATTATGCACATGCCTCATTGTGTTTTCAAAACAAATTAACGACCCTTCAGCAACATCTTACCAGAGGTGGTGCATAAAGGTAATAATACCCCTCATTTGTTGTTGGGACCACAAAGTTGCAACTGCGGCACAAAACTACATCATGTTGCCAAGTATCTTTGTACACAATATTCGAGTGTGACCCTGGAGTCTCCGATGCATGTATAGCCCACCAGCTCCGAGTAATGACTCTATATTACTAAAGTAACCTCGGCGATCCTTGTGTATATTTGTGCATGGGGTGAGGACGGAAGCAGGCTGGCGGGGGCAGCTGGGCCTGGTACTGACAGGTGTGGGGACCGGACTACGGACGTAGTGCTATTGTTGTCCAGCCTTAGCCGTGGTGGGCAGGTGCCTAGCAACACGCACACATAGAGGGCCGAGGAGTCTGCAGTGGTCTACTGAAGGAGCACTAGTCTGCTCGGAGCCTATTGGAGCAGGTTTGGGATTGGACTTCACCCGTGAGCTGCTCAGTAGTATATGAGAGGAGAAATTAGCTCTTGCTGGTCATGGATTGAAGGGCTGATTGGTATGGATTAAGTCAAGCAGTACATCACCATTATACCTTGATACCGTTGGCATTGCTGTGTGAAGCTAAGTTTGGAAGCTGTATATTAATATGGCCCCAGAGGAGACAGTCTACTCACTAGGTAAGTTGAATTTGGGAGAATAATTTTTGACACCTCCACAATGAATGTATAAAGGGCCTATAGTTTAATAATTAGGTAATCAGTGATGCAAGCAAGATACATATCAATTACTGACAGGAAGCATAGTTACAGACACCAGAGGGGAGTCGCATTTTACCTTGTGTGTAAGTATCACAGCATGACTTCTCTATGATATGTATATGCTTAGGTCTATTATCTCAGGAGAGAATTTAAAAAGGAAATATTGGAACTCAAATACTTTTAAAATAGTATGTCGCAGTGCGATATGAAAAAATACTTGGTCTATTGTGACCATTCATGTTTTCATTTCAAGTTGCCAAAAAGCCGGGATGTAAAACTTTTATATTTAAATGTTTAGCTTGATACAGGTCTGTATAGTGTGTGGACCACCAATCCCCCCTCCCCATCCATTATATGGTATACAGACTCATTTTTTTAGTTTCTCAATTCTTCTTCAATACCAGTGTAAGTCATATGATATATTATAATAATCACCATCTCTCTTAGACCAAATTGTGTCGCTTTCATTGACTGAAAACGTCACAACAAGTTGAGTCTGTCAATGACAGTCAGCGTTGATGCAGAGTAGAAAATATTATACATACATTCAGATCACTCAGATCAGGTTTTCACAAGCACCTGTCCAATCATCATAACATCATATATAAAGACACATAACTGGGTATATATATATATATATATATATATATATATATATATATATATATATATATATATATATATATATATATATATATATCCATGTCACACATATATCAAAAGGTGGGAGTAAATCAATGTGTTCAACGAAGCATATTCGTAGCATATATATTATATGGTCCTGCTCTGTATGAGCTTAAAGTGACATGGTCCGATTTTTTTCCATATTTTAAATCCTACTTAAATGTGTTCCAAATGTTAGTACAATATGATATCTGGAGGATAGGGCATAATAAAGTGTCCGCTATGGGCAAAAAGAGCCCAAATAGTGGGTCCTATGTGGCCCATGTAATGTCTTTCACAGTGTATTCCCAATGGTGGGATTTATAGTGTGCACTCCAAAAGTGGTGAATTGAGCTAAAATCTGACAATTAGTCAAATTTCAAGCCAAATTCTAGGGAATAACATTTTAAAAAGTATTTAGCACATGAAATATGGCCATGGGGAACATTCTACTTCAATTTTAACAAAATTCATTTTTGAGTCCTAATGATCGGACCATGTCACTTTAAGTCCGAGGTTCTTAGCATGTTATCTTGTAATGACCTCTTAAGTGTGTAGTTTCTATAGTGATGGAGTTCATCTACTAGTAGCTGCGGTAGCTGGGTGCTGTTTCTCCACCTAAGACAGACGACAAAATATTCCGTATTATGTGAAGAAGAAGAAGAAAAAACACAAAAAAACACCTTCTTCGACCAAGAATGGTACTGTTACATACAAATGTGGACGTCCACATTTGAATGTGGAGCTGCGCATGATATGGAATTTGACGTGCAGAAACGGTTTAGGCCAAATCCGTTTTGTACCGACCCTTTTTGACCCTCCATATTATGTGGAGAAACAGCACCCTGGAGGAAGGTAGGCAGACTCGGCCATGTGGACAGGCCTGTGCACACAGGTGCGTGTGTGTGGTGTGTGGAGGGGTGTCAGGTGAGTAAACAAGGCTCACTGACGGTAATTTACTAAGATCCAACAGCACCGACCACGGACAGGTGCGGGTAACCCACACCTAGTAAAGAATGCTTTGCCTCATACTGTCACATCATGTGTGAGAACAAGAGACTGGGCTTAGCTCAATTAGTTTCAAACTCTGATGCTGCTCAAGTTGGTACCATTGCATCACAGTGTAAAACATCTTGTCATTTTGTCCTCAGGCTCAGCCTTTTCCACACTTAGAAGGTGCACTGTCTGTCCAGTACATCTAGCATTGGCGTATAGGTAAAGGAGGCAGCTATAGGGGCCTTATCACAATCAGAGAGGAGCTGAGATGGCTGAATATGCTCGGGCCCCAACAATTTGTACCCAATAATAAATGACAGGATTCCTATAGACCATGATTATATACCTATGCGTGCATATAAGCTGGTGCATAGAGTTAATCCCCCCCCCCCAATATAAAACCTGGCTTCCAACACACCGGTCGAGTTCATACCAAATTTGTCTAAAGAGTCCCACAGATAGTTGATCCTAATTTCCTTAACATTTCTAATAATCTAATTTTACTCGACGATATAAGTTATATTCAAGACTGTTAATATAATATTACTTTTTAATCGAACACTAGCACCATGCAGAATATCAATGCAGTGCTGTTTATAGTCTCAAAATCACATTTTATTCCTTTAATATCAACCCACGTAAACCGGCAATATCGACCTATTGGATGTAACAAAACAACACCGGGAATGTTTGGTCTGTTTGTCAACATCTAACTAATATTAGCATTAGATACAACATGTTACCTGACATTACAACATAATCACTATGGTCAGAATTGATTTATTGTGCACCTTATGTCACCCCACTTTATTCACCTTAATCAGCCTTCTATTTTTATTCCAGGTACGTAGTCCGGCAATAAACCGAGGAGTGTTTACCGTGCAGCGCTGGTATCTCTCCAAATATGATGGTAGTTATTGTGATATAAACAATAGCTTGGATCAAATTCTGGTACCCAACACGTTAGGGAGTAACCAACGCAAGAAGACGGCGCAAAACAGTTACAAAAGGGAAAACGTAGCTCCCACGCCATGTTCAGACAACAGCCGTGCAAACACCATCGTGGTATCGGCCACTCTTATCAGCTTGCAGTATTAACTAATTGTGAGACATTATTCAAATGTGACAGCCTCCACTGTGGGTGTCAGGAGGAAGTTCACAGCCAGATAATTAGTGTACTTTAAGAAATGCCTATTGGGCCATTACTTATTTTGTATACACATGGATTTACGCATGATGTTCAAAAGCAGAGCATGGGGCCCAGATTATATTACGCATCCAAACGTTGGACAATGAATACTAGCTGTAGGCTATACACCGTTATGGTTACTGGAAGTATATTTTATACCCCATGAGCCATCTGTCCCAGGAAATTTGTCTGCGATTTGAGTCCAACTCTACAATGCTAGAAGAGACATGTCTACTATGTATGATAGGAACGAATGCCTGCATGTGTCATGACATACTAAAACTATGACAGCGCCCTGTTTTGCCCTCAATTTTAAAGGAATATTTAGCAAAAGTGCCAAGACAGAAGAATGTGACTTATAAAGTTAATTAGAAAATTATACAAACAAAAAGAGACGCATGCGCCCGGACAGTGTGTTCGTCATGTGCAAGGACGTGATGAAACAGACATACCAGGATTACAATATTCCGGAAATGACGTCATCACTAGAGGACGACCTTGAAAAAGAACTAAATGGTTTAATAGAATCCAAAGAATACACTCTATCGTGCAGGTGAGATTAAACCTCTATGTTTAAATATATTCTGCACCCCACAATATCCTCGATACCCTCTGTCCTCCTATGTACAACACAGAGAAATGTGAGCGTCAGCTGGACCTTCCCCAGGGTCAGGCACTGCTTGACGCAGGTAAGAGAGTCAGCTGGACTTCCTCTTCCACCATACAACAGTCAGGCTGAGTTACATGAAATTACTCCCTTTTGAGAGTCAGCCTGATCCTTGAATGACGGTCAGGCAAAACAGTTTGTCATCCCAAAGTCAGTGTGACTTTCTTTCTACAGTCAGGCAAGAATTATAGCTAAATTATAGATATACTCCCTCAGATCATAATAATTATAATGCTTAACAATCTCTCTGAGATGAGAGTCAGATACTGTCTGACCTGCTTCTGACTATAGGTTCAGCAATATAGAGTCCAGCATTGCATGACATTCACGCCCGATGAGTCAGGCATTGTTGGACTCTCTTTGGAGAGAAAGACTAGCAATGCTGGACTCACAATTGCATGAAAGTCAAGCATTGCTGAACCCTCTTAATTTACAGTGAAAGCCAGCCTGACTTTCACATCAGGGTGATATTGGCCAAACATGCTTGACTGTAGCATGGAAGTCCAACTGACTCTCACTTTTTTCTCTGTGCGTGCATAAATGTTTTACTACTGCCTGAATCTTTCTCGGGTCCATTTAATCAAAAGGCTTATATAGATGGCGGGTCACTTAAAAGTCTCCCTCTCGTACAAACATTTTACAAATAAACACACAAATATCGATGTATCTATAAGCCTATAGGTGAATTAAGTATAAAGTTTCTACATGCCTCCTTTCAATATTAGATTAGAAGAGGATATCTGGTGTAAAAACCCCGCTAGGGACTTGCACGAACATTTGCACTATACTTTCCCATTAGCCATAACTACATCTGCTACTAGAATATTATTTCTTATTATATCCTGAATGGTATTACATGTACCACATGATATCAATGTTACACATCAGACACCCGATTTTTGTCCTTCTACTTCTATCATCGATGTAGAACTTACAAACCAATTTGATAAAATTTTCATTTCTCCTCATAGAATTGTAATTGCAACATACGCATGCATACCTATTCTATTCAAGCGCACAAGAAGATTATTGCACAGAAAAACTAGGCTTGGATAGTGGTGTCTATGCTGATGACTTTAGGTGTTCATGCCCAGTTCACCACCTGGGAGTGATCATTGTGATGACCCGAGGTGGTCATTTTGAGGACGCTCCTATTATTTTTTGGATTTTCGGAGATTATATACCCTCAGGGTTATGTGCTAGGAACCTAGTAAATATGTAGTTACTTTAAGCCTATACCCGCCTGCCACCTTAACGGAAAATACAGGTGTTATACATCCGTATTATAAGATTATCTGCAAACAGCATAGCAATGTTTTCTGGACTGCATTAGGTGCAAAACTATCTTTAAACAGCTAAAGGGTGACTCCCTTAGTCAGAAATCACACCAGGGTCCATAACGTTTAGTAGCTTACGTGTAGAGTCCACGCAAGGATGAAGTAAATCCTTTATAATTATATCGCAAGAATCTCAGCTCGAGGACATTTATAAAGGCGTACCTAGGGAACCCTATATTATTAATTCTTTATCCACGCTAAGCCAACATGAAGTGTCCACAAACACACTTCGTCCACACCAAACACTCTGGCCACAAACACCCCCAAACAAAGTCTACACAAATCAGACATTGTCCATACAAAATCACCACAAAGTGTCCAAACTTACTTTCCTTACAAGAATACAATGACACCATATTGTGATACTTCCTCCTCTTTGCTCCTTTCGCCTCATCTTCGTCCAACAGTTTCGCTCAGCTTAGCTGTTAAGGGGGCACAATAAGCAATAGTCTATGTTTTACGTGTGGATGTGAATGGAACAAAAATATAGGTTTTTCCTATTTTTCGTTTGAACAGAATTATGGGATAGAAACCTAGATGCAAATGCAGAGGTACTTGTTGTATTGATATTTTTGATAAGTAACATCTACAAAGTTGTGGTTGTTTACCTACTTATCCTGGGCTGTTTGTGTAGACAAATATAGTGTGCATTTTGTGGGCACTTTGTGATTTTTTCTATGGACAAACTGCCTTCTGTGGACACGTTGTGATGGTTTTCTGTGGACAAAGTGTGTTCTGTAGCCATTTTGTGATATATTGGTAAAGTGTGCTTAGTGGGCACTTAGTAATAGCAGTCCGAGGGCTAAATATTTTGTGTGGACACTGTGTGATGGTTTTCAGTGGAGACAATTTTCTTTGTTTATCCTTTAAAACAAAAAGATGTGGAATTGTGTGTTGTGGACACGTTGTAATGGTTGAGTGCGGATTGTTGGTATTTTATATCTTACAAAACGGTATCTTGTGCACTGCAAACAAACGGTATGCTGTCACAGACACTTTGTGGTGGAAGGCGGCGGACGTGGTATAAATTACACTTCGATATGGCCGTTTTATTCTGATAACTTGGATTACGGATCGGCCGATGGAAATTTTGGCATTTTGCAAAAAAAAAAGAAAATTAATTTCTTTTTGTTACCCCCCTCATCTGGGATTTTAGCAAAAAAAAAAAGTACATGCTGACTGGCAAATACCCAAAATTAGACCCTCTAAATTGGGAATGTTTCTCAAAATACCTTCATTTGATAGCCAAAAGAATACTTTTGCATGCTTTTTTCCCCTCCAGCCCCTGGAAAATTTTAGTTCCTAGCTCCCCCTGAAGGGCAGCTTTTTTTTTCCCTTTTTCCCTCCCGCCCCCAAAATAATTTGCTCTGAGTGCCCGTAATCCAAGTTATCAATAAACAATGGCCTAATCTGGATGCTCCGGCTCTTAGTCTGTAGTGGCTATCCCAGGTTAGTAATAGGGATATTGGTCAGGCATGCAAGTGCTATTCAAAAATAAAACAACATGAGGCAAAACAACATATATGTATGACTAATGCCTTTGTCAGAAGTGCTTAGTCTAATACTCATTGCAATGGAGAAGACTAAGGTGAGTTGGGCATGATCGACTGACCATCTTGACAGTATTAACTAGCCTAGGTTGGTCATATAAGCAGTCAGAAAATGACTAAATATATTAGGTACTATTGCACTGACTAAGTTCTGGAGCCTAAAGATTATCTGTGCTGGGGGCCCGCCCCTCCCTTTTTACAAGGCTAATGCTTTTTTTTAAGCTGAATAAACCTATAAGTATATAATTATGTATATCTAGCACTTAAATTACCACTCTACATACTAGTGCTGAGAAACACGTCCACTCTATGTCAACTAAATTATCATGCCCTGGTACATCTTAGGTTGAAAGTCTACTTCCTGGGCGATAAAAATGCTGGTAAGACTAGTTTGGTGCGTTCCTTGGTCGGGGAGAACGCCTGTCTGGTGAACACACCCTCCGAGAGCACAACGCATCATGTGTGGAGACCCCTCAAGGACCCGGAAAACAGTAAGTGATTTTCATCAACGAGAGTTTTTAGTACTGATTTTATCCACCAAATAATAGCGGTCTAGGTACTTTTTGAAATAGATTAAAACCGACTTTTCAGAAAAATGCTATGCAAATAATTATTCTGAAAGCGGTACTCAGTGCCATTGCAAGGGAATAGGACAGTGGGCAAAGAACATAAGGGGGAAGTTTGACTTCCTTTTTAAATTATAGCCATGATTTCCTCTGTAAACCGTTTCTTTCTTAGTGTATGTTAACGTTTAACAGAGAGATATCTCATAAAGTTATATGTATTATTGTCATTTTGATTACAACACTGTACACCCATAATACTGGAGAACTTATTTCTCTAAAGCTAGAAGTGATATCTTAATCTCATGTAGATCATCGAAAAGGTTATGATCTGAATTTTAAATTTAAAGCTTACTTTTTCCCCCTGGGAGTCATGGTTACATGGTAACAAATTCCAATAAATTCCAATATGCGGAAGTTCTTTATACAATGACTTTCAGACAGTCTCGTTGATTTCTTAACTATAGATGCTGGCTGACTCTGTACGCCTCGTATTGCAACTTTGCTTTATATGGATTTCATATTAACTGAGAAAGAAATACTTTAGATTTTGTAGAAAATGGTGGTTGTACTACAGTGATAGATTCAATTAGGTAAACCTATATGTTTGCATAATGTATTTGTACATAATGTGTTAACGTTTTGCCTCTTCTACATAGGTACCATCCTTAAACGACGACCGTCTTTAGACGAGAGAAACCTTACATTGGATTTATGGGATCTACCGGGAAGAAAGGTTTTGTCAGATTTCATCATTTTCTTAGTTGGTACAATTGTATTATGTATGGTCTGTGGTGACATGGTCAGATAGGCCTATTATTAAATAAGAAAAATACGTTGCTGTTTGCATAAACCTAATACCGATTTCTGCCAGATCTTCTCTGACCCTAGTACAAAGTACACCTCCTATTATGGTTGTGGATAAATATACAATGCTTTCACGTTTACCATGACAATAGAGTGAGAAGTAGTTCCCCCAACAACTACCAGGGGGCATTACTGAGTCACTGAGCCTCAGATCAGTATGTGGTTAGGTTTGCAGCTATCCAACTCGTATTCATTTCTGACGGTTAATGGGCATTTTCCACAGATAAAGATATTTCAGCTTGCTCATATGCATGTATGTAAATGTACAAGACAGAGCCCAGGGAGAGAGCCAATAATGATAGTTTACATGAAAATAGGCAAATGAGATACATAATCATAATACTCAATCTCACCCAAGAGCTCTTAATAACAGAGCTGATCACCTATGTCAAACGCCTTTCTTGAGTCTAGGTATTTATGCTGCAGTATTAGCAGGTGTATAATCATGATGATTAATTACTACTTCGATTTCTCCTCAGGTGTGTCAGGGCATCCACCAGATGTTCCTGTCACAGGCCCTGTACGTCCTGGTCTTTAACCTAGTGGACTCTGAGAGCTGTTTACAACTCCCCAAGTACATCAGCTACGTGCAGGCTAAGGTAGGATGGAGCTTTTGTTGAATAAAGGGAGATTCGTTGATTACCCAAATTAATCCACAAGTAGAATGATAACGTGTATTTCTCGAATTTCACGCGTTCAAAAACAAGAAATTACAGGGAATATGACACAAGGAAATGTCTAGAAAACGTTCCAGAAACGTTCTGAAATCCCCAAAGGGATCACAAGTCATGACACAAGAATGTCAAGAGTTCCACTTTAGATCTTGTTTGCAGGGTATGCTTAGAACGTTTGTCCATGCACTCACTGAATACTGTATTTTTGGCAAATGGTGTAGACCAGATAATAATATCGACAGTCATGCATGTGAGTCCTTAATGTGTCACAAAAAAAACTAAAGTTTATGAAATACTGGGATATTGTTTATGCAGATACCCGGATGTCCCATGTTGATCGTGGCGACACGAGCAGACAAACTCTTTACCGCTGATGACCGTGCCCAGAAAGCGGAGGTGACTATGGCAGGGGTGCGTGCGGCCCAACAAGCGGAAACGGACGCTATTAAGAATGATATCACTCAAATAAGGTACAACCAGCATACTAACCTAAGATATACACTACAGAAAATCCGTAGCTAAAATTCTATCATTTCAAGAAGGTTTGATATAATTGTATAGTAGCATCCCCATAACATTGAGGTGTGTTATGCTTAGCTATAGTTCAATTATTCATTCAATAAATATGTTCAATGCAATTAACCGAGAGTGGCGACACTCATGGTTGTGGATAAATAAAATGCTTACACATTTACCATGGCAGTAGAGTGAGAAGCATCTCCTCTAACAACTACCAGGGGAGTAGTATTGTATGTATCGGAACGGGACTATAGTTAACTACTGTTTATTACTCAATCGACCTGCAGCCAATCAGAGGCCTCCATTTGGTCACGTGACCCGTTGCCATGGTAACGTGACCTACTTAGGGCTCTCAGCCAATCAGAAGCCAGCATTCTGGGTGACCTACTGACCTACTTAGAAGCTCTCAGCCAATCAGAGGCCGGCATTCTGGTAACCATGGTAACGTGACCTACTTACGTCACGTGACCTACTTAGGCTCAGCCAATCAGAAGCCGGCATTCTGGTAACTAGGGTAACGTGACCTACTTAGGGTTTGTTTGTAAACAACACCACGTGGCTCTCTTGTTTGTAAACAACACCACGTGACACGTGACTGTTTGTAAACAAACAATTCGACTTAGTCTGACATTTTCAGCTGTCGCATGCTGACCTGCTGCTATCATAAGAGAAACAAAAGCCCTAATCACGCTTTTCAGCTGGATCCTTCCACCCACCAGACATGGATCCAGATGGGAGGGTGGTTTAAAATTAATCCGTGTACCGACTGTCATACAATAGTGTAATTAGTTGAACACGTGTTACCTGTATAAAGGATTAGCAGGTCATGGGCTTAGAGTGTGTATAGAAAAACAACTACAGGTAGCGTGAACAAAGCGACCCCCTCCCTTTCTGTCACTCTGTCTGTGACTAGAGGGCGCGCGTGTGGTAAGCGGCTTAAATCTAAAGAAAAAAAAATCACCCTCTCCTGTCGTCAGCAGTCAGCTGGCCGGCGGCTGGAAAATGCGATTAGAGGGATGATGAGCGCGGTTTTTTATATTCAATATATTAGAAGTGTGCTTTGTTGCTTATACAGTTCATTATGCGTTTAAAATGTTCGCGAGTATCGTAGAAATGTAGAAAAATCCTATTGTGGCGCCATCTGACGAAAAGAGCGGAGAACTATACTAGGGTATGGCGAGCTAGACTAGAGCATGTAATCACCAGGCGGCAGAGTGGTCAAAAGACAATCTCGTAGTAGTAGGTCTACTTGGATCTTGAGTAGCCACCCTTGTGGTTGCAATTACCTAGACTAGTTGACCCTGCCAGCCTGGTCAAGTGAAATTAGTAAGGAGACCGCACATTAACGCGCTCCACAGTCTTTAGACAGTTAAGACTATAGTACCGTAGATTCTACTGTGTACTCACACTAACTATTTACAGTGCTACATATTCATACCCGTGTTCTAAGTGTTTTTTTTAGAAAAAAGCGATCTACTCACCCATTTTCTTTAGACAAACTCCTATTAGCAGGTAACCCCTGTATAAACCATACTGCAAAGATCTGCTACTTCGAGCGTCTGCCTCGTGACTGATAGTGTACAACAAGACGAAGTGGGCAGAGGTGAAGTACTGTTCCAAGAAAAATTGAGGCTCTTTATATAGCTGAGAGAGCGACTAATCCGGATGTTCTAAGCTTGTTTTCACCTAGAGCCCCACCCTCTTCCAGAGAGGAATCAAATTGCTTTTCACCTGGACCCTTCCACCCCTCATCCATCAGCATGAAAAGAGGGATAACAAGTGTAACGTGCGCTACATGTATATGGGATTATAGCTGGTGAAGAGATAAAGCCAGGTCAACTGTGTATACAAAGACTACAGGAGGTGATTAACGACAGGTGTGACGCGCCAGCCCGTGGACGGATTATCTTCTAAGCTGACGCTTATTCAACTAGCCAGCTGCCGTCCGCTCCACTCACCACGGCAAGAGGAGGTGCTTTGGTTTTACACTTAAGTCGCTTACCACATGTACTCGTCTCTACCTCACAGACAGACACCCTCTCGCTTGCTTCACGACCCCTGTAGCTTTTTTTGTATACACACTCTAATCTCATAACCCCCTGATCCGTTATACAGGTAACGGGTATTCTCTTTTAAATAGCTGCCAGTCAGCCTGCGGCAGCTGAAAACGACGGTAAGTAGCTTAGCTCTAGAAGCAAGAAGGCGTATATAAGGAGGCTGACACGTGTATAGGCGCCTTATAAGTCGGCAGGGGGTAAATACTAGTGAAAAAGGAAGGCAGGTGTGCAGGTAGCTTTCTAACAGACACGTGTGTGCACTAAGCTGCTTAAGTCTAAACCCACCTGCAGTAGTCAGGTAGCATGTGAAAACTTACTTAACAGATCTCTTAATTGAGTAGAGACTCTGTACTGAGAGAGTCTTTTCAGCCGTTTAAGAGGATTATCTAGGACAGGGTACATAAGGAGTGAAACGACGCTCTCACCCATCACACTTTCTCGACCCGCCCTTCATCATCGTAGCATCGTCCACTCTACGCTCGCTCAGAATGTTATGATGGTTAGTTCTGCTATTTTCAGCTACTTTTCTTATCGAAGTGTTGACGCTACAGAGCATCGAAACTCTCTCCAAATGAGTCCAAGAAAGAAAAAGCAACTTCCACTTGAAGCAGGAAGAGAAACAGTGCCCTATGATGCATGTGAGGTAAAGAAACATTGGAAGGACGTCACCAAGGAGCAATGGATAGAAGCATGCTTCAACTTCATCGGAACGGAAGTAGTTTCATTTGGACAGAGGGAGAAGATTTTGTTGGAGCTATTTTTCTTAGCTCCGTATACTTGGCCTGACTGTGGTGAAATTCCTTCAGGTATTTGTTCAGTCTTCGCCATAGAAGTTATCAGGTCTTTGAAGGAGCTTCGATATATGCAAGGCACTCACGAGGAGATTGTTCAGAAAATGACGGAATTCGAAACAGGAGAAGACACAATATGGTGCGAGGAGACGACATATACGGACGATGATCTGGAGTACATCATTTGTAGCCCGTTGGAACATTATGTTAAAGACTTTGAGGACATGCTAGACAGCACTGAGATGAACCCGAAAGAGAGATCCCTTACTGCACAGAAAGAGGCCAAAGCTGTGTTGGAAAAGCTCAAGTTTGGTCAAGGATTCACTCTTCAAAGCAGCTGTGTGAGTGTGATAAAAGGCCTTGTGTTGAAACATCCAGACATGAAGTTTTCGCGTGCTGTCGACACACTTCCTTTGCCTGAACTGATGATGAACATGATCGATCCCATCGTACCAACATGTTTCGACTCTGCCAATTGTCCCATGTATAAAATGGTTTCAAGTTTTGCCCGTGGCCGATGGCTAAACGATCCACTGAAGTCAGAAAACCTCCTTGATTTAATCAACTGACTAAATGTATTTTCTCATACTAGTATTAGTAGCATTAGTAATAGCAGCTACTCAGTCTCGTGCAGCACAAGCAGCAGCATCTGTCAGCAGCATCCGTGACATCGTCAGCAGCAGCAGCAGCTGCACGAGCAGCACAAGCAGCAGCATCTGTCAACAGCATCCGTGACATCGCTAGCAACTGCAGCAGCTGCACGAGCAGCACAAGCAGCAGCAGCTGTCAGCAGCTGCAGCAGCTGCACGAGCAGCACAAGCAGCAGCACCAACAGCAGCAGCAACAGCAAATCAGCAGCAGCAGCAGCAGCAGCAGCAGCAGCGGCGGTGTGGACCACTAAATTCGAGATGGCGACATGTCTGTTTCTTAGAATCGACATTCGACATGAGGCCTAGTGACATTTGACATGAAGCTTGAAAAACATAGTGACAGGTGACATGAGCAATTCTTAAAATCGACATGAGATATGAGCATAATTAAGCGACATCGACATGTGCCATGGCTATTTTTTTTTAAGACAAACGCCATAGACTCCTCATTCAAACCCCCACTAGTAGTGCTCTATAAGCGCAAGCTTTGCCTTAAGAGAGCTGTGGCTGTGAACCCTCTCCTCCCCCCGTACACACAGGTAAATATCAGAGTCAGCCAATGTCGCCAATACTACTCTCATACAAGGGTCAGGCACTGCTGGACTATAATAGATGGGTCAAGGACCATTCTACTGAGGGTCAGGCTAGGCTGGACATTCAATAACAGGCTGGACTTTGGCAAACTTGCTTGAAAGTCTGGCCAGCAAGAGTCCGTTGAAGGACTATACGGTAAAAAGGCTGCTGTTACAGTCAAGATACTCATATTTCAAGCCCAGAAAACTGTAATTAGCTTTCCAAGTTGTTTATTTAACAATATCCTGGCCTAGCAAGAAGCTGTCAGATGACATCTAAGAAAAATGGGGCTGTTAATTGATCAAGAGAGCTACATTGTTACAGAGTCCTATTCCTCTTTTGAGGTGGGACCAAATTTGAAAAAAGAATAAACTCAAAAAAAAAGCCTTAAGATTGAAACAGTTGTAGATGACAAATTTAATGAGGAAGTCGTATTAATTAGTTTACAAATAGCCGCTGCACGAGCAGCACAAGCAGCAGCTGACACTAGTGTCAGCTGCAGCAGCTGCACGAGCTGCTTGTGCTGCTCGTGCAGCGGCTATTTGTAAACTAATTAATACGACTTCCTCATTAAATTTGTCATCTACAACTGTTTCAATCTTAAGGCTTTTTTTTTGAGTTTATTCTTTTTTCAAATTTGGTCCCACCTCAAAAGAGGAATAGGACTCTGTAACAATGTAGCTCTCTTGATCAATTAACAGCCCCATTTTTCTTAGATGTCATCTGACAGCTTCTTGCTAGGCCAGGATATTGTTAAATAAACAACTTGGAAAGCTAATTACAGTTTTCTGGGCTTGAAATATGAGTATCTTGACTGTAACAGCAGCCTTTTTACCGTATAGTCCTTCAACGGACTCTTGCTGGCCAGACTTTCAAGCAAGTTTGCCAAAGTCCAGCCTGTTATTGAATGTCCAGCCTAGCCTGACCCTCAGTAGAATGGTCCTTGACCCATCTATTATAGTCCAGCAGTGCCTGACCCTTGTATGAGAGTAGTATTGGCGACATTGGCTGACTCTGATATTTACCTGTGTGTACGGGGGGAGGAGAGGGTTCACAGCCACAGCTCTCTTAAGGCAAAGCTTGCGCTTATAGAGCACTACTAGTGGGGGTTTGAATGAGGAGTCTATGGCGTTTGTCTTAAAAAAAAATAGCCATGGCACATGTCGATGTCGCTTAATTATGCTCATATCTCATGTCGATTTTAAGAATTGCTCATGTCACCTGTCACTATGTTTTTCAAGCTTCATGTCAAATGTCACTAGGCCTCATGTCGAATGTCGATTCTAAGAAACAGACATGTCGCCATCTCGAATTTAGTGGTCCACACCGCCGCTGCTGCTGCTGCTGCTGCTGATTTGCTGTTGCTGCTGCTGTTGGTGCTGCTGCTTGTGCTGCTCGTGCAGCTGCTGCAGCTGCTGACAGCTGCTGCTGCTTGTGCTGCTCGTGCAGCTGCTGCAGTTGCTAGCGATGTCACGGATGCTGTTGACAGATGCTGCTGCTTGTGCTGCTCGTGCAGCTGCTGCTGCTGCTGACGATGTCACGGATGCTGCTGACAGATGCTGCTGCTTGTGCTGCACGAGACTGAGTAGCTGCTATTACTAATGCTACTAATACTAGTATGAGAAAATACATTTAGTCAGTTGATTAAATCAAGGAGGTTTTCTGACTTCAGTGGATCGTTTAGCCATCGGCCACGGGCAAAACTTGAAACCATTTTATACATGGGACAATTGGCAGAGTCGAAACATGTTGGTACGATGGGATCGATCATGTTCATCATCAGTTCAGGCAAAGGAAGTGTGTCGACAGCACGCGAAAACTTCATGTCTGGATGTTTCAACACAAGGCCTTTTATCACACTCACACAGCTGCTTTGAAGAGTGAATCCTTGACCAAACTTGAGCTTTTCCAACACAGCTTTGGCCTCTTTCTGTGCAGTAAGGGATCTCTCTTTCGGGTTCATCTCAGTGCTGTCTAGCATGTCCTCAAAGTCTTTAACATAATGTTCCAACGGGCTACAAATGATGTACTCCAGATCATCGTCCGTATATGTCGTCTCCTCGCACCATATTGTGTCTTCTCCTGTTTCGAATTCCGTCATTTTCTGAACAATCTCCTCGTGAGTGCCTTGCATATATCGAAGCTCCTTCAAAGACCTGATAACTTCTATGGCGAAGACTGAACAAATACCTGAAGGAATTTCACCACAGTCAGGCCAAGTATACGGAGCTAAGAAAAATAGCTCCAACAAAATCTTCTCCCTCTGTCCAAATGAAACTACTTCCGTTCCGATGAAGTTGAAGCATGCTTCTATCCATTGCTCCTTGGTGACGTCCTTCCAATGTTTCTTTACCTCACATGCATCATAGGGCACTGTTTCTCTTCCTGCTTCAAGTGGAAGTTGCTTTTTCTTTCTTGGACTCATTTGGAGAGAGTTTCGATGCTCTGTAGCGTCAACACTTCGATAAGAAAAGTAGCTGAAAATAGCAGAACTAACCATCATAACATTCTGAGCGAGCGTAGAGTGGACGATGCTACGATGATGAAGGGCGGGTCGAGAAAGTGTGATGGGTGAGAGCGTCGTTTCACTCCTTATGTACCCTGTCCTAGATAATCCTCTTAAACGGCTGAAAAGACTCTCTCAGTACAGAGTCTCTACTCAATTAAGAGATCTGTTAAGTAAGTTTTCACATGCTACCTGACTACTGCAGGTGGGTTTAGACTTAAGCAGCTTAGTGCACACACGTGTCTGTTAGAAAGCTACCTGCACACCTGCCTTCCTTTTTCACTAGTATTTACCCCCTGCCGACTTATAAGGCGCCTATACACGTGTCAGCCTCCTTATATACGCCTTCTTGCTTCTAGAGCTAAGCTACTTACCGTCGTTTTCAGCTGCCGCAGGCTGACTGGCAGCTATTTAAAAGAGAATACCCGTTACCTGTATAACGGATCAGGGGGTTATGAGATTAGAGTGTGTATACAAAAAAAGCTACAGGGGTCGTGAAGCAAGCGAGAGGGTGTCTGTCTGTGAGGTAGAGACGAGTACATGTGGTAAGCGACTTAAGTGTAAAACCAAAGCACCTCCTCTTGCCGTGGTGAGTGGAGCGGACGGCAGCTGGCTAGTTGAATAAGCGTCAGCTTAGAAGATAATCCGTCCACGGGCTGGCGCGTCACACCTGTCGTTAATCACCTCCTGTAGTCTTTGTATACACAGTTGACCTGGCTTTATCTCTTCACCAGCTATAATCCCATATACATGTAGCGCACGTTACACTTGTTATCCCTCTTTTCATGCTGATGGATGAGGGGTGGAAGGGTCCAGGTGAAAAGCAATTTGATTCCTCTCTGGAAGAGGGTGGGGCTCTAGGTGAAAACAAGCTTAGAACATCCGGATTAGTCGCTCTCTCAGCTATATAAAGAGCCTCAATTTTTCTTGGAACAGTACTTCACCTCTGCCCACTTCGTCTTGTTGTACACTATCAGTCACGAGGCAGACGCTCGAAGTAGCAGATCTTTGCAGTATGGTTTATACAGGGGTTACCTGCTAATAGGAGTTTGTCTAAAGAAAATGGGTGAGTAGATCGCTTTTTTCTAAAAAAAACACTTAGAACACGGGTATGAATATGTAGCACTGTAAATAGTTAGTGTGAGTACACAGTAGAATCTACGGTACTATAGTCTTAACTGTCTAAAGACTGTGGAGCGCGTTAATGTGCGGTCTCCTTACTAATTTCACTTGACCAGGCTGGCAGGGTCAACTAGTCTAGGTAATTGCAACCACAAGGGTGGCTACTCAAGATCCAAGTAGACCTACTACTACGAGATTGTCTTTTGACCACTCTGCCGCCTGGTGATTACATGCTCTAGTCTAGCTCGCCATACCCTAGTATAGTTCTCCGCTCTTTTCGTCAGATGGCGCCACAATAGGATTTTTCTACATTTCTACGATACTCGCGAACATTTTAAACGCATAATGAACTGTATAAGCAACAAAGCACACTTCTAATATATTGAATATAAAAAACCGCGCTCATCATCCCTCTAATCGCATTTTCCAGCCGCCGGCCAGCTGACTGCTGACGACAGGAGAGGGTGATTTTTTTTTCTTTAGATTTAAGCCGCTTACCACACGCGCGCCCTCTAGTCACAGACAGAGTGACAGAAAGGGAGGGGGTCGCTTTGTTCACGCTACCTGTAGTTGTTTTTCTATACACACTCTAAGCCCATGACCTGCTAATCCTTTATACAGGTAACACGTGTTCAACTAATTACACTATTGTATGACAGTCGGTACACGGATTAATTTTAAACCACCCTCCCATCTGGATCCATGTCTGGTGGGTGGAAGGATCCAGCTGAAAAGCGTGATTAGGGCTTTTGTTTCTCTTATGATAGCAGCAGGTCAGCATGCGACAGCTGAAAATGTCAGACTAAGTCGAATTGTTTGTTTACAAACAGTCACGTGTCACGTGGTGTTGTTTACAAACAAGAGAGCCACGTGGTGTTGTTTACAAACAAACCCTAAGTAGGTCACGTTACCCTAGTTACCAGAATGCCGGCTTCTGATTGGCTGAGCCTAAGTAGGTCACGTGACGTAAGTAGGTCACGTTACCATGGTTACCAGAATGCCGGCCTCTGATTGGCTGAGAGCTTCTAAGTAGGTCAGTAGGTCACCCAGAATGCTGGCTTCTGATTGGCTGAGAGCCCTAAGTAGGTCACGTTACCATGGCAACGGGTCACGTGACCAAATGGAGGCCTCTGATTGGCTGCAGGTCGATTGAGTAATAAACAGTAGTTAACTATAGTCCCGTTCCGATACATACTATACTACTCAGGGGGCATCACTGAGTGTCTGAACCAGAGAGAACTGTGTTGTTAAAGGGTAGGACCTCTAGGAGTAGAGCATGTAGTTCATAACTCTGCCACTAAACTGTGCTATACTCAATCTGGCATCTCCTGGCGAGCCCCCTGACTGTGAGCACATTAGCACCTTTATTAGTGGTCATTTTAACACCTACAGGCTGTGTCTCACCAACTTGGGCCAATGTTTTCGTCTATGACCGGGTGCTGTCTATGACCGGGCGCCGTCTATGACCGGGTGCCGTCTATGACCGGCCACTTTAATATAAGATTTAGAAAAAATTAATTTCTTCTTTGATATGTAAGGGATAAAATAAAGAAAATGGCGGTGGTTATATATCCATATATATCTTCACCTGCCCTAGATAAACCTTTTTCTCTTGGGAGGTCAAAGACGGCACCCGGTCAAAGACGTCACCCAGTCAAAGACGACACCCGGTCAAAGATGTTCACATTGGCCCAAAATAGTGAGACACAGCCTACAGGAGGAGGCCAGTCCCATCCCTTTGGTTGTATCATTATAGGCCATAAAACTAAGGAACAGGAGGGAGGGACTCATTAACACTTCAATTGAATACACTGGAGGATGGGGTCTATAGGGTGTGAAGTCTAGTTTATTTGAGATATCACTGTAACCACTAACTACAGCTATAAGACTCCCACAGAGAACCCAGTAACCAGGCCCTTTGTCGGCCTCGCCAGCAGATGCCAGATTCAGTATACTCAAATTCCAGATCGATTTTTACTTCACAAGTTTTACATCAGAGGGCAAAAGTATGTGACCCAGGTGATTTTTACCCCAATCCAAGTGACCCTTCAGATAAGGCTGTAAACAAGTCCCCATGCCCACCAAAGGCCTGCTAGTAGACTGAGTGTGCTAACAGCCTTCAGACATACACTGTAAAAAGTGTTTCTAATTTAAACACATAAATTTATTCAAACACTTTAAGTTGAAACCTTTCACTGAATCTCAGCATCTAAGCACTTTCCTCTGTCAGCAGGTACAGGGATATGGCCGCTGGTGATGGGTGGGCCTACAAAAGTGAAACAATAGTGGGCAAGGCCAGTTTGGCTGGCTCACTGGAATATTCTGAACAGCACTATCTACTCATTATTGTTGACATTATCTAAGTTACCATGGAACTGTTAAACAACAGTATAGGTACTGTATTTGACTAAGAATAGCCTGTATATGGGCGAGAGCCTGTAGAAGGAGTACGAGAATAATACCAGTGGGCTAGCCAAACTGCCCTCCCACACCATTTTTCACTGTTGCAGCTCACCCATCAATGACCGCCATATTCCTGCACACGTTTACAGAAAACAAAAGAGATGTTGCCATCAATATCTTTGGGTAAAAGTGTTTAAATTTCAGACACATTTTTTACAGTGTATGGGTGAAGGGTCCAGTGAGCAGTGGGGCCAGGTGATCATGCTGTCCTGGCCAGGTGACTTCAGTAGTGGCACCATGAATCAGGCTTTTCTTGGAATTAAATAGTCTATAAAAGAATGATAAAACTATAGAACCCTCTTAGATTTGATGATTACATATTGGCTTCTAGGAATGCACGTTGTGCAATATTATCATTGTGTATAGATGTTCTTTTTTTACACAAAACAATAGCATGTGGCCTATTCAAAAGGGGAGTATACCGTTTTCTGTGGGCACACTGGTGGCAGTCAGTACACTGGTTGGTAGCACTAGTACTCAATACTATACCACTGGCAGAGTGCAACTGCTGGTCACACCAGTGCAAATTGTTTAGACCAGAGGACTGCTTGAAAGGAACAACAAGCAAACTATTTGTTGGTTGCCTGAGCCTTTATACATGGGGTACTGGTGCTGGGGAATACAGGCTCACAGGGCTGGGATATGCCTGCATGTGGTGGATTCTGTTGGGGGATTCTAAATATAACTGAGGTGTTATATAAACTCAACAAGCCTGCCAGATAATCTTACGATTTACGGAGAGAAGTCTTACCTTTTAAGTTTGCAATCATCGAACTCGTAATCATTTCTGATGGTTTATGGGCATTTTTCTACAGATAAATATACTTCAGATTATTCTTAAACTAGAGAAATATATGTTAATGAACGTTAAGAAAAGGGAAATCTATGTGAAACCCCTCTCTGCATGTGCTTCCAAAAGTGAGATCGGTGCTGACCCCAAGCTGCTGGATCAGCTTGAGTGGCTGGAGGGATTGTTACAAAGCAGACCCAAGCTGACCTCTCCGATCCACGTTGTCAGCTGTAAAACAGGCAAGGTGAGTTCGTTAATTATACTTCAACAAGGTATAGCAAGCCATTACTCTTTGAGGGGAGAATAATGATTTAATACACCTTTGTCACCATACTGCATGAATTCAGTCCTGGCGAGTAACTCGCCCGGCAAGTAACCACGTGAAGGGTCAGCATAATGCACCAATGTATGACACATGCACATTCGGTCTATCAATAGGATAATTTTTTGCAATATAAGTGGAATGTTTAGCACAATGGTATTACCAAATACAATGCATGGTGTTCGTTATTTTTGCCTGTATAATCATTAGACGCTAATAAACTAGAGCTGCCCGTAGACATGCCAGTAGATCAATATATTCATGTCATGCATGCTCAGGAATCGACATCATGTTTGTGGGTGTATAGTATTGGGGTAAATATATTGAACCCAGACCATTGGTTTTCCTATAATTATGCCATTACCGTCAACAATGATGAATCCTGACAGTGCTTCAATAGGAAATGCACTCATATAATTATGTTCCCATACTGTAATGCAACTAAACTATTGATATGGCTTTTGATTGATATATCTGTCTATGCTAAACTCCAGGGTCTGGTTGAGTTGAGGAGGGAGCTGGTGCGGTTAGCCTTGGACTGTGGGCTGTTCCCACACACGGGGGAGTTGCTCAGCCCGGGCCAGGTGCGGCTCTGTGAGCTGCTCGGTGATGAAAAAGCCAGGGGCAGGCTGCTGCTCACCTGGGCAGAATACAGGTATGTGTGTGTACAAGTGTATTAAGGAAAACAATGGCCTCCCCTATACATAGCAACGTCATTGAATCTGAGTTACTGAACAACGTATCCAAAACATATGCGGTCTATTATAGTTATTTATGGAGAGTATTATGTAAAAATATGAAGTGATGTGTCTGCTGTGTGCTGTAACAGCCTATACATACACGCATGTATAAATATCCCATCAAATGGGCGTAAGAAAAGTATGGTTTTTACAATATTTTCCATCTGATTTTAGTGTTTTGCCTGTAAATATCAGCGTTCTAATGCCACAGGGAGCTAGCTCTTGGAGCCATCCAACCGGAAAAGAATGGAATCATACAGAATGAAAAGCCTACTGTAATGACGGATACCGAATTGATGAAAACTGTGGCCCTTTTGGAAAAATTGGTAAGTTGTCCTAAATTATACTAACTTAAACTTAAATAATAATAACACGCCATTTTATTGATATAAAACAACTCAGTGTCTATGAGCTTTGATGTAACTAAATTTTAAAACATACGCTGTAATAACTCTAGAGTATACCCCACTATGAAAAACGCAATAAATCGATCCCGGAACTGAAGTATATAAATATGTGTAAGTATATAAAGGGGGTAGTATTTTAGTAACAGATTGGGTGTTGGACAGGTCCTAATGATATAAAATAGATTCCCTTACTTAAATGGTTTGAGGATTAAATTAAATGCTAATCATCCGTAACCCATATTTTCTCCATTACTGCGGTTAACAAACCTTTCATTGTTATTGTCCCAAAACCATAATCTAGATCTCGAAATTCACATTTCAATGCTAATTACTATTTAGGTATTCCTGTTCGGTCGTTATTTTTCAAAGTAAATGCCAGGGGCATCAGAATGGTATTAAAAGAAGAAGTATAAAAAGGCTACCAGAACATGCTCTATGGTCCTCTTTGGATATTTGAGTAGTCTGCTGAGAATAATTTCCCATCTGGTGCTGATCTCCAATAATTGAAATCTAAATGGGGCGTTATCAATGGAAAATTGTCACAAATTGCAATTTTGGTTTGCCATGGAAACCATATCATCATTTTGGTCACTGTATTTTGGAAATTCTAGAATAGACCTTGAAATTCCTCCAAGAATTGATACACTAAGAATTCACACTTTTAAGCTAATTTTTCAACAAAACTTTATTATCAGCCCTGATATACCCTTTCACCTGCTTGATCACGCGTGTACACCCCTGACATCACAACAAATATAACGGCAACGTGTTCCTTTTGCAGGGCATCGTTTGTAATTTTCCCGCTCTCACTCCGCCACTGAGGAAAAGCACACCTGCACATTACATTTGTGTAGCTCCGAACAGGCTGGGCGGATTACTTTGTTGCGCTCATGTAGACAACCAGCGGAAGACATTTCACTTGGACGGGAAGAGGTTCTGGCCAGAGACCGGCCAGAGACCTGACCCAGCTACGTTAATTAAGTACTTGGAGGAGATTCCCTTCCAGGGGATCATCAGGGAAATCCTCCTGCCCCTACTATGGCAGGTGGGTTAACGCATTCCAATCTTTAATCCCCCCCTCCCCTCCCCTCAATGGAATATAGGAGTAGAGGGGCATTCTTGGAGTCAGATGAAATCATCATCTCCCCTTAAAGATTAGAATAGAATATATATGTAGGCAGTGCTAAGCTCGGAATTTGATATTAAAAAGGCGCAATGCCATACACAAATATAATGATATATAGGTACACAAGCCCACATGATGTATAGGCCCTTCCCAGTGGGCACAAAATGCAGTTCAACATTGAATCGATGTTGAATCAACATTGAATCAACATTGACAACCATTCATCAATGTTGATTCAATGTTCTGTGCCCACTGGGTTATACAGACATTATGTGGGCTTGTGTGATAGGAAGACCGGCAGTAATTTTTCCTAATCCTGCAGTAACGCACTTTAATTAAGAAAAACCTAATATAACGTTATCATATATATGTATCCACGTGGCCCTCTGTTGTCATATCCCCATTGGTCTTGCAGGATTCTGTATTAGAAGAGGAGCAGGTAGAGCGTGTAGTTGACTTGTTGCTGACGTCAGGGCTCTTTACACCCTATGGTGTGTGTATGGGAGAGGTGAAGGTGTCCCCTACACACGGCTCCACCACCCACCAGCTAACGTTACCCAACTATGGACGTCTGTCACAGAACCACAGGTATCATGCCAACCTGATGGGCCTCCTACCAGACAAGAGACCGGTGAGTCGGCATTTACCTCCTAATGGAATGCTGTTATCAACGTGTTAATAATATTAGTGTGATAATACAGTATTGGGTTAAGATGTGGTTGATTTCTCAGTACAATACGTTTATTCATATATAACAGCTGGCGTGAGCCATTTGCTATATATAGATAAAGCAAGCATGCACATTGTGATTATTCCTCACAAGGATTCTAATTTGCTAATTTAGTAGTATCTGCTGCATTTGACTATAATATATGGAATATGGAAAGTATTGTGATGTTCAGTATCTGCCAAATTGCTGAATATTATAACACGAGGTTGGCTGGTAACTACCGAATGCACTAGGCTTATAGGTGTGATAGGGTGAGAGAATACGTCTATACTTCTAATGAATATCGCTTCTCAGAACTTGTGAAGTGCAGGTCAAAACCTATACATAGCCTGCATCTTGGGTACAGGCCTTTTGTGTGATGCTCATTCCATCTCTCTCTCACTCTATAATGATATCATATATATGTATTTACCAATATGTTTTACTTGCAACAGTGCTAGTTATATTTCTGTTGCAGCTGTTGAACTGGTCGCCCAAACCTTTCAAGGGAGATGTCCAGGTGACATGGCGCTATTCCTTCCCATGTGGCTCCCCACCGGGACTCACACAGCGCATGCTCGGGGCGTGTCGGGCCACAGCTACTAATTACTACTACCTCCACCAGTGGCGCTACGGTCTGCTAGCCAAAATGGACGATGTGAGTGGGCTCTTGTGATCTGATAGGGGACACAATATTGCAATACTACTTTGGCACATGTGAAGGGTAAAATCTGGGACATCGGTTAATATACTTGCCCAAGAGATGTAGATATAATGTATATCAGACACATAACTCCTCATGACTTGGAGGTTGGGTTTCCACCCTTCATACCATCAATTGCTTGCCATGTCAGCCCCTCTCCATAATTCCAGACTGGCTCTCCTACTACATGTACATGTATTATAGTTGCACCAAATGACAGGGAATATAAATCCTGAAAAAATTTGATGTGTAGAATATGAATAGATTTCACTGCATGAATGTTTGTATTTAAGGAAATCAAATATGCTTAAAGGATCACTTTAAGTAGCTTTTAACCTTGGTAAATGCCATGTAAATGTGACAGAAATGTCATAATGGCATGGGTAAAGGCGGCTTTGTGTGGCATTTACTATAATTAAATATGCTTAAAGTGCTCACTTAAGCTTCTTTAACTTGCTGAAATGTAAGCATCCATGCAGTGTAAATCTAACTCCATTTGCAGGCCGTTGTGTGTGTAGAACTAGACACGGTGGACCTTCACGTGGACCTGTCCTGTAGGGTGAATGCTGATGACCCAACCGAGGAGGAGGCAGCGGTCAGCTTCATGTGGGCCCACCTGGCACCCTTCATCAAGGCCACGCGCCAGTTCCTAGCACAGTGGCCAGGCCTTGTCTACAGAGTAGGTTTTATTACAATATATAATAAAGGTAAATTGAGCTTTGAAATTATTAGCTCATGATATCCGTTGTCAAGAGATAGGCACTTCACCTCCGGTTCATATCACAACATTCTGTCAACCGTCTGTGACTACAGAGGGGTAAAGAAAACGACCTGCATAGTGCAAGTGTGGCCCGGCGTGGGCTAACCGACGGGCTCCCGTCGGTTTAGGGCACTGGGCTTTGGTCTGGCCCCCCTGCGGGCTGCCCATGTTAGGCGCAGATCGGGTTTTGGACGGGCTGCCCGCTTTGGGCTCAGATCAGTTTTTGGACGGGCTAGCTAATTATGGGTTTTTAGAATCTAGTCAATCATTCCCCAATGATTTATCGTATTTGTTGAACCAGTTATCCTAGGTCCTGCTAATCAATCCAAACCAATAATGGAAGTATCAAGCAGGCCTATTATCATCAGGTTTGAGCCACATGCAGCATAGGCAACTGTCTAGGGTTTACATTGGCCTTCAGATCCATAGTTCATACTCACATGGAACATATGGGACTGTGTTAAGCAAGTTGTAATGCCACAGAAATAGTGTCAATTTCATCTGGCTTTGTAAGAAAACTCTGTATATTGTATAGTAGTGACATCTGGTGTCACTGATCAGAACTCCTAGACTAGTTGCCCTGTCCAAACCCAACCTCAGCCCACATCGAGCCGCCCACTTTGAAACTGATCTGAGCCCAAAATGGGTAGCCCGATCGGGGCTACACTTTATCCCAGCCATCTGCCCAACATGAATCCAAAATGGGAAGCCCGCTTTAAAACTGATCTGAGCCCAACTTGGGCATCCCGCTTTGAAACTAATCTGAACCCAAAACAGGCAGCCCGCTTTGAAACCAATATGAACCCAAATCGGGCAGCCCGCTTTGAAACTGATCTGAGCCCAATTCGGGCAGCCTGGTCAGGGCCACACTTCAGCCCAGCCATCTGCCCAGCATGAAACCCAGCTCAGTTTTGCCCAACTTCAAACGGCCAATCCGAGCTAAAACCAAATTGGCCCCGTGCGGGCTTGCTACTAGGGTGGCGACCTGGGCTCCAGACCTTTATACACATGCATGATATCCCATCCATGCAGGCCTATTGGATGGTTACGCCCTTTTGTTTTACCGGAGTATCTCTTAGCTATTTATTGTAAAAGTCGGATAAGTATGCTGACATCTTACCAAAGTAAAACATTCAATGATAACTACACTGAGATGGTGACGTGAATTCCATTATACAATACAAAAATCTCGCCATCCCCAGCCCTATTATAAAATGAGCACACCCTAACATGCCGTCTTTAACTGCAATTAAAGACATATATACTATCCACTTTTTCTAGCTGGAGTTGGTGGCGTTCGGCACAGTGTTCTACCGAGATGAGACTATGGGCGGTGACCAGACATTCCTGGTAGGACAGTGCTTCATGTCGGCACGCACACAGGAGCACATCACCTACACCGAGGGAGGAGTGGAAAGGGCCCTGGATGGGGTGCAACTACTGCAACTTGATGGTAAGCTATGGTGCGATCACCATTTTATAATCATAGAAACATTCAGTCTGTATTTATGCAGGTACCGGTAATCATGTATTGTCATTTAGTGGCTCAATATCTCTATAGGGTAGATTCCTCTGTAAGGTTGAGACGGACACTTGATTTTGGCATTATTCAAGCATTCTAACCTAATAAGCCACATATTTGGGAATCATTGTAAAATTTAAATGCCAATCTTTCCAAAAAATCAAAAATATCAGTGGAAGTCCTATCATACATGAAAACATGCAAAATAGCTCCAGTCAATAGTCAAAAGTTAAGAGTCATTCTACTAATAGGATTATAAATAGCTCAAATTACTGATTGACAACATTCCCCGGCTCAGAAAGTTCCTCATGTCACCCACTGGGGTCATTAGGGGCGAATAGAAGATAAGGCTGGCCCTTTGTTTCATATAAACATGAAAACATAATTATCTCTCCGTGATATTGAATCAAGTCAAAGGTCAAACGTGGTGGTACAACGTTCAATATATATGACAGGACAAAGATATGCTTCGTGTCATACTGTAACAAGTTTTATGGTCACTTCAGTCTGGGGTAAGCTGCTTGACCTAAGCCTGCCACTTTAATGTATTAACATGGCGGCAGCATGGTCGATAAATCACTAACCAATCATACATTAGAACATAAACAGTGTCCCACACAGCCAATAACCAGTCAGAGTCAGGCTGTAATAGTAAAGCTCCAGCAGGAAAACTTGCCACCTATGTATACATGTTGTAGCCTGATACTGCAGCATTAGGGAACCCTGCAGGTGTCATATATACGTGGAACCATCACTCTGCTGTCGGTGCATTATGTAACACACTGGTTCTGGGTCTGTTCAGGGAGGGAGCACAACACACTGGACGAGTGGTTGGAGGATTTGCTGTCCACTCGACAGGACGTTATAGAGAGGAGGTGCACGACGCCTCTGTCACCACCTCTAAAGCCTCTCACACAGAAGGATACCACTGCAGACCCACCTCCCCTTAAACAAAAAAAGGTATGTAAACATAGACCTACCTAAATGGTTCTTAAATATTGATAGTATAGAGGCTATAGTGTTGAACCATCAGTGTGTTTTTTTCATTCTGAGGAGTCACCTTCTATTAAAACGTGAACATTGTATAGACTATACGGGTATCTAAAGGACCTGGGGGTGCACACACATGCATTAATGTTAGTGTTATACACTGTACAAAACTATGCAAAGACATGATTGTTACATGGAATGGACCTAAAGGTTTAGTGCTAGGATCGGCTGGGGTGGATCATATAATAAATACCGAAAGGCCAACACACTCAAGGGGATTTCTGCAGGTTAATCTCGATTTGGGGATCTGTTGCAAATTAGGGACCCCCAGCTATTTGTAATGGATGTATATCTACATGCAGATTTAACTGTGATCATACAATCACATAATTGAACAGGATATAAGTGTTATTTTCAAATTTGCACCTATCTTTTAAATTTAGAATTGTTCTTTTTAGTTGATTCATTTCATGATCACATTAAATAAAAACATTGCAGTGAAAACCAAGAGGAAGGTCCCTAGTCATTATGACGACCTTGGTTGTCATAATGACTAATGGAAAGTGCTTTGGTGTATGAATATAGTCTCTTATTAGTTCACCTCCTAACGAGAGGCATCCCTTTCACATATTTGGTTTACTCTTGATTAAATTAAGTAGCTTTACTTGTTATAAATAAGTTGTGTATGGGTGAGAATGATGGCCTTGAAGGTATAGACTACTTACTCTGGTTCCCAAATCCTTCCGAAGGAAGGCTCTGGTAACTGCCAAATGTTGGGATTTTGCTGGGTCTGGGCAACCCCTGCTGGTAGCTTGGAACCAGCGAACAGGAACAGGAAATGGAACCAGAAAGGCTGATGGTAAATCTACCTAAAACTACCATCATACATTCTGGTTCCATTTCCTGTTCCTGTTCGCTGGTTCCAGCCTACCAGCAGGGGTTGCCCAGACCCAGCAAAATCCAAAGTTCAAGGTCATTTGGCTGTCCCCAGAGCCTTTCTTCGGAAGGATTTGGGAACGAGAGTAAGAGATTACTCTGCTCCCTGTCACCAGTTAATATCTCATGACAGAAAATTTACTTCAATCAATTTCCCCTGGGTGGCAGCACGTGACAGGGCACGTGCCATGTCCAACACCCAGATATACCCTAGGTTGTCCCAATGACTACCCAATGGTGTTGAGAGTTGTCATTACTGATGACTTTAGGTCTTCAATTTTACAATACCTTACCTTAAGGTAGTCATTCTGACTACCCAATCCATGTGACTATCTAAGGTCGTCATTATGACAACTTTGGCCTATATGGAACAGATATGACTACCTTTAAATAGGTTGTCACAATGATGACCTAAGGTCGTCACCTTGACGACCTAAAGTTGTCAATTTTGGTATTGTCAAAATGACGACCCTGAGGTTTTCAGTGTGTACAAACAAAGGAGCATTCACATTTTATCTCCCGTAATAAAAGAAGAAAATAATAAGAACGCTGGGAGATGCAGACCATTTTCTCAAGCAGAGATCTATATATAGTACATGTGACCTGGGACCATGCCAGGAACGGCAAATACAAACTAACCTTGGTCTATTGTAATGTTGTGTTGGAAAGAACCAGAACGCCTCGTTCCCTTTTCTTGTTTTTATGATACTCTGCTAACACAATCCATGGGATCAATTTTACATAGAGAAAATAAGTAGAATCACTGTGACTCCCGACTTGATCACTGAGGTAACTTTCCCCAGGACTCTAAAGTGACTCCCTAACATTAGCAGGACTCTATAATGACTCATATTCTGAGACTCCCTAATGATTAAGAGTCACTTTATAGTCCTGGGAGAGTTACCTCAGTGATCGCGTCACCGTGATTCTACTTCTTTTCGCTGTGTAGGTAATAGGAGGAGGTATCTCTCGTCAAAAACGGCCTTACTGGAGCGTGCGCTTCATTCTCTAGTCGTAGGATGCATGCACTTGAACAAGCCATTCAACGCCTAATCTGCAAGATAATGTTTGTTGTCCACTAGACAGTTCCATCTGATTCCTGAATCACATTCAAACGTTACTACCCCAACCTTTCCCCCGATTGTCTATTAACTATGTTTGGCCTACTGACATTTTCCCACAGCAACTATCTTAATTTAGCAACAAAATAGTCCATACATGCCAAGGGTATACATGCAGAATGTATTTGACCATAATGTTCCACCGATAAACATAACATGGGGATTTTATTAATACTATTGTCATTTTCTCAGGACTCATGTGTTACCTAGTAACAGAAATCTCAAGACCCCATGCCTAGCAACATCCACACCATGTGGGTATAATACACACGTAGAGGGTATCTTGACAATATCCAGGAGCAGGAGAACATCGAGATCATATTGGTTCTATTGCCAATTTCCTAGGACACTAATTTTACTTAGCAACCGGAATTATCAACATTAATTCCATGCATAATAAACGCGCAACATGTCTTCTTTTTGTAGTTTACCTCAATACCGTTGTCAGTTCTTCCAGATGTAATTGGGGTTCACCTGCCAAGTATTAATTTCTTCATTATCACTAATGATCAATGATTACACTTGTGGCTCTTGGTGATTATGCTCAAATTGATGATAATGATGGCTATTCTAATGGTTCTCGGAAATGACATAAGCCATGACATAGGACATGCACCATTATACCTGTGACCCTGATTGTAATTACGATACTGCGGTCCTGCATCCGGCATAGGCTAATTACCATATATTATATCCACAATACTGGAAGATCACTTCTCCATTTGACAGAAACTTGAAGTGACATGGCGGCTGTCAGGTGATGACGACAGTATGACGAACCGCCCAGTGGTCAGTGCTGATACGGCAAGTAACAACAACAAGGGCAGTGATGGGAACGACGCTACGCCTGGTCGGGACAGCCAAAAGTCCCCACCCAAGATGGATAGACCTGCATCTAAATCTCCTGTTGACAACGTCAAAAGTAAGTTGTCTTCAAACTGCGAACTTAACTTAAGAGGAGCTATTGTAGAACGTATTTGTTGTAAACTATAATAATGGTAGCCTATTGGCTTTCTATGAGATAAGAAATATATATGTAGGCTACTTAACAAAATTAATGCATAGGTTATAATAGCTAAGGTCGAATCTGAGACTGAGAGGTAGGCTACACTCATATGATTCATACAATGCATATATACACTAGGGCAGGTCCATTGTATAATGATTATAATTATGCATACTAAATTATTATTGGATGTGCATGCATTAGACCACTCCAAATAATATACTTGATAAGAAACAGACATATCATTAATTTTGGAGTGGCTTTCCAGTAAACAAAAATAAACCGTTATACAGTCAACTCCCTCCTAACGACCACCCCTCTATAACGACCACCTCGTCATTGCGACCAGTTTTGGAAAGTCCCAACCATTTTCCCCTTTGTTTTAATATATAAAACTCCCTCTAATGCGACCATCCCTCTAATGCGACCACCCCACCCTCCGACCACTAGAATTCTAGTCCCAAAGGGGGGTTTTCTCCCTCTAATGCGACCACTGTGTCCAAGAGTAATATTCATTTCTTCAATTTTACACAGAAACCCCCTGCCCCCACTCCTCCCCTCTTGCATCAGACGTTCAGAAGTCCTCCCCCTCATCTGACTAGTGGTCGCACATCAGAGGACAAGAAGCCCACCCCCACTCCACCCCCCCCCCCACCCCCTCACTCATCCCTGACCAGTAGTCGCACATAAGAGGAAAGGCACATAAGAGGGCCAGAAGCCCTCCCCCCCCCCCCCCGCCATCACTCATCCACCTGGATAGTGGTCGCACATCAGAGGAATGCTACATCAAAGGGAGGGCCAGAACCCCCCCTCTCCCCCCCCCCACCCCCACCACTCACTCACCTGACTCGTGGTCGCACATCAGGGCAAGGGCCACCCTTCTATAGCTTCAAAACTAGCATTTTCTCCCAACGTTTCTATCTAAATTTTGAAATTTTTGATATTCTAATTTTCTAAAATATTTGATAGACGTTTAAAAGAAAAGACCCCTGTGTTTTTGAACCATGTTGCCATTCAGAGAATATTGCTTCAAAGTTTAAACTAGAGCCTAATTTCCAAATAGTCCCACATACTTATCCCAAACTCCCCCTACTGCGACCACCTCGCCATTGCGACCACTTTTAGATAGTCCCAAGGGTGGTCGCAATGGAGGGAGTTGACTGTACAACGTTATCTAACGTTTCTCTATGGATCCTCATTATGGCAAACGTTATATATAACGTTAAGAACGTTATTTTGACGTAATATAACGTACTTTTATTAGCTGGGTCAGTAATGACCGCGCCCCTAAATCTAGTGGAGAACCTTAATTGCCCCCTCCCTCTCAACAAAAGAAAATCAGCTCCATGTGCCTCTGCTATCAGATTTTCATACTTTCATACTTTGATTTAGTATTCTCATTAAAACCTTCCAGGTGGAGGATATGTTCTGACGGAGGAGGAGCAGGAGAGGGAAGCCACTCGTGTGGCCTCAGGCTTTGTGGCCTCCCTATTGGCCCAGGCGGTGGCCGACTATATCCAGACAGTACATGATGACAACCATACAGGTATAGGACAACAAACAGTCACCAAAGCACAGGTCAGTTCTAGAATATGCATCTATATACCAGACGAAGGACCCATGCAGTCTGATATATTTCATTTGGATAACATCTTCACTAAGCAGCTATATCACATAATTCCCAGTTCTCAATAATACAATCTGATAGGGCTGCACAATTGCATTGGCACTATACGCAAACCAAGAAAGCCTAATACTACTAGACCATATTGTAAAGGTGCTATGTAAAATGGCTGACGTGCTGAGCAACCAGCATCTCAATCCTCAGCAGCAGATGGGACATGACTAAACATTCAGCCTCTACCTTGCATATGTTGACAATTCGTGAATCCTTCACCTCAGTATCATATCATCAATTTTTAAAGTCGTCTGCTTATAAATCCGTATAGGTGGAGGCTGCACGTTTGGCGGCAAAGGCAGCAGTGTCGGCACAAACGGGAGAAATAGATAACACAGCGCGAGCAGTAATGGAGGCGGCCAAGTCGCTACAAAAGTCGTCATTCACACAGCAAGGGGCCACACGCAGCAAAACATGTGTAGTTTTATAGTACACGTGTTGTAAACTAACTGCCAAAGACTTAACGTTGTTTTGGATGTGACAAGCACACATATAACCTATTCACACTGCGTTATCATTAAAAGACTATACAGAGCTACACAGGCCACTAAAGGATGCCTTATCGAGGACTACACCTGTAGCAATAGAGAGCCATTTGAGGATATGTATAAGGCATAGCCTAGACTTTAAGTTATCATGTTATGGGGAATAACATATCCTTATTTTCCATTTTTGAATGGAGAACTCATACATGAATTATGTCAGATATGCCTGAGATGATGGAAGAGGATTGATATGAGAGATCGACCCTATATAAAGGTGTGTTGTTACCACCTGATGTGTATAACACAATTCAACATTAAATCAACATTGTCTGCTATAATGCGCTATAAAGTGCATGTTAAGATCCCTTATTTAAAGCAAGTCAATGGGTCATAAATTGTGGTAAATGGGATAAGCTGTACAGAGGAATGGGGGCGGACAAATACCTACAAACGTCGTTGGACAGTTTCAGAAGGTGTGAAATGTTTCCCCCCATATTTTCCCAGTAAATCCATATGTTTTGCAGTCATCTGTACGTTAAAATCATGCTTAGATTTATATAACTGACAATTCTTTCAATTTTGTATGATCATTGGACAAACCCATCAAAAACTATATTTGTGGTAGGATTTGTGAAAAGGTACCTTAATGCAGGATACATTAAGGCCCCTTTTCTCTGTATTTACTACATTTATTTTGCACTAATCCCTCATTTCCGGTGTCACCAATTAGCTTATGCATACGATTTTAATTTACATAATCAAATTTGATGGATTAATTAATGTATGATAAAAGGTAGTGGTGGTGTAAACAATTGCCTGTCATAGTATATCATGGTTCAGGACTAGTTAATTTGAAAAGAAAAGGACATACGAAGGACATCCGGTTTTTGTAAAGACGTATAATTAGGCCAAGGAAAGTGTGTTATAGGCAACATAAGTTACATTTTCCGGATAAACTGGGTAGGTAGATATGATTTATTTTGTTTTAATTAATTCTTTAATGGTGAAAGTATCAGGAAGACTCATGCACCGATTCCTCCAGTAACTAGAAATATCAAGAAATTGTTAGATGTCCTTGTTAAACTGGAATTTTCTGAGGTCAATTAGGCCACTGAAACCAGTAGGAGCTTATTGTTCCTGACCGAAGATGTATCAAAATCTAGAAAAATTGGTATATTAACACATCAATTCTCTGAAGAAAAAATGCCTGAAACACACCTTTTCTCTCTTCTTGGCCTTAGCACATAGGCTAGAATTGTATCGGTATGAACATCCTTGGCTAAATTCCACTTTAGACATTAGTTTTCATGGCAGGAATTGACTAGAACCTTTATACAAGGCTTGGTCTGCCCATCTAGACATTATCTATGCCAGTTGAGCTGAAAGTGGCTCCAACAGCACCAGTGTGAATACCTTCTACACAGAGCTATCGTTCTATATATGATTTTGTAGAAAGTCATTTTATAATGAACTACTTATAGTGAAACATCATTTTTGTTGTCATTTCTCTTTGTAATGTTTATCTAAATTGATTGAATAATAATGACAATTGTTCAACGTGTTAGTGAACCATTCAGAACTAAAAGTAATTGGTTAATAATCTACAGAGCCATGGTCAATTTTATGGAGATCTCAATTGCTATAACACAATAGTGTAGTTTCCAAACAATACAGTCTTCTCTGCTTGGGCGTTTACGGCATGTCTTACCAAGCTAGGATCAAAGTTACCAACTGTTATGTACAGTGTACATGTATAGGATTAATAAAGATAATGTCATAAAATCAACATGGCGTTCCCTATAGTATTTGAATATGAATGATGATGGAATTGTGTTTGTATCAACTCTCTTCATGTGCCCTTTAATTGTAATTAATACATGCTGCATGGTGCCCATCCTTCACGCCGATGCATGAAGACATGCTTGTATAGGATTCTTAAGGACAAATTGTGTTTGACTCCCATTTGTCCTGATTAGGGGCCCAATCCCCCCCCCCCTCCTTCCGCCCCCATATTTTCTGGGTTTTCATAATACCCACGGCTCGCTGAAGCGCGCACTAATTTACTGAGCACTGTAGGTGGTATACACAAAGTAGCCTGCAGACACCAGTGTGAGTCACGGGCACCTACTTAGCTAAACCTCGGGGTGGATGTCATGTGTTTCTGTTTACAGAAACAGGGTAGTCAACTCAAAGTCCCCCCTCTGCTTTGAGCATCATATTTGGGTGAAAATGCATGCATTTGCATGCATTAAAAGGCCACTATCTCATGATTATGCATAATAAATAATATTACTAGGATCCAGAATACACAATTATGCATTAAACTGGAAATGGAGCCACTTTTAGCAAAGTCCCCCCTCTGCTTTGTGTCAACATTGCTGCAGTCCTTAAAGCACATGGCCTGCATACCTACAACACTGTGGGGAGCAAGGAAAGTACAGGGGTCCATACACAGTAGGCACAGGTATTCAGTGTAGTGTACCACATTGGCTTACCCTGTTCCAATGAATTGGAACACTTGATCTCCCCCCTGATGTTTAGCCCACTGCTTATATTCAGTGGTCGCCCATGGTGTGAGTAGTATACAAAAAGTAGACCGATGTCACAGGTCGAACTACCTACTTAATGTATATATATATATATATATATATATATATATATATATATATATATATATATATATATACATATATATATATATATATATATATATATATATATATATATATATATATATACAGTCAACTCCCTCCAATGTGGCCACCCTTGGGACTATGAAAAAGTGGCCGCTTGGGTGGGGTGGCTGCATTAGAGGGGGTCATATTCTATACATTGTAATATGTCTGGGACTATGCAAAGTGTCTGCATTAGAGGGATTGGCTGCACTGGAGGGGTGGAGGGGATAGTGCAATGCACTACCCCTCCTGATACATAGCCTTCATCATTCACTTGATGAGAATGACCAACTAAAAAATGTTTGTTATTAAACAAATAGATCATAAAATGTATAGAAAAGAATTTGGGCACAGACATCTGTTTATTATATTCGAAAATTCGTTATATAACAGAATTCATTATAGTTGAATTTTGCTGTACAACCAAAATCGATTAGAAGGAAGGTTGGTTACAAGGAGCAAATTTGCCTTGCCAAAAGGTGCTCGTTATAACGAGATATTACTGTAACAGGAATCAGTTTAGGCTTATGATTATGTTCTCAGTAACACCAGCCTCGTTAGCTCATGAAGGAGAGCCTGGGAATCCCAATCTATAGGACATGGGTTCGATTCTCAGCCTGGCTTTTTACATTGCCATCCAAAAACGTCTGTAAAAGTTTGCAAGCAAACCTTTTGCAAACCTTTTGCAAACGTTTTTTTCAAACCTTTTGCAAACGTTTATAAAACGTTTTCTTGCAAACGTTTTTTTGTGTCAACGTTTTTACGTTTTATAAACGTTTTATAAACGTCTTTCCAAAACGTTTGCAAACCCCCTGCAAACGTTTTTCGACCGTTAGGAAAACATTTTTTTGTTAGCTGGGTGTAAGTAGTATACACAAAGTAGACTTATGTCACAGGCCGCAGACACCACTGTAAGTACATGTAGTATACACAAAGTAGGCTGATGTCACAGGCCGCAGACACCACTGTAAGTAGTATACACAAAGTAGACTTATGTCACAGACCGCAGACACCACTGTAGGCTAAGTAGTATACACAAAGTAGACTGATGTCACAGGCCGCAGACACCACTGTAAGTAGTATACACAAAGTAGACCGATGTCACAGGCCGCAAACACTACTGTAAGTGGTATACACAAAGTAGACTTATGTCACAGGCCGCAGACACCACTGTAAGTAGTATACACAAAGTAGACTGATGTCACAGGCTGCAGACAGCACTGTAAGTAGTATACACAAAGTAGGCTGATGTCACAGGCTGCAGACACCACTGCTATATTGGATAAATTTTCGCGCTGTACATATTTTCGCGGATTTCGCTGATTTTAAAATCCGCGAAAATATGTACAGAGCGAAAATTTATCCAATATAGCTTTATAACTGTAATATTTCAATATCAGCGAATTTAAATCCCAGCCAAATAGTATTTTGAAGCAAATCCGCGAAAATTTGTACCAGCGAAAATATGTACGTTTACAGTATACACAAAGTAGACTGATGTCACAGGCTGCAGACACCACTGTAAGTAGTATGGGGGCATCCATAAATTACATACGCACCAAGGGGTGGTCGGAGTGGTCGGGCCAAATGCGCACAGTTTTGTACAGCGGGGGAGGGGGGTCTGGAGCCATTTTGGCATGCGTATTGTGTACGCATTTATAAGGGGTACTTTTTGGTCAATTTTACTAGAATAAATAGCATTTTTTAGGCCTAAATTCGAGCCAAAATTTCAAAACATTCAGAGGAACGTGCCTCTATACCCCTCATATTTCTACAATTTTCCTCTTTTTATTTTTTTTTTGGGGGGGGGGGCAAAAAGTTGTCCCCTCATTGCAAATAAATGACTCATCTAGAAAGGTGCGTCTTTTTTTGTTAGGGAAGGGGGGGGGGGTCCAAGTGATTTGAGTATGTACATATGGGGGTGGGGGTTGTCATGTTATCCGCCTTGGTAAGGCGGGAGACGCAGCTACCAATTTGTGACGTCACGTTTTGTGCGTCTTGAATAAATCGCTTCCGACCTAGACACGCTCGTCGTTAACATTACATGGTGGCAGCGGTGGGATAACATGACAGGGGTAGCCCCAATGCGTACAGGGTGCAACAAGGGGGTAAAATGTAGGCCTACGTGATATGGATATAATAATATGTAGGCCTACTCTATTGTCCTATTAAAAGTGTTTAACTAGGTCAAAACAAGGTCAATACAAGGTCAATGGAAGATCAATTATTAATCATGCAATACCATCGAATACCATGGGCACCATCTGGTAAAGAAAGTGAGTCAATACAATTGATATTTGCTGAGTAATTGTAATTTATCTATAAATGATAGAAAGATAAATAAAGATGTTCTGTAAAGGATTTGATCTGCCACCTGACATCACAAAATGTAAAATCCATGTAATTTAAAAGATATATCCAAGTGCCTAGCTATTGACTTGGACACCCACGCTACTTGCAGATATAGCGTAGGTATCATATAATTCCGACCATGACACAATAAGAGGGGAATACACAAAATAATTATGTGTATTCTGTGCGATCCCTTTGGAATTGAATGTGTATTTGTGAATACACAAGGTCGGAGCATGCCTTTAATCCCTTTAGCCTAATTGGTGTAATTAGTGAATGTGTATTGGGCTGCCCCCACCCTTTCTAGTTTAAATTATAAATAGCCAGCCAATCAGAAATGGATCCGCTTTCGCTCCATGTAACCATTAACATATCTATATGACGCTAACGCCAATCTCGCTCCGAGTCTAGGCGTTAGTACTGTAGGGTCCACTGAATTACCTAGCTATATACTATACTTTGTGCATACCGGGTAGGTATCGGATGTTTTCTGTCGTCAGCACCTAGATGGCGCCACCCAGCAGCTAGCTCTGACATTTGACACCAGGTAGCACCACTATGGAACCAGAGTGGAAATTCATCGATTCCTCTTGAAGCTGTCATCAAAACACATTGAAAAATTTTGATAACTGATATGAAACGATTTCTTAAAGAAGGTTTAACTGTTAACAAAGCCATATCTGGTGTAAAAAGTAATGGATACAAACCATTAAAGCCAGAGAGGGGTTATTCTGAGTTGAACACCTGAATTGTCAATTTTGCAAGATGGATAAGTACTCTACCCGGCTTTACCAACTCATACTTACCTGGCACAGGAGACACCTTGATCGTCATGGAGGTTCCCCCAGGGCGAGGCCCCTCCATTGCACTACGGTTGGGTTGACCCTTGCGATCATCCCAAATGTGGATGACTCGGGTGCGCAATTTTTGTTAGGGGGGGACTGCGTCCGCGCTATCCCCTGACTTCTAAATCAAAAGATAATTCCCTTTTCTACCTGCCTTCCTCAAAAGTGGTGGTGAGACAAGGCCATAACTATACCTTCCCCTGGATATCGGGACGCGATTTCAAACACTGGGGCCTATAATTTGAGGGGAGGGGGTCCTCGTGTCCCCTGTCAATTTAACAAAATGCTCATGTCACCATGTCGAATTTAAGAAAAGCCCCCATGGGTCAATATCTATTGTTCCTCCTGTCCCATGTCACTCAGGCCCAAGATGGCCCATGTCGAATTTAGGGGCCTAGGACCATAATACTATTTAAGTTTTACCAGTTAGTTCAGAGTGGCCGGGGGCGTCCGGGGATAGCTCACTCATATATTCCAACCATACAGACCGATGGACCGTCCTCCGTCCTAACACTATCTACTGATGCATAATCTTATTTACATTTTTTTCCAACAGGAATATAACAGCACATTTTTCTTACTTTTAATTTGTTTATTTTCCAATATGTACAATTCCGTTTATAACCCACAAACATGCATACAAAACGCACTTATGTTAATCCGGAAGGCCTAGGAATCACACCATAATACTCTTCAGTGATTCTTCAAGCAGTAAAAAAAACGTTTAAACATTTTCAAACAGAGCAGGGCAACCCTAATATATAAGGACCTCCGTCAAACTTCACAGAAGTCTGCACCTATAGCTAACCCACATCATACAAAATATATGCCCACAATTTAAAATCCTCATTACATCTTTTTTAAACCCACATGTATGCACTTCTGGGGAAAGTTTCCCTATCCTGATTTCTGTATTGTGAAGCATATGTTCAAAATAATCAAACCCCGAAATGTAAATTTCATTCGAACATGCTTATCCACATCCCTTATTTACATCTCTTTTCTCCCCATCACTACTAAAGTCAATAAGTTAATGCTTTTATGTTTCTTAGTTCATAACACTGCCATTATTATATATGCCAGGAAGAATTTGCAGAACCTTGATTACTATGCAGGTAATTTGACTTTAAGTTATAACCCAAAGGAAGATCCCGATGCAGCGCATTATCAAAAAGCTTGTAAGTTAGAACTGGGTCCAACTGCTATAATCCACGTTGGGCCTATGACACAGAATGACCCAAACCATAACGTCTACTAGGCCTATATATCCACGTGTCTGTTTTATAGCAGAAGTAAAATTCATCATCCCAAAAATTTAACAAGAGGACATGTTCGCCTCCACACACCACACTACTGCAATCTCTGATATAAATGTGTAGTTTCTCTCACAGATCATTAGATGATAACATATCTCCTATTTTGGACCAGATCTGCTCGCGACTTTTTTTTTAACGTGGTACCGATCAAACCCACGTGATATATCTATCATGTGACCAGCATTGTCATGGAAACCTGAACGTTAGAAAAACGTCGAACTATTACGACCTCAACTGCATAAACGATGTATTTTAACGAATGAATCAGTATTTGTAGATATCTTTTCCTCCATTGGCAATATATAGGCAAACATATGACACTTCATGTCTTACCAGGTACGTTTAAAAAAAAGTATACATGTATTTAATAAGTTTAGCCTTCTTTTAGATTTTCATGCCGGCCCATATCGCCACTGTAATACATTCTAATAAATATAATGCAGATATACTTTATAAAATAACTAATGCACTGAACATCACCTAACTCCTCCAGGCCAACATTATTCATCATCATAAAGTTGCTCAATCCTGTCAATTAATGCCGATTTTATCACGGAACAAAAGCCCACAATTCATACGGCTTTTGTTACAATTGGAAGATATAACTGAGGTTTAAAAATACATGTAGGGCTTACTGTAATATTGTTATGTATTACAGTATTTAACCGAATCTCAATCAAATCAGCAGCATACCATTTAGTATCGTCAGAATCATAAATATACTGTTTCTGTCATCTTGCAGCATATGTCGAAGTGCTGTGGTGATAACAGATAGATAACTTTATTCTGCTCAGTAATGTCAATAGAAATGGGTAGTCAGAATATGAGAAGTTTGGGGTGGTCTGGA
>OX381704.1:65735307-65873242 GCA_947462335.1 Harmothoe impar
TTTATACCAGAAACAAGTCTGTGCTGCTCTGTGTGTTCCTATTAATCTTCATTGTTCTGTATTTAATATCTAAGGGATCATTCCGTTACGCTACTCAGGGCTGAGCTACTAGGCTTAGATATTGCGTGCACACTATAAATCTTTATCTTGGACCAGCTACTTGCAAATATTATTTCTATTTTGATGTTTCTTTTTTTCAATTTGAATGAGAGGATGTATATAGTGTTAGCCCGATTCTAATTTTGTATATATCTGTTGCCTTTCAGTATGAACACTACTTTGACAATACTTATGGCACTAGTTACAACACACGCCCACAAGAAGTTCCACAAGCCCTAAAGCACATGACAGGTATGTGTCTGCTTCACTCGATTGTTCAGAAAAGAATCTTAAATTGAGTATTCACTTGATATCCCATGTATATTTTACCAGGTATTGACAATAGTTTCCTATACCTAAATTGGGAATAATCCCTTTCCTCTTCTATTTTCCATGCATTCAGACAGTAATATATCTGCGTTGATTAATTATTAGTATACCTCTCAAAATTTCAATTGCTGACGATTAAAACACACAGTTATCTATTATGAAACTTAATCATTCAATTAATTCCATTATATTCATTCATAGAGCGTAGCCCCCACGCCCACCCCGGCCATCAACCTGAGCTGGATAGCTCTTCGCTACAAGGAGTCTATAACTCATGGGAAACTACCTCAAGGTCTTCATTCATGGACCCCAAGCTGCGTACTGGAACTGTCGACCTGACGCCACCCTGCGATGCCCCACCTGCTCAATAGAGGGATACTGCCCAACCTATAAAAAAAACTTTAAAAAAAACAACATAACACCCAAAGGTTTACTGACGACTAACACGCCGTCTGCACCCTTTCTTCTATTCAGAAGCACCCTCTGGTGAAATTAGGTACATTAGGGCCAGCATAAACTATTTTGTCCCCCCACTGAGTATAACAAACCATACCCCCAGCTTTTAGTACATTTGGTAACATAGGATCATGTCAGTTGATCATGACATAGTATGAATCTAATTCTTCTCACTGTATATGTTAGAAGAAAACTCACTGAATCATGGGACACACACATATATGATCTGCATAATCCTGTTGCTATCTTCTCAGTATTAGAATACTCTTCACAAATGCAGTGTTTGCATTTTGCTTTAATAAGTCAGTATTAATATAATTACATTTTACACACTTTTAGACATGGATTTTTATATAAGATGGCATGAATGGTTTAATACATCTTTTGTATTTGTGGTAAGCATATCATGATCATATATGATAATAGTCGATCCAATATCAAGTGGTACTAGATTACATAACTTTTGCGTTATGATGTTGCATCTTGTGATATATATTCGGCAAGCTTAAGGAAGCAAAATGTGATACTCTTAAACATCGATTGATGCAGAACATACAAACTACACCATTATTCGTACACACATATCATGTAAGAGAAGACATGCTGAAGATTTTCGATGCATGCAATTTACACCTTTGACGGAACAGTTACTTTATTACTCTATGTCAAACAGGTTATTAAGTGATGATACTAGTACTACTAGTAGTAGGTATAAATCAGGAATAAATTATTTGAAAAACAAAGCATTGTATTAAAATCGTGTTGTATATCAGAGCAATGGTGCACCTTCATTAGCATTTGAGTTTGTTAATGCTATGTTCATATGGCAGCTCAGTGGGTTCAGTGACTAGCTGAACAGTTTGCGTTCCTCACATACTTAAAAAACAAGTCCATATTTTACGAGCTTTATTTTTGATTTTACATTCATCTTTAATGGCTTGTTACACACGATTCTAAATTAAAGATGTGCTTTATATCTAATGTAAAAGGATCGATGGGAAGGTTAAAGGCTTCAGTAAAACGCAAAACATGTTTATGATAACAATACAGTTGAGAGGTCTACAACAACCTTGTTGTCGATGGGGAAACCTAAAGTAACATGACAAACCCTCCATAGTATAGTGGTGCAATATGTGAATCTGAGTAAATGGGTCGTCCATAAAATATGTTCAGCTGGGTTCAATTTCCCATGTCGAAGGAGGGGGGCTCATGCATTGGCATGAGTATGACATGCTGGGGATATCCATGAAGTATGTACACCCCAAGGGGGGGGGTCTATTTTCTGAAAATGTTTGTGTACATAAATTCTTTATTTTAATGCGTACAAGAACTTTAGTGGGGTTGGGGGGGGGGTCAATTTCTGGAGAAAATTTGCGCACATACTTTAATAATTTATGTAACCCCCTGAGTTATTGGGGTTGCCATTGGTCAGGAAAAAGTCAGGAAAACCTTTTTTTTCATCAGGGTTATCATTTTGGAAAAGTCATAATATTTCATGAGACAAAGAGATTTTATGAATTGCAAAAGTCACATCAGTCATTTCGTGACTAAAACTGAAAGACATTTTAAATATTTCAAATAGAATATGTGGCATTCTCGAAAATACAACAGATTCTACCATTTGGTAAATTTTCTCGGGGATTGGTTATTGGTCTTTAGATAACTCCTTAGACTTCTCTGATAAGCCGACCTCCCTTATAAGCCGACCCCCCAGTCTGAGAGAATTTTATAAGCCAAATTGGGCTTAAAATCCCCAAAAAAGGTCGGGTTATCAGAGAGGTTTTTACGGTACTTAGAATTATCAGATCACTTTGATTCAAAAAGTGCTAGAAAGCCCTTGATGTGAAGCTTTTAACTGACCATGTTTTATTATAATATCGCAAGGGGATGTTTTGGGAAAAGGGTCCCCAAATTTTGGAATTTTTCAAAAAAATTCCCGAAATTCCCACCCCCCCAAAAAAAATTCCCTATCTGATATCAAATAGAAACCCTTTCGGTTCCAAAGTATGAAATCAGGGCTTTCCAACCATATTTGAATTATTTCAATATGATAATTCTAAGTGGCAAAGAAGAACTCTCCCACATAGGTCACCTATCACATGTAGTTCCGTTTTTTGCCACCCCCTTGGAGGTGGCGCTACTGTCAGCCATGTCACTGAGGGAGAGCCAGCAGGTCTACTTGCGAATCCCTGTACTTTATATCCTTGGTATTACAGACATGATCATTAGCTTGTAGCACTCTAGAATATAGACTATGCATGTACAAAAGAGATATCAATCCATCGTTCACAGAATTTAATTCGAAGTCCAGTGTACTATGGAATACATGCATCTCCACAACAAACTACCCATCCATATACAAGCGGCTAACAGTAGAACTGAGTACTATTACTAACTTAGTATACCGTATTCGACGTAATAAGCGCCCTGGGCACTTACAAAATTATTTTCATGGCGTTTTTAGTACTTAAGAATTTAATTGTCATCAAAAAGCGTGAAAGTTGAGCCTTTGTGTTGTCTAAAAATGCCCCAAAATGGGGGGGGGCGCTTATTAGGGGGAGGGCGCTTATTACGTCGAATACGGTAGTACATGTATATGGCATAAACTCCCCACTTATGTTGTTTCGGCAATTTCTGGCGCTTTTCAGGCTTATACCCCTACAGAATAACCAGTTTTGCACCAATTTTTTAAAATTTTTTGGTATATGTGATAAAACATCGTAATAATTCGGGAAATCTCTATTTTTTGTGTATTGGCCCAATATTTTCCGTTTTCTGGCCCTCAAAAGGCCCAAAAACCCCTAAAAACGTTAAAAAAAACTGCTAAAAATGACACGTTTTACATGTCTCCCATGTCTACTGAGGCAGTAATAGCTTATTCCTAATATCATTTTCTATTAGGTCTATGGTATAGTCAATTGATTCACGAGGATTTCACTAGATATGTTCCGTATTTCTTTCTCCACAGTCATTTAAGTGTGTTTTGTCAGCAAAATATTCAAATGTCATTTCAGGTTGATACCTCTATATAGTAAATAAAGAAGATCCACACAGTCTCTATTGTATCCCAGATTGTGAGGTAACTCTTGTGTCTTCTGCTGGAAAAAAGAAATTTTGAAAAATATCCAATAATCCCAGATTGTGAGGTAACTCTTGTGTCTTCTGCTGGAAAAAAGGAATTTTGAAAAATATCCAATAATCTTGCCTCCAGGAGCATATATGTCTATTGGGTTAATATGGGTACTTTAGGCGTATACTGTGCAAATTTGCTCTAACCAGATATCATGATGCTTCATATTTCTTAAAGTACACATGATCAGGACACTGTAGAGTGAATTTAACCAATAATGGGACCATTTTGAGGAAACTAGGGTAAAGTTGAGAGTATGTAGTTGAAATGTACATATATATGCACGCCCGGGATAGCTCTCCTAGGTGTGCGGACAACCGCTAACAGCACAATCTTAACACAGAATTAAGATCGTCTTGATTATCTTAAAATTATTCATAACATGGGTATAGACCCCTAAAATCGACATGGCGACATGGCCATTTCTTAAAATCGACATGGCGACATGGCCATTTCTTGAAATCCACACGTGACATGGCCATCTAAGTGACATGTGACATGGCCATTTCTTAAAATCGACATGTGACATGGGGCTTAGTGACATAAAGAAAAATCCCTCCTTTTACCCAACTTTTTCTTCAGATTTTGTCACTGTAGGTTGTCAATTTTTCTAAATTTCCCTGGGGCCTGCGGCCCCAAGACCCCTATGTATGAGTCTCTTTGTGACACGTGACATGGGGACCCCCCCATCTACACCCCCCATAATCCCCCCCCCCCTTTAATCTTATCTTAACCTATCTTAAACTACACAGTCCATTGTAGGATAGGCTAGTCGACTACTAGTATGTAATGGCAGTCTTTACTAAAACATGCCGGACAGTGGCAATGTCAGCCTAAAATGGCTCTGGACCGGCAGAATATCTGGTGTTGCGGGACCAAATGTCCTGCACATCCTGGGCTTTCCAAAACTGAAAGAATTTTTCAAATATTCCACCTAGAGCTGAAGTTTAAAGTCCTAAAGTGCACACTCATTTTTCAAGGCAAATTAGAGCATTTTTTGTTATCATTTTCTTTTATAAAATGCTATTCTATTCTAAATATTATACAAAACTTTGATTTTGGTATTCGGTCCTGCAGAAATCTATCCGGTCCTGCAAAATTGGCTAGCTGCAGGACCGACTGTCCTGCATGGTGAAAAGGTTTTCGCAAAGACTGTCATGGGGGCCTCTGCCAACCCCCTTTTTTTTCTTTCTGCCTTAGATTAAGACATTTTAAGATGTAAGATTGAGATTGCGCTGTTAACGTTTGTCCCTATTTGCAGTTTATATATATTATGTACTGTATATATACTCCTGGGGGTCGAGAGGCAATATCATTGATATAAGCCTCGGTCTTGACTCGAGACACCAGGAGTATATCCGACATACAGCCTGCTTTCATAGATTGATTATGTAAAATAGCCTGATTACAGCTCTTTTTCCACACATGTGGCCTAGGAGGATATCCTGTATAACCCTCCTAGGAGGTTATATGATCATCAAACATATCCTCTGTGTTTTCTCAAAGAAATACAATGGTCAGAGCAGATGCTTGAAGAGTGTAGCCTCATTCTGATACAACAAAGCCATATATAAACTAACCATGAAACAACACTCACAGCTGGTCAAAGTGGTGAAGCTCTTTTTTCTAATTTTTTTTTAAAATTTAACCGATCATCATATACAACAAGTGATACATGAAGGTCTTCCCGGTTTATTTTGCTGGGGGTAATCCATCCAGTAAAGTAGATACTCATAGTTTAACATACGCTTTATCAATTTTAGATAACCTTTTGGCTCCACCCGGTTTTGCTGCTTAGGTGACAGTCTGTTACTAAACTACATACACACAGATGATATTTACAAATGGATGAGGTGGTACAACGATTGGCGACTTAACTGCTAGTATCCAATACCAAGTAGGTTTACGTAGAGGTTTGGGTGTAGAGTGGGAAGGGGGGGGGGGAGGTACATTAAAAGTCATTGCTACAATCCAACAAGATGAACTGGTTTAACATCAACATCAAAGAAACAGTATCAGAGCACCACGATATATATACCACACCAGAGAATATCAAATAGTCTATACATCATAAAAATACATACTTTACACAGTCTTATCAGTTCATGTTATTGTTCTTTTGTTCTTCTCCTCACTGGGAAGACATCAAAATCAGGCCCGTGGCCAGGGGGGTGCTTGGGGTGCTTGAGCACCCCCCCATGCAAGCACAGTGATGAGGAGTTCCACCCCCTAAGATTTTTCCGCACTAAGCCATAGGCATTTTATTCAGAAATATGAGAATTAGACTTTGTTGGGTGGAACTCGAAGGAGTGGGACCACTGTGGGTGGAACTCTTCAAAGGCGGGAATTGGGTTGGTGGAACAGTTTTAGTCATGGGAATGGGGTGGGTGGAACTCTTTTTATTGTGGGAATGGGTAGGGGGGAACTCTTTTGGTCACGGGACTGGGGTGGGTGGAACCCTTAATGTCGCAGGAATGGGATGGGTGGAACTCCTTTAATCACAGGAATGGGTAGGGTGGAACTCTCTTAGTTGTGGGAATGGGATCGGTGGAACTCCTTCAATCGCAGGAATGGGTAGGGTGGAACTCTTTTAGTCGCGGGAGTGGGGTGGGTCACGGGAGTGGGGTGGGTGGAACTCTTAATATCGCAGGAATAGGTAGGGTGGAACTCTTTTAGTCGTGGGAATGGGATGGGTGGAACTCTTTTTATCGTGGGAATGGGTAGGGTGGAACTCTTTTGGTCACGGGACTGGGGTGGGTGGAACCCTTAATGTTGCAGGAATGGGATGGGTGGAACTCTTTTAGTTGTGGGAATGGGATCGGTGGAACTCTTTTAGTTGTGGGAATGGGATCGGTGGAACTCCTTTAATCGCAGGAATGGGTAGGGTGGAACTCTTTTAGTCGCGGGAGTGGGGTGGGTCACGGGAGTGGGGTGGGTGGAACTCTTAATATCGCAGGAATGGGTAGGGTGGAACTCTTTTAGTCGCAGGAGTGGGGTGGGTGGAACTTTTTTTATCGCGGGAATGGGTAGGGTGGAACTCTTTTAGTCACAGGGGTGGGGTGGGTGGAACTCTTTTAGTCGTGGGAGCGGGGTAGATGGAACTCTTTTAGTTATTGTAGTATGGTGGGTGGAATTCTTATTACCGCAGGAATGGGTAAGGTGGAACCCTTTTAGTCGCAGGAGTGGGATGTGCAGAACTCTTTCAGTTGCGGGAGGGAACACTTTTTGTGGCGGAACCTTTGTGGGTGGAACTTTAAGTAGCAGGACTTGGGTGCATGGAACGCCAAGTGGCAGGATTTAGGTGGTTGGAACACTGACTAGCAGCACTAGGATGGGTGGAACTCCAAAAAGCAAGATCAGGAGGGTGGTGCTCCAAACAACCTGGAGGTGTGTGGGTGGATGGAACTTCAAGGGGCAAGACACGGGTGGGTAGAACTTAAATTGGCGGGATTGGGGTGGGTGGAACTCCAGGGGGTGGGACTAAGGTGGGTGGACAATATAAGCTGCTCAATTCTAAAAACACTTTAAACAAAGATATTTAGGAACTCTGAGGAGCAGGATGTGGGTGGATATCTGATTGTTGTGGGTGAACCTTCTGTAGTTGTAGTTTGATATTTACTTTGGCAAAATCTTCTCATAAATACATAATAAAACATACAGTGAGCTGTTGCCGCTCTACCATCAGGAGAAAGACTTTGATAATTCACACGTCTCAGAATGAGTAGACTGGGTAGGTGGAACTTCAGTGGTCAAAATCTAGTTGAGTGCAGAGGTCTTGATGTAGTTGGGAGCAATGCCATGGGGTAGGATCTTATTATACAGTTGATCTTCCCTGTCAATACCCAATGGGGTGAATAAAAGATGCAAAAGTTATGACTCCTACGCACATAGCTGACATTTTGTGATAAGATTCATAAAAATTTTGCATTGGTGCTTTATATAATTGTATTTAACACATGTATATATGGCCAATGAGTAAATGCAATAATTGCAATTCAACAATGTACTTTTAACTACGTCTCCCATGAAGGGTGCTTGTGGTAACTTCTTTTTCTGTTCCACATCATACACTTTAATACCAGGGCAACAATAGGTCAGGGGACAGACAGGATAGAGGGGAGAGGAAGGAGAAAAAGGCTATTCCTCCGTTTAATGTCATGGAATTATCGTTTCAGAATGCCCCAGATTGCACCATTTTACATGTATTTTTCAAAAATTTCCTGGGGGGCATGCCCCCATACCCCCCCAGCTAGTCGCAGCGCTGCGCTTGCGATACGCCCCGCTTTGCGGGCCGAACTTTTGGCAAAGCCGAAAGAGTCCCACCCTACCCAAAATGAGCACCCCCCCACAGCCAAGGCTGGCTACGGGCCTGAAAATAGAGGTTTACATAGCACTTTTGGTTTAGACTTGCAGACCTTGGGTTGACAAATGGGACAATCCTTCACAAACATAGGCCCTATAGTTAACAGGCTCAAACACATGGGTCCCCACAATTTTGACCGTGTCGCCGTGTCGTTTTTTAGCAAAAGGGCCGTGTCACTGTGTCGATTTTTATCCCATATCATTAGTACATTCTACATCATGTGTCCATGTCCGTCAATTTTTAAAGGGGCCGTGTCGCCCGTGTCGATTTTTAAAGGGGCCGTGTCGCCGTGTCGCCCGTGTCGATTTTTACCCATGTAGAGGCACATACAGGGCATTTCTTGTTGGGATTGGGAGCAATTGGGTTCGAACCCCTCAAAGTTTTTAAATAACATTACTTGTTGAGCTAAAAAGGCTGAAGCACTACATATACTATTGGCTGTTTAGTATCATTGCATGAGTCCTGGTGGAGCAGTTGGTTAGCTGTTGGGCTCAATGCTCTGAGGTTGTGGGTACGGATCCTGCTAGATACCTGGGCTCTCAAAGAGAAAAAGAGCTCTTAAATATAACCACCTCCTAGGGGTGTATAGTTCGATGGAGGCAGGTGCGTACAGCTTAGCATTGAGTGGTGAACATTACTTCTTATATAATTATGACACTAGATGTCACCGCTGTGTTGTATGATGGCTGCAAAGTGTAGGGCTCTGTCTAGCTTCCCAACTTGAGAGAGAGACGTCAATATTGCTGTTTTCACATTAGCCAAGAAAAGAACATGTGCTTTGTCAACTGACTATTCTATTACAAATTGTGGGTCATCTCCTTCTGTAAAGTCACGTCACTTTTGAACGTCTGTACCAGTTACTTATAGTACCTAAGCGATTCAAAGTGTTATGAAGAAAACAAATCTGAATGGAATGAGGCCATGTGGGTGGGGGTTCCTAAATGAGGGGTTGGGTAAGGGGGCTTCCATTAAGTTTGTATGCATCAATGGGGTGGGGGGGGGTCATGGCAAATGCATACAAAAGCGCAGGAGTGGGGGTGTAGGGCCATTTTAACATTCTCTTTTGATATGTGCACATTTTTATTATTTTGGAGAAAGATCTGGCCTATCAAACCAACTGGTATTGTAGTGTTAGAGTATGGAGTTATCACATAGAAGGGATGATTGCATTAAAGGGATTATCTTACATTAAAACAAAGAAAAAATTGGTTGGTTCTTTCCAAAAATGGTCATAGCGACAGCTGGTCGGAGAGGGGTGGTTGTATCGAGGTTGTTGTAGTTGTTTAATATTTCTTGGTGGCCTTGAAAACATGATTATATAAACTATTTGTCGGAACCCCTGGGAGGGGCATACCAGGTAATTGAGTGGGGGTGATTATCACATTATAGGCCTACAAACATATGTGGATACCCTAAACAACAAGTAATCTATAAGCTAGAATATTGAAGAGGGTTTGTACTGGGGGTGGGCGTCTAAATGGGTGATCCCTAATATTTTTGAGGATACCAAGGGAGACCCATACATTGGTGTGTAGTGCACCCCGGAAGGGAATAACTGTAAATTCTCACGTACAACCCGCAGGTAGTTAGCGAACCAAATCGCCAATGCGGGTAATGGGATTCTACCAAAGTCTAGGTGCGGGTAGTACGAGGGTTTTTGGATTTAATTTGCGGATTTCAGAAAATATATTGCAGCTAACCCCTTGCGGGGGGGGGGGGGGTCACACCACCCACGGCAGGTATAGATCCAGGTACATGTATAGGCTACCATTATTCACACCTTAAATTTCAGGCCCGTATCCAGACCTTCAGATGGGGGGAGTGACCTTGGCTCCAAATGTGGACCTTTTACCGTCTCGGAAATTTGAAATAACTAGACTTCCAACGGTGCATTCTGATGCATTTTGGCATGTAATATACCACAGCTAATGTGTGCAAAATTTTATCATCTACCCTACTGATTGGGCAAAATATAATGAGGTAAATCATGTAGTGTTCCAGGATGCTTTTTTCCCCCAACCCCCCACTCCAAAATCATGAATATTTTCAGATATATTCTTATATTTTACCAGGGTTGGTTAATCATTTATATGAATACAATCAACTCTCATTTCCTTGAACATGTACTACTTCAGATACCTAACTTCCTTAGGTAGAGTCCCTTGGAGGAGTAAGTAGGGAGTCAGAAGGGGTGTAGATCCTAGCTGGGTTGGAGGAGTCAGAAGGGAGGCAGAAGGGGTGTAGATCATAGCTGGGCTGGAGAAATAGGTGGGGAGTGTGAAGGGGTGTAGATCATAGTAGGTAGGGCATCCCAGGGCTGTATGTATCCCAATGCTAACCCCCCCCCCTCAATGAAATAATGGTTTTCTCTGCAATAGCCTATAGCATATAGTATCATAAAAACTGCCATAAGACGGGAAAGACTATGTCTTTCACATCCAGTTTTATTTTTAGATGTCCCATTGTCAAATAATGAGATGTTAATTGGTGAAATGAATACAATGCAGTTTTAATAAGCATATTAGAACGGTCTTTGTAGGACAGGCATTGGTGCTACCTTCCCAGAAAGGGGGTCAATCACATGAAATTTCATTTGTGTGTATGAGATCTTATACATATAGACTCTCATGACATAGTAGACTTTGTCAATATCTTACTCTAAATTCTATCACAAAAATTACTATAAAAAGTGTGAAACTGAATTATATTGTTTCTATAGGTGGGTTATATGTGACAAAACGTGGGAAAATGTGACATTAGGGGAAAACACCTTTATTTAAGTTCATGTCTTCAGCTACAATTTGATAATTCAAGCATCAAAATATTTGAAATAGTTGCTGAGAAATGACATCACAAACATGGGATGGTAGGGACATGTAGGAATTCAGAATAGACTGCAATGCGATCACATATCAATCTATTTTTGAATAATCCACATAAATCATGATTATTAGAAATTAAACCAATAAATGCATATTATTGTACATAGATTTGGATCTCGTAGGAATATTGGCATTCTGTTTTCAGTTCTGAAATCCTCATGGATGGGGCAATTGAATAGGGATGATTTTTCTTCCAAAAGAATGAATTGATGGTTGCCATGGCAACCAAATGTCAACAAATGGGCTAAATATGGCTAAAAACGTTCTTCTTACATTCCAAATAAGACCAATTTAGAATGAAAATAGAATTTTGATAATAGCTCCAAAAGATTCCTTGGGAAAAGTTAGTCTAAGGTCATTTTCTCTTAAGTATTCACGTTTTAAGCTATATCTCCTGAAATATCATGTTTAGAGCATTTATGGCCTTTCCCCGTAATGTTACGATTTCCCAGGTTTCGTCACATATAGTCAAGTACCCCCTACAACCGCCCAAAACCCCCACTACTAGGTCTAGTCCGTGGCACCAAGAAAGGGACTATTGAATTAGGCTTGTTTTCTATGTGAAAAAACATCTAGTAACAATTCACATGGGCACAAAATATTTCCCGCAAACACATACACATGAGAAAAAAATTTACAATCAGGGAAATTGTTCATTCTCTTGCTTGTAAAGTGCAGTTTCATGACAATATCGGTAAACACTCTTTATTGCACATTAGAAGTATAGGGAATATCATCAAAACTTCCCCAAAATGCTGATTTTAAGCAATTTTTGAATATTTCAATATCACTTTGTGGAATGGCTCACATTTGCATTTCTTTAACCAGAATGTTCTAAATGGTATCATTGTGAAGAAAAAATTGTTCCCTCATTTATTTGATAACTAATTTCATCTCTGACAGTGTATTTCAATTTCTATAGGTGCAAATGCAAATCAAAGTCAACAAAAATACAACATTTCATAAATGTTTCTAGGGTTTTTACAAATTTCACAATTACCCACATTTCTCCAGAGAAACATGACATTGTCATTACCTTAAACTACAGAGTCTCGGCTAAAAAACGTTTTTTACATGAAGATGATGCGACTACTAGTGCCAAAGTAGTGGATCATGACGTGAAATGCAAAAGGGCAAACATAGTTTGGCAGTCCCTTTTATAGACTTTAGATTTGTGAGTAATATTCTCTCAGTCTGGTTTAAAGGTATGCTGGCGAAAATTGGCCACAGGGGTTCCCCTGAAAGGTACCAATTAACCCTGTAAGGTCCAGTTGATTGGCATCAACACAGGAAATATGATATGTACGTTTGGTCATTTTGATTATAGTCTTAGTGAAGGTTCCAAAGAACTCAATTCTGAAAACAGCTTGTTAATTGAGGGAATATTCTCTAAATGAGAGAAATATTCCTACAGCATACTTTGGTCCTTTTTGTCCAGGGCTACCAGTGGGAACTCAGATGGGCCAGCCTAGATTCAAAGTGCCCAGCCCTAGCCCAGATTCTTTTCACCGATCATCACATATAGCAAGTGATTCATGAAGGTCTTCCAGGTTAATTCTGCGGGGGTAATTAATAACTGTAATCCATCCAGTGAAGTAGATACTCATAGTTTAATGTACGCTTTAACAATTTTAGATAACATTTTGGCTCCACCCAGTTTTGCTGCTTAGGTGACAGTCTGTTACTAAACTACATACCTACATATAGATAATATTTACAAATGGATGAGGTGGTACAGCGTTGACGATTTAACTGCTGGTATCCAATACCGAGTACGTTTACGTAGAGGTTTGAGGTGATGGGGGGGGGGGGGGAGGTACATTAAATGTCATTGCTACAATCCAACAAGATGACCTGGTTTAACATCAACATCCAACAAACAGTATCAGAGCACCACTGGTATATATAACCTACCATACCAGAGAATATCGAATAGTCTACCTATCATAAAATACATACATTACACAGCCTTATCAGGCCTAAAATACTAGTTCTTCTGGTTCACGTTATTGTTCTAGTGCCAGTGTAAATAGCGCTGTCCACTGATCATCTTGCTAATGCGGAATACCAGCACGTCAGCGCCCACATCCTAACATATTCACCTCCCCCTCTACCTCTCCCTCAAAGTTTCCACCAAGGTCACCCCCCCCCCCCCCCCCAAAGGCCCCCCTCAAGGTCCCACACCATCTATGGCCCTTGCTCCCTAGAAGTTCCCCACTAAGGTCACCCCCCAATGGTCCCCCTCCCCCAAGATCCTACACCATCTATTTTCCTTGCTCCCTAGAAGTTCCCCACCAAGGTCACCCCCTGAAATATCTATTGTCCCCTTTCCTAAGAAATTTCGCTAAATCCAAACGATTCAATCCCTAAGGTCCAATATGATGATATATCTATTATAGAATTTACTGAAAAGTATTCGAAAATTCCATTTTAACGTTTTGCTCTGTAGAATTCTTAATAATTGTACGATTGACAAGCCGCAAAAACCCCTAGTCACCCCCTAGCTACTTGCCTGCACCGGCTTTCCCCCACTGAACATAATGGGCATTAGTAAGGGAATAATACATGAATAAGCAGGCACAAGCGTTGGTTATCCATGGCTAAGGTACGAGGTGCAGCTGAATCTGATTTATTTCACCCTGTAAACTTGTAAACTCACTGTGTGACGTCATAGCAGTGCTAGGTTATATAGTTCTAAAGCACATTGGTTAGGCACTGCTTTGAGTACCTGAAGTGGATAACCGTGGTATAATCAATGCTAACTTATGTTAGTGAAAGCGACTAAGTTATCATAGGAAATCAAACTAAGAATTCAACTCTGACTAACGTTTAACTACTAGTAACCAGCTACTCACAGGGATTTCATACAATGTGGCAGCGCAAGCAAATTATGATACATTTATCTATATGACAAGATGGTAATTGCACGTGTTATCATGTTTAAAGATAACCTAAAGTTTCTAATATTGGATAATATATGGGCTGTAATCTGATGTATATGTATCTATACTAAGCCAACTGAATGGGACACCCATGGGTAGGCCTACCCTTCCATTCCCCATTCCATCAACTATATATCTTTTCAATCCCTCTATACTAGCTTCCCCCCATGCACCTTTCGCCTCTCTTTGGTCCGCCCTCCCGAACCCCTGCTTCCCCGCCAATCTGATATCATGGAAACAAATACATCTAAAATATTCCATAGCGATCCATTAGATATTAAGGACGAGAGCGACAGGCGCCTAGTGGTCATATTGTGAACTGCAGCTCATTTCACATTGAGAGGATTCTGGTATTTTTGAAGCTTGTTTCTATCATTATTATAGTTCAAAAGTTAGCCCTAGATATGTAAATCCGCCCTTTAACGAAGCATAAAAGAGTTTCCACATAAGTACCTGCCCCCTTAACCCCCTGTTGCGCTACATCTAGGCTTAATCATTAAGGCACCTGTCTCTCTATGTTCATAGCCATATTGTGCATTTGTATATTTATCATTATAAAGAACAAATATTTCCAGTTCAAGAAAATTGTCAATTAACTTTTGGGTCACCTGTAGCTCTTACCCTTAATATTCACAATCGTGTAGCTGGCAACATGGGGCGTGCCTGTAAACGATGTGGACGTGTTACAATGACTTGTGAATTTAAACACCTCACCTGATTGTTCCGGCGGTCCTCTGGTTGCCATAGCAGTTGTAACCAGGATTAAACATACTGACACCCTCTGCCAGACGTTATTTCCGAACACGTGTCTTACTAATAATACTATCCTTTTTCTGTATGTTGTGGGAGTTTGAAACAAGGCGCCGGCATGTTCTAACGGCCCCAGACATTGCCTTGTGTGGAAACTATATTTAGCAAAAACCATGAGCGCAGGAGTGAGACACCATTAAAAATGTGATATTGTAGGATATGTAGTCAGCAGTAAACCCACTGAGGTATTCAGAATGTGAGGCTATTGCGTCACTGCGCTTTGTCATCTATAGAACACGATGATGCGCTGATATTATCCATTTCAAAGACAAGGCTAAACTATGACATTAAATGTATACTCAGTCAGCGACGCAAAGGCCTTCTGGTAGCAACATTCTGAACTAATTTCATTCATCTATTATTTGTTTTTGGTTTGAATAGGTTTTTATTGTCTGACACGTGGTAAACAAAGTGATTGGTTAAGTAATGTGAGATACAGACGTATAATGCATAGTGAGGGTGGAAGAGTGGGATAGGGAGAGATGGGGCAGTGGGCACAGCATTCAGTCCAACGTTGAAAAGTGGTTGATCTACCGTTATCAGCCATGATATTATATCAACGCTGGTTCAAGGTGCTGTCCCTATCCATACAGATTTTTAGCATGTAGCTACTGGCATTGTATTACAAATTGCCCTAATATAGGATTAGGAATCTGGGTCAGGTGAGTGATCAATACATAATTATTTAGCCCAAGGCCAAAAGTAGTCACCCTTAATTTCTAATGTAGTTGAATACCTGTTCCTAGTACAATGTAGTTCAAGACACAAACAAGATCGATTTATTTTGGGATTGTCTTAAAATATTGATCGGCATTGAATCTATTTGTTGAATGATCATTCACGTTACTTACATGGTTCGCACTCGCGTGCTTACCCGACAAGCCTTGCATGACCGGAAGTGGTTCTGTAGGTAATGGCCTCGGGCTTCCACCCCAAGCTCAGAACATACATACAACCTTTATTGTATCGTAGTACAACAATACATAATTGACTGGGCGGAGTGAATTGAGTATATGCACAGGGGAATGGAGAGTCTGACGTCTAATGATAGTGTCTGTTGCAAGTGGAGCTCTGTTCGTAAGATAGGAAAGTAGTTTATTTCTAATCAGACAGCCATGTTAACAAGGTTACACAAATTGTAAACTTCTTTTTTTTATTACACATTGCTTCATATCCAACTTCTTACCGACCATGACAGACATATATCAAAACTGTAATACATCACTTATCCTTTTTAATCCTTTATGGCCACAAAGTAGTTTGATACACTTTGTCGCCATGTAGATGCACGTATAACTCTGGTGAGTAGACTCATCGAGGCTGCATTCATGCATCATGTCGACCCATTCAGAGTGTATCAATCCCATATGTTCTGCATGGTCTTTGAATGTAGCACTGGCGAGTTACTCACCAGAGCTGAATTAATGCACCATGACGACTGAAGGCGGTCTGCATTAATGCACTAGGCGGCCCCTAGAGGCCTACCTATATACAACACATGTTTTTAATATGTTTATTGACAACATTTTATATCCATTGATACGATCTTCCATCGGAGTCAGAGCGAACAGGGACAATACAGTTATTTGTAATCTGATACGAGTGTCACAATAAACGAGTCCAGTGTTATGAACATCAATGGACATTGATACATTTGTAAATCAGTAGGCCTGTTAGTATTGCGAAAAGTACACGCCTTCCCCTTTGTGACTTCAGAGAGATCCTCACGTTTTCCACCTGGTCGAATGTATAGAGGGACGTAACGCACCTTTTGCAGTAATTTTTGAATTGGGTGTTGGGCCGGGTGCAAACTTGAAAATGTCACTTCTGCATGATTTGTTTTTATTAGGCTTATTAGGGCTCGGATTGATATGTCTAATATCCTCATCCAAACCACCGGCCATTGCAATGAGGAGCTTACGTGAGAATACATCACATTCATCTATATGATTTCCAGGCGTCAAACTGGAATGTTTGCATCTATTTAATCGTGACTAATACACCAAAGCCTCGCATTGACTGGAGGTATGAAGAAAAGGTAAATACAAAGATTCGTGTGGCTCTCAACTTATATGAGACACCCTCATAGCACAAGACCCCCTATGTTCGCCCACTCGTTCGGTGTCTGATATTTTGACCGAATTTTGCCTGTGTTGAGACGGTTCCTTGGACATGCATGGACCAGAATTATAAGTGTGTTTTGTAGCACTTTCCTGAGGATTTTGCATATTAAACACGGGCTTGGCTGCTTGAGTGACGCCCACGTGCCTTCTTGACTATAGAGAGGAGGGTGGGATGGGGGCTCATCCCTATTGGGTGAGTTCGTACACTGCTTTTGAGACATATACAATAATATACGCTATTATTTATTATACATTGTTTTATTTTTGTGGAATTCTTTGTTTACTGAGATACCAAATTACATATACTACGAGGCATTTATCATTGACAACGTGAAAGGTATTCGAGGGAATCGATACAAATAACAATGCTTACCTGCAATTAAGGAGCATATTGACGTTTGGTTCAATTATTGATTTTAATTGGTAAACTTTGAAAATAAAGTTTGTCTCATTATTACATTTGTTCCAGTACTCTTAGGATTGGAATTAAAGAACAAATTAATGGCAATTGTCAACTGTAGATATGGGTCATTATATTAAAGGTCCTACTGTTGCTAGTTGGTAACCCCCGCCCGTTTACATTCGGAATATCTGAGATATGGGTGCACTATTATTAATTTACATGTCAGCTACAGTTGTATATGCATTTGCCTCAAATATATATACTGGTATGCAGTGGCCGCCCACGCAGATATGTAGCCCATAATCATCTTATAAGTCAAATATAGTGATCATCTATCCAAATATATAGCAACATATGAAAAAGCTTTTGTCTAAATAGGACATTGCTATATGCATCTCATTCTGTAATACCATGGTTGTATCTAAACACCAGGCAACCCTCAATTTGGCAAAATCGTGTTTGTAATGACAGTCTTTAGTGTATGGGTTTACGAACGCACATAAAGTTACCAATCCCGGAAACACACCAGACCTAGGTATATTGCACTGCCTCAGTGCCATAACATTTCACTTGAGATATTTGAGCCACCCTTTTTTAGCCATTGGTATTGAGAGACACGGTTATGCTTAGAATATATCTGGTTCTATTCGAGATGAAGAACATTTACCTAAGACTGTTGTGTGAGTCTATTTCCCACACTATCACATCAATTTGTTATATAAGACATTAATGCAGATAGGCGAGAAAAAATAAGTACTGATATACAACATACAAAACGATTCTAGAGTGGCATTTGTCATGCATTGAGAATGGGATGGTTAGACCTGGGGATTAGGACGAGACAAGGGCCATCGAATGGTAAGGGAGTGGTCATTTTTTAACAACGGGGGTGGGGGGGGTCAGTGGATTTTCTCTCGCGAGCGGGTCAAAATTATTTTGGTCCCCCCTGCGGGAGGGGCCAGAATCTTTTTGGTCCCCCCTCAGGCAAGTGTCAATTGAGCGCGGACGACCCCTTTGAGCTGTAGTAACGCACGGGCTTTTTTGGTAAAAAGGGGTGCAATTTTTGGTCCCCCCCTCAAGAGGGGTCCACATTTTTTTGGTCCCCCCTTCTAGGGATCCAAAGTTTTTTGGTCCCCCCCAAATCCACCCCCCCCCTGTTGTTAAAAAATGACCACACCCTAAATCTAAACCTTGAAGTTAAAGGCAAGGGTTTGCCAAGAGGTATCACTTCCGAAAATATCCTTTCTAGTTCTTCATAAATCCCCCCCCCCCACCTAACGCATGCTGATTCTCCTCATGGATGCTAATATCCACACCCCATAAGGGTTATCTCTGGGTATTTAAGTGTTAAATCATGCAGGATCCATCAGATAAAGAACACCCCCAGATATACATCCCACAATTGTAGTCACAAATGGTACAGTGATATAGGGGAAGCATAGAGGAAGATGTTTGCTGTGGGTCTCAAATCAAAGAGGGGGGGGGGGGCTGGGGGCACAAAACTACTTTTCTATACAAATCGATTATCTATTATATGCCCTATAAGGCGCCACTTAAAAATGATTGAGATTGCCCCCATCCCCCGATAGTAAAAATGTGCTTCCTAAATGCATTAGCTTTGGTAGTTATATTGTCAGACGTGTTAACTTTGTGCTGAGCTGGCTGCAGCGCTGTGGGTGGGAGACATGGTCTGGAGGAGGCAGTTGTAGGTATGTCTGCTGCCACCTACCTCCGTGGGAGTCCTTCTGGCCATGGACCACCCTGGAGAGAAGTAACCTTACCGCCAGAGCATCACCAATCGTGCAACTCATCTGATCTGTTTCCCCTCTCTCTATTGTCTGGCACGAGAGCCAGGTTCACCCACTTGTGTAAATATTATTTCCCCATTATAAACTGCCTTTAGGGAATTCCCGCACCAGAAACAGTTACATCACGAGCGAAGCAGTCTGACAAAACGGTCTGCCCCCTCCTGCCCTCCTCCTCCTACGATCTCACCGTCTGTAGTGGTTGGCTTTTTATCTTCTCCAGGACCCACACTTTGCTTCTCTTGTTGTGCTTGAGGCATTTCCTCCTGTTTGTATGTTTGCATTCAGCATGCAAGTGTTGCATCTAAGTTACATTGCTTCCCACTCCTTTGTGGTACTGCATGTATATGCATAAGGATGAGGCCATGATCTGGAATTAGCTAAATGTGTGGATGTGTTTCCCCCTTAGAGATCATCCATAAACAGAGGCGTAGGAAGCAAATCTTCATTGGGGGGGCCCAAGGGGTGGCAACCCCAACCAGCTTTAAATATCAGAATTTAGGTACGATGGTGTGTATGCACCCTTGTATTGGAACTGTGTAAACAAGTAGTTTTGAGCCCCCTTTAACTCTGACTGGGGGGCCAAGCAACTCTGCCCTCCCTTTTTTCTATGTGTGAGAGGTACAATTTTGGGAATGTATGTATCATATGATAGGGTCTTGGCACATTTTGGGGGGGCCCAAACATATTCGGGCCCCCCCTCCTCTGTGATTGGGGGGGCCCGGGCCCCCCTGGCCCCCCCTTTTCCTACGCCACTGATAAAGTATATGTCACACAAATTTCCGCCGTTTTCACCTCCCCCCCCCCCCCGCCCCACTTTTGTTAGTCACGCTTTCCCCCATATACCTCTATCATTGTAGACCACAGCTCCCTACTGTGTGAAGTACTTTATGAATGACCACTTGGGCACATATGCTTTGTCATCGTATAGTCTATTATTTTGGAGATTGATCAATAACACAGTCTGGAATTGATGATGGAAAAGTCAAATCAGAAAAGTCTGTTCAATGTTTCCCTCTTTGCTCACTATACCTATCTTTTCTAGTTTGTTGATGGATTCAGACTTGTTATCGGTGCTGTCTCTGGACGTTTAATTTTTGGATCTGGTTGAACATAGAAATCCAAACCTGTCTGAAATGCCTTCCTTCAGATAACAAAGACATCTGCAGGCAGGTACATTGAATAGAACAGTGCAAGTATATATTCACTCTGTCTAATAGGTATAAAATTCCTTTCACCTTGGGATATGTACAAAGGCTTTTTCAGCCTGTGTTGTTGCTTGACATGCGCTTGCCCACGTAGCCTGAAGATCCCCAGGTATGTGACATACACATTTGAAAAGGTGTGGTCCCCCACAAAGCACACTGAGGCAAGTGGGCCCACAAATACTTCAGCTGTTTTCAGGCTGTTACTGTGTTTTGGTCACAATCACTAGGAGGCATCAAGCGGTCCAGGAATGCCGATGGTTCTGCAAATACAGCCCAGACCAAAACAACTTATTATTCATATGAGGCCCACAGGGTGGGAGGGATCTAAAGGCCCAGACTTTGCTTGACGCTGGATTCAGATTAAACATGCTGTGGACCGTCATGTTATCATGCCTGGTGTGCAATGCTCAATTAACACTGTTAGATAAGCCAGACTGAAACACTACCGGGGGCATCGTTTGATGATCCTGTTATAATGATAAGTGGTATTGCATCAAAATACTGGTACATCTTATTTCAACATTTGAATGACAGTTTGACCTTTACGACCCACCCTGGAGACTATCCGTTTAAGCAGGGCAATAGCTTTAAAACTATGAATGCCATGGTGGAATCAACTGTGGACTTTAAGCAGTAATTCTAGCCTCGCAATAAGTTAAATCCTTACTTCATATAAAGTCATCATGTTTTATACGTTGGAGGGGTATATAGTCCCTAGGAGGGGGATAGTGTTAAGCGCCCCTTTCTTTACTCTGTGTCTGATTACAGAGTGTGTCTAGGGTTTATCTCTGCTTTCTCAGGTAGAACGTGTCCGCTGTCAGTGGTCCATGCCTTGGTGCCTATTTTGTCTTCCTCTGCGAACAAATCCCTGCCGGTAACTCTAGTCCTGGCCTTACATATAAATTGCATGTTTTCTTTATTTAATGTGATATGTCTAATATCCAAGTCTTCGCCAGGGCGTCCTCGTGCAAGCGTCGATGTGGAAATAAGTTGGCAATCCGATATCACTTCTAAGGGAATACATCAATAGGCAGGGTAGTTTTGTGAAGTTGCGTTCAAAGATGGGGTCTGGAGGGTAGCCCTCTGAAGCAGGTAAGCTGTGAAGCTTATGCCTCATGTGTGGGCTATTTTCAGATGGTGCCCATGTTGCTTTTGGCTCAAATGCAATACTTCAATCCACACTGTATCATAGTACTTATGCATTTTCCTAGTTTAAAAAGAATAGCCCACATTACTGTTTCTGAGCGGGGGTGAAATATTGGAAACATCCAGAAGGGGCCCCGGACATTAGCTCCTCATCCCTGGACCTCCCCCTGGTGGCTAAATACAGGAAGCGAATATAGATACAATAGGACCATCGGATCCACCATATATGTAATGATATTGCAATGTTAATAGCAGTTCTTGGTTAGGAGGTTAACTAGCCCACTATTGAAATCTATAGTATGATAGATAATGTGATATTTTCATTTGATTCCCTCAGATCCGTAAATCTAGAATAACCTAGCCCCTACCCTCCACCACCAATAGTTAAATGTACCTTCACTGTATGGTATATCCTCCGCGGAGGTTTTCCATCGCATATACCATAGACCATGAATGTATATTAGCTCAAAACAGCCGCAGTTACTAGTACAAGGATTTGAAAGGGATCAAAGGAATTTAACGCTTTGATTTTATTATTACAAGATGGGGTCAAGGATCTCTGAAAAGAGAAGGTCAATGCATCTTTGCTTGGGGAAATTTTGATATCATTCATGGATAAACACCACCATGTTTGCAGATACTTCAGTTCAAAAGGCGGTAAGACCTGGACCCAAAGGAGGCAATGCAGGAGGGCTGATCCCACGATTGCCACTTTCAGGACGTTAAAAGGCGCCGCAGACATGTGTGGCCGAGCTGTCGTTGCACACTGATATCTTATTTAATATTGACATACTCCATACAAGACATATCGCATATCACTCACAAATTATCTGGCTGGAAACACTGTGTCGGGCCTGGCTTATGTCTCTGTCAACACGTCCCTCGATGTGGGGAGTGCGGAGACTGCAGGTTTATGGCACTCCTCCGTGCGAGACGTGCAAAGAGGGACTTACCACCCACCCCTGGGATCGTAAGGGAGGGTTCATTATTTATGGCAGGGGGGGGGGGGTGAGCGTTTGGCAAATCGAATACGTCAAAAATAATTGGCCCCCCCCCTCGGAATAGGTTGAAAAAAAAAGGCCCCCCCCTTTGGAATAGGTTAAAAAAAAAGCGCCCCCCCCCCCCTATCATCCTGGATCGTTTTCAACTTTATTACAAAAACGATAGTGGTGTCTACTAATTGTATGCATTTAATCATGGGCACTTTTTTACCTACAATTTACTACCTTGCAACAAATACATCCATTCGTAAGGTGTTTTAGTGTGAACGTCTCATGATACTCGCTGGTGAGCGATAATAGTCAAACCTCAGACACTCGACTTACATACCGTTGAGTTTAAGGGCACCAGTGCTTATAAATTGGAAGCTCCCATACCCTCAGTGCTTACATGAGGCCAGCACTTTTTTGAAGACTGACAAAACGGTGGGCTATTCTGAGTGTCAAAAGTGATGCAGTGAGAAATTTGCTGGGAGTTTGAGGAAAATTCTAGAAAATTTTGAAAATATTGACATAATTTGGTAAAATATAGCACAGGCTGTTACCATTTTTAGGAATACCCCTAAAAAAAAAGGCCCCGCCCCTAAGAATAGGGTAAAAAAAAAAGGCCCCCCCCCCTTTGAATACCCCTAAAAAAAATTGCCCCACCCCCTCAAATGCTCACCCCCCCCTGCCATAAATAATGAACCCTCCCTAACCATTATGAACCTATCCGCCCCCCCCCATACCCACACCCACACCCATACACATACACATCAGCACCCGCCTTTCCACAGCTACCCCCCACCTAACCAGGGCACTCAGCAGCCCCCCTCACACACACACACACACCTTTTTTGTTAAGTAGTCCAGATCTATAGATTTATCATGGGAGACTCAGAGGAGGGTCCTTCTGCTAAAATATCTCATATTCAATCATTCCAAGAAGCGAGGCAGTAGTTGTTCGTGCATTGTGTAGACTGCACCCCCACACCGCTTCAGATCCCTAAAACAACTCTCTCTCTCTCTCCCTCTCTCCCCCCCCCCCTCTCTCTCTCTCTCTCTCTCTCTCTCTCTCTCTCTCTCTCTCTCTCTCTCTCTCACACACACACACACTCTCTTTCTTTCTCCCTCATCCCTCAGCCATTGCTCCCTTTCACATCTTAGATATTGCACACACATGTATAACTATTCTCTTACTTGATTTTAAAATAGCCTCAACCCATATAAGTCATATCACTTAGTAATTGAGGTAAGATCCTGGGGTAGAATCAGGTAGAATAGTCGATTCAGACATTGCGACGGGCATTGAACATGATGGGCTAAATGGAGAGAAGGGGAAGGGGTTGAAATACAATCTAATGATTACAGACAGTCTACGCCTCCATAAATCATATCCATGCAATTTTGTGATACATTATGTAGTATTATTATCTTCCTTATCATCTACATGCCGACAACACATGTCGGCCTGTAAATGATCGCCAGTGGAATAAGAGTACTGGATTATCTCAGAGTCGGTATGTTTTATTATTACAATGTAATGTTTAGTATACATGCAGCAATGTTATGTCGTTAGAAATGTGTATTTGCTTTTTTTACATTTCTGTGCGGATCAGCCATAACATACTACTGTTGATTTATCATTCTAGTAAAAAAGATAAGGGAAAATGACCGAGTGAAACGTTAGAGTTGTTCTGTATTATGGTCATGGAAATTACGTGGAAGATTTGGTGCCAGCTCCAGTGTAGGTTAAAGAGGGGTCTGCTGGACAGGTATCCAGTGTGATAACCAGAGTGACCTCCACTGCACAGTGTGGGGTTGGATCTGTCAGTGAAATCATAGAAAAACGTTTTCCCCCACATGATATGCATGGATCTTCAACTCTTCAAACTTTTTTGATGATGCATTCTGCATGACAAAAGTATGTCTGAGTGTACATGTGTATAATAAAAAGGGGAGAGAAGAATACGGTATCAGTGTTTTAAGCGTAACAATATGTTACCATACCATTAATTAACACATTTCCAAGACGGAGAAATCAACATGAATGTACAAGAACCACGAGAAGTATGTTTAATGAGGACTACTATAGAATTAAGCCTACTCAATGCTAAAACCACACACTCAGCACTCCTCATCGTCCTCTCCTCACTGAATTATCTGGCCGCTATAACCATGGACTCCTAAGGCAACCACTCATCAGACAGCCACTCATCACACAACCATTCATAACACAACACTCATATTTCAGCTATTTATCTATCAGACACTTATCATTCAACCTCTCTGCCACTCATTATCTAGTTACTCATTATTCGCCACACAACCACTCATGAACTATCCGCTTATCATCAACCACTCATCGTGCACTATATTCAAACACTCATTATTTAACTACCCAGTCACCTGTTTTTCACTCATCACTCATCAATTACCACTCATCAACTGCTCAACCACTGATCATTGCTCAATCTGTTATCTCAAAAGTGGCCTATCCATACCCACAATTCCGAATGATCCAGAAATCCGTCGGGTTGTCTGTCTCTCCGTGAACAACACCATGATACAGTGTAGAAAACGAGGATGTGTGTGTCCATGAACCACAGCCAGGGGTAGACACTAACGCTGGCCCGGGAGCCAATGGCCCGTAGTTTTGGGTGCGGGCCCGTAGTTTTGTGCAAGATAACATTCCCAAAGGCCCGGATGGCCCACAGGAGTAGTTGAAAGACATTTAAAGAAAGTTTACCTCACAAGTATACCCATGCAGCATACCGTTGGAAAGAGGGAAATGTGGCCTAATTAATAATATTGGTTCCACCCCCTTATAGACCAGTTAGGAATTTACATGTTTTTTTCCCTTAGAGAAAGCATCCTTTTTTTTACCTTTGGCCCACACATCTAGGTGCGGGCCCGTAGCTTTCTGGAGCCATGGGCCCGGGTGGCCCACAGCTGAAAAAGTTAGTATCTACCCCTGACAGCTACTAAATATTTCCGTTGATTATACAGAGAATCACCGTTAAATTTAACGGTGCATCGCCGTTACCTGATATTACAGTGAGGCACCGTCAGCACAATTTAATTAACATTGAACCTCCGTAGAACATTACGGTAAAGCACTGTTATTTCTTTTACGATGAAATTCTGTCATTTAGGAAGTTCTATCTTTTCCAACTAGGTGGCAGCCTAGTTCTAGACCAGACTTTTGTGAAGCTTCTAATATGATAAGTGGATTAAATGTGTTCAAATAGTTCCCTATGATTTTTTTTTCAATACAGCATCAACATTCTAGTCTAAAACTAAGTTTGATTGAATATTCATAATGAATAGATTATTAATCTTTATGGGACACCGGCAAGTGGTTTGGATACCATAGACACCTATTGTGTGGTTATAAGAAATATATATATGCATATCATTGTATTTGTTGTTTTATATAAATCCTAGCATACTTCTGCTTATGGGTTGTAATTATAAAGTGATATGAGACACTTATCTATGTCTCTTGGTGGTTAATTCATGACAATTATGAATTCCAGTCACTAAGATGTCTTTATGTAACCAAATCAAACATGGAGGATAAGGTGAGGGTAGTTTTAGCGACAATGACTCTGACTTTTCTGTGTGTGCAGGGGCGTGGCAACCACATGTCCTCCCCCCCACTTTTGACCAACCCTAAAAAGGGTTAAACCAAAAAGTCAAAAAAGGTCAGAATTGGCCAGAAACCCCCATTGCCCTCCCCCTGCCCACTTTCAAATCTGCCACCCTGAAAGCTCTGACAACTGAGCTGGTTGTGGTGGTGCTTATAGAAGGATGGGCCGGGCAGAGTGTCAGGGCCCTGGGGTGTGAGGGGAAGGACATTTGTTTTCAAATATATCATAAATATTCCTTTTCACTGGCCACTGTCCTGTTTTCTCATCTGGTATGTTTAAAAAAGCTCAACATTTTTTCAGACATCTCGAGGTCAAAAGGGAATCATTATAGGTCAAATCCCACAGGGCGATCAATGCTGTAAGCGAATTGGGGATCTGTTCCGAATTGGGGATCTCCCACCAATTTGCAAGAGATGTCACTACAAGAGGGAGGTATAACTGCAGGGAATCTGTTGCGAATTTGGCACAAACTAAGATCTAAATAATTAGACATTTTTCCATGCTTAACCTGGAACTGAAGGGGGGCCACTTCTGATACCTTTTCATGATTTTTGTGTAGAATAAGATCTTGTAGGATGATGATAATGTACCTGCATGCTAATAGGATATGATGGACCTACAATAGGCATTACAAAAAAGATATATGGTGAAGTAACTCCCCTAGCTATAACCTCTTGAAAGCTACAAATTGCAACATATTTGCCCAAATGCAGAGATTACATGCTACTTTATACTGTACTGTGGGATTTGGAGTAAGTATCCTTGTGGTAGAACCCTTGTAAATTGGCGTATAAGCAAGGCTCCCAGAACGCAATAGGCATATACCGCAGAGGTTTACACACGCTATATAAAGCCTTGTGGGACTCATGCAATGGTACTCATCACCCAATAGTATATGTTCTGCTACTGCCTTTTGAGCCTAATGAGTAACACTATCTAAAAACCTTGAGGGGTTTGCACCCCATTTGATCAAATGCCAACTAGAAGTACCCTGTGCCTTAGCGGCAGGAGTCCAAGACCACATGGCCACATGTGTCTGAGCCTGTTAACTAAGCCCTATGGTGGTGAGGCATTGTCCCATTAGATAAAGTTAAGAGTGCTGTTTAGTTGGTGCTGCTATTGTTTAAATCGGGTGCTCTGCCCCCGCACCCCCGTTTTTTTTCTTCTTTTTTCTTTCTTTTTTCTCTTGAAATATCAGAATAGCCAACAGAATAGGCAAATAGGGCTTATGGTGGTGAAGCATTGTCCCATTAGACAAAGTTAAGAGTACTGTTTAGTTAGTGCTATTGTTATATAATTAGGGGGCTCTGCCCCCGCACCCCAATTTTCTTTCTTTTTTTCTTTTCTTCTTTTTCTTGCTCAACATGGGGTCCGCGTCCATCTTCTGGAAGTCCAAGCCAGAACTACCATGTACTCAAGGACATTGACCACTATGCCTGGCTGTGAGTCTTGGTTCATTGGTCTTTGTTCATTGATATTTAAGCCTCGGCCTTCGGCCTTGGCTTATATCAATGATATTGCCTCTCGACCCCCTGGAGTATATCAAGTACATAATTCCAGCAATGGACCCCTTGGGCTGTAATGATTAGCTTGACAAAGACCGCTTGTGGCTTAATGTTGTAATAAAGGCATTGTGTTGAGCACCCTCGTGAGATGGTAAAGAGACCCATAGCCAATCAGAATGATATGTATATAATAGGTCATTGGCCATGTTTAACTACACATAATAAACTAATCTACTTCCGTCTTTCAGTATGAAAGAACTCACCATACAGTACATAATACATGCACCCTAGCTATTGGTCGTCCCCTACTGGGTGCCCAATTAACTACATGTGCCCAACGCGGGCGTTTGATTACCTCAATAAACACAATATGCCATTATAACCAATGCTGTGTTCCCGCGCTGCACTTTGTCCCCCGCGACGGCCTTGATATCGCTCATTAGTAGAGTTATGTATGTCTCAAGTTCTCATGTGTAGGCCTACTCACCCCGACAGCAGTTTAGTGCGGAGTTCAGGGACATCCATCTACGGATGGATCAAAGTAGAAAAGGTACCGCATCCCAGGTAACAAGGAACGTTAACCAACGTTCACTAATGGCTAAATAAGACTTAACTGGAAGATGTTAGTTAAATGACGTTGTATCAACGTTGTGATAATGTTTTGAGGAAAACATTATTTGTAAAAACATTGGTTCAACGTTAGAATACAGTTAGGAGGTGAACGTTTTCCGGATAACTTTGAATCAACGTTGATCAACGTTCAGAACGTGGACTCAAACCAACGTTGATTTAACCATTTGGATAAACGTTGTGTTAACGTTTTTTAGTGATTCAAAGCTAACCTACCAGATGGCAGTTTAGCTGCTGATGGAATTAGGCTCGATGCTTCCCTCCTATGTTCATTTGAAATAGGCTATTATAATGATAGTTTTTAATATTCAAACCATATTTTACATCAAAATTTAGTGTATAGATATACCTATGCTAGATAATCAGTTAAAATAATGATATCAAGCCCATTATAACGATAGATATTATGGTAAACACCCACTTTGTAACATTGAAAGATAGATAAATACCCAGCTGACCTGTGGAGCCCGTATATAAGGCAGTTACCCTGGCTTGCTGAAGCAAACAGTAACGTGTGGTCCTTGAGCCTTGTACAGTCAACTCCCTCTAATGTGGCCACCCTTGGGACTATGAAAAAGTGGCCGCTTTGGTGGGGTGGCTGCATTAGAGGGGGTCATTTTCTGTACATTGTAGTATGTCTGGGACTATGCAAAGTGTCTGCATTAGAGGGGTTGGCTGCACTGGAGGGGTGGCCGCTAAGAGGGAGTTGACTGTATACACCTTACTATTGAAAGATAGATACAGGGTATTCTAATAATCCCTTAGGGTTCTGTATGAATCAATACGTTAGTAGTGGTCTGTATTCTCTGTAACCTGATCCGTATAAGTTTGAAGAAACAATATAAAATAAAAACATGAAAGTAAATGAACCTTACTGCATTAGATTGGGGGATTAAACCAACGTTTATTCAATGTTAATTTAACATTGATTTGAGTCCACGGAATGGAGTTAGGCTAGATGTAAAGTTCACGTTTTTCCACTCTTTAAATGACGTTTAACCAACGTTAAACCAACCTCAACTTGCTACCTGGGATTGCACTTGCACTTCATTAGGGTACTATCGTGAGAGAATGGTTGTTTGAATATAGGTTGTAACAATAGCAATATCACATCCTGTCACGTTGTCATCACCTTACCTGTGTATGAACTGCATAATAACCTCCCTCCAAACAGAACTAAAAAAAAAGACACGAGTAAGTATCTTGTGAATGGCTAGGGAATCACACAAGCTGTATACACAAGATAGACACGGGAGATTCTCGAGAAAAGTGAACGTTCCTAGTGGCATGTTCAATGGTGATGTGTATTTCCTGAGTTTCACTCGTTCAAAATACAAGAAATTGCAGGTAGTATGACACAAGAAATATACATAATGAGTATTCATTGTAGAACGCTGACGAACTGATTGTTATTCCATGTGGTTTTCCTCGCAATGCCATCATTTCCATTACCATTGGGTCTGCTTCCTCCGTATAAGGTGTAGTAGTGAAAAGCGATCTGAAGCAGATGTATGTGGTCACTTCAATAAACATACGGTGACCGTTGGGGTACATTTTTCTGGGAAAGAGGGAAGGGTGCGATGATAGAGGTAAACCAAAGTCTCCATAAATTCGATTGCCTGACACAGAGTCAAACGCCTTAAGACGGACGTGCCATTTGGATCTGCAAATAAGACTGCTTTTATTGGCCATAGTAAATTCTATACCTGTACCTAAATTATTCAGATGTCACATACAAGAGGACATGATGAGTATATGTTTGATGGACAGGGAAAAACTTTAAATATGTCACGGCAAACTTTATAACAAACTTCGCTGATATAGTCGAGTTTGTTAAAGATTTTTTGCCGTGTAAACTACAGAAAAATCGGTGGTTCATCTTATTACAGGAATAGCTTTATATAGGCAGGCGACACTGTCACCGGAAATCGAGGGTTCCCTTTCATATCCTCAGATGGAGCAGTGACCTCATGGGGTCACTACATGGAGGAAGAAGAATTCCTGTGAAAATCGAAGAAAGCATTGTCTTCACAACAATCTTTACTTCCCCTGGGTAGAAATCAGCAGGCTCTTTCATATGTGTGACCTCACTGTCTCTACCTTTGAAGGGGTCATTGGCTATGCACATGCATGTTCAGTAAGCTACATGTAATGATTAATTTAAGCATGTAAAGGCAAACAGTCTGTCATCTCTTATATCATCATCTCACAATTCTCTTCAACTATCAATGAATATGCCTTTAGAGAAACCACAATTTCCTCTCGCGTTTAGCAATGACACTTGAACTAGGACAGGTGTTATCATTCACAGAGTCATCCATGGCATGAGACAACCATGATAATAAAGATGAAAGAGGAATACTTCATGTGCGCAGCAACTATGTGACCTGTGCCCGTTGTTCTATACCACCACCCAACGCCCACCCTGTGGGAAAGTCCAGGTGAAAGCTAGAGGTGACCTTTTTTTGCAAGTCATCTTTTCCACCCTCCCTATACCTATAGCTCCTTCTCCACACACTTCCCATGCCCATTTCATAATACACACAGCCCGTAGAGTGGCACAGGGCTGTCTTCAAACTCCATAAGTCTAAAGACCCCCCCCCCCTCCAACCAGACCCCCTCCCGCTTGTCCAGTCGAGACACAGTTGTCTCGGTTCCTCCTGACGACAGCCAAAGCAAGACGGCAAGACGGGCGGCAGATCAAAGCTCAACGTGTAGTGTTGACGCGTCGATCACCGAGTCTGATTCCGCCGGCCGAGGATTACAATGTATCCAGTTGATCCACGCGACTAAATCCTTTGGATCAACTCGAGGGCGGTGCCATTGGCTGAAGTGCCTTATGGCCAACAGCTGGTGAAAGGGTCCAGGCAGTTTACCAGAAGTTGTTGAGATTTGTTTGGATTTATTTTGAAACAGACGTCACAGTGCGTAGCAATGCCCTTCTGTTGAAAATGGCCCTGGTCCAAGGACTGCCTCCCATGTGACGGAAATACAGCAGAAGGGTCTATTTCTGGCCACCTGAGCCTTGTTTGTCAATGAATTATGTGCACAACACTGTATATTTATAATCATGATGAAGCTCTTACCAGATGAGGCAGTGTCATGCAAAGAAAGCATGCAATGCAATAGTTAGGCAATTGTCTTAATAGATTTTCCTCTGATAAGGAGGTTCATCATTGATTTATGGAATACAAAGGTCAATCGCTGTATTAGGAAGGCACTGTATAAGTGAGAGTATACCAGCTTGGATTCCAAGATAAATCGAATAATTATAGGCTATAGGGCCTATATTAGAATGAATATTCTATAAAGTTCCGTCTATAAAGAACATACAATAACATGTTTCTCAAATGTCTGATTGAGGGGTTGTGTATAGGGCTCATGATGTTAGGACACACATCTTGAAAGAGTGACATGATGATGCAACTCAGGATCACTGCCCCCTACTTATGATTATCCATCATATTCAAAAATGATCCACATCTAATGGCATGGCGTCCGGATACATTACAATGCATGCCCATGCACCCCACACCCCCTGACATTTGACATGGCCAGCCTTTCTTAAACGCTGACAATCGCTGTGGATGATGCGATGTCAAAGTATCAAAGGCGTCACGGGGGATGGACACGTCCTAACATCAGTACAGATTAAAGGTCCCAAGATCGGAAGCACACCTGAGTGTAAAAGGGGTAGCTGATCATTGGTAGCCCCACACTGTAAATAGCGAAACCAAAAATACGTCCTTTTATACTGTAACCCAACAGTAGTACTACCACAGTATATACTGTAAATCTTCAGTATATTATGTTATACAGCTACACTATCCTCTAACAGTGCACTTCTTAATGTAGGGGTAGCAAGGCCAGATGGTTTGGCTCCTCCATTGTTGGTATCATGAGATATCACCACTTCACACCATTTAAACAACCCCTTTAAATTTCCACTTATAGGAGAAACTCACCCTATATTCTGACAATAACACTCAACACTCAGGGTTGCAGTGCTCATGTATGGCAGACAGAGGACCCACGGGAACTATAGTACACTATAGCCCCAGCGCTTGATACCCCAACTATAAGTCAAAAGGGAATCCAGGTTGGCTCCAGAATGACCCCCCCCCCCCCTCTTTAGGGGAGCCCGGGTCCTTACGTGACGTTCTTAGGTGAGCCAGGGAGTCACCTATGCTCCCTTAATCAGACTGGGCTCCCCTATATGGGGGGGGGGGGGGGGCATTTTGGAGACAACCTGGACTCCATTTTGACTGTTTCTTTCCTCTGTGTACCCCTTCTATACTCCAGGTGTGCCTTTAAGAGCTTCCGATCTTGGGCCCTTAATCTGTGCTGATGACATCAGGGCGTGTCCCTCGGGGTGTCCCTCCCCCCACACGAGTTATCCCACTCAGACAGCGCTATCTCAGGTAGTAACCGGTTATAATGAACCCGTCAATAGAACCTCTTGAGTACTGAGGAAGTTATGAATGGAGGAGAATGATATGAATGGTCGTGCAGGGGATATCGATCTCTCTATTCGTTCGACTCGTGTTATCTTGACTGGTTGTTACACTATACTCAGTTATTTTGGTTGATGATGTAGGTTCAATTTGTAATACTCCTGTTCATAACATTCTGATATTCATTATTATTGCTCTGTTAAATGTCTTACGCGGCATTATTGTTTGCCCGAAAAACTCCTTAGCATATTCTGTTCTATATCTCAACCGTTAGATGACGAAGCTGTAATTATTTCACATTAAACACCATTTTACTTTAAAAAAAAAGTAAATGCATTTAAGAGAATCGCTTGTAAACATTTCGTCTATACCCACAGACTGCTTTCTACATGTACCTCTTTCCTCTGGCTTTGATCGTAGGTTGGTGCATTGTCAGCTGGGCCATCTCCATTCAGACGCATCTGGGACGTGCACTAACTAGGTACAGGTATACTGTATATCTTAACTTTGTATATGCTTTAAGGACATCATAGTCCACCCTACAGTGCATAGTGCACTGGTGAACTGCATACACACACGGAAAAGTAAAGGTGTCAACTGTGTCTCCAACGTGGCTCTGGTAAAATAGAGAGTCAAACTACTATTGACCCTGCTCATATGAAGGGTCAACTTTGATTGACTCTGCACGATCAGTGTCAACTCAAATTGACTCTGCACTATCAGTGTCAACTCAAGTTCACCCTGCATATACATGTCCATTTTGTAGGCAGAGTCATTAGCAGTTTGATTCTATATTTTACCAGAGCCACGTGGGAGGCACAGTTCGCACCTTTACGTTTCTATGTATAGGTTAACCTATAAGGACCTGAGAGTATGTACAATTAACCATGACAGACTAATCCTTCCCCCGTGGGTTAAGTGCAGGTTCAATAGTTCCGATATAGGTGATACACCAACACAGCTACACGCGAGTTACTCGTTAGCACCTCTGTTCGCATCTCATGAGGCCAAAAGAAAACCAGAAAGCATTTAGGCAACATGCAGTCATTAAATGGTTAAGGAATTGGTCTAGTGACATGACAATCCTGGGTGGCGATCAATGGATGGTGACATATTGGATGGTGATATGTATCCGGATTATTGCACCATCTTGTGACTGCACATCGACCAGTGTGACCATCATGCGGCCAAATGACAATAGATTCACGTAGTTTAAACTTGAACTCTGGAATGTGTCAATGGTTAACTCCTTTATATTGCTTATCCACAAAGTAGGACAAATTGATATACATTGTATGCAATATATAATATATAATGTATTGAAATAAAAAGTTTGACCCTTGAATTATAATACATTGTACATTGACGACATGTGACTATCAAATCAATGACTAATCAGGCAACATTACTTTCTTTTTCAGGTTTTCTGTTCGAAATGGGGATGAAAAGAAATTGTCATTACAATATCAATGTACAATACACCTTGTATTAATATGTTCGTAGATATGAGCCCAAGCATGGGCTGAAATTGCTAGTTACCGACCAATGTACTATTAAATCTTTCATGGGGTCGGGTCTCAGTCTTGGCTCCTACTATATAGCCTATAAACCGGTATATGCCGCATGGAAACACATACTATCTTACAGCTCTATGTTCATTGGTTGTTTCACTTCATTCAAGTATGCTAATCGGTTGGGGCCAGTTGTGGCGCGTCCTCTGACCACATTCAGGAAATATGTCTTCATGTTGTCAGATTAATCAATTACTGCATGACAGTAACGACAGATACTTGGTGTCAAAGGAACCTTCACCTATGCATGCATTGATTTTATAGTAGCCGAGACAGCCTGGCACCTCTCACCGTCCCAGATAATGTGACCAAGTGGGTGTTGACATGATCCCATAACAAATCATCTGATTACAAAACATCGCTATTTTCAGAATCTTTAGTCAATGCCAAGTGGGATAGCATGTAGTTTTTGCATCAAACATCGATGAGATATGTCATTTTATCCTCGTGACTTAGTGTCTGCGATTTAGTCTGTAAATATCCAATACCGTATTCGACGTGATAAGCGCCCTATAAAATTATTCTGTATGATGTTTTACTACTTAAGAGTTTAATTATCTCCAAAATCGTGAAATCTGAGCCTTTGTTCTAGTTTTAAAATGCCCCAAAAAGGGGAGGGCGCTTATTACGTCTAATACGGTAATCTAAACTGTAAATCCTGTGTTTAAACATAAACACCAAATAACGTAAACACGTTTAAACTCTAAACACATATGCATCTTAAACATGTCTAAAGGTAAACACATCCAATGCTGTAGGTGTTTAGTCAATAAACACACCTGTTTAGACCACTAGGTGGCAGTGATGTCTATGGAGATGCTTTTCTGGCTGCTAGAGACACCCATTTTGTAAAAACAGGTATAGCAATATTCTCAGTTCATCATGTTGTTCATACCCAATGGTTACTTTCCCTCGGTAAAAATAAGTTATCCATGTGGTGACACTCCTTGTGGGTGTTACAAAATTATATCTACTCCCTACCATAAGTATAATGTAAGCCTATATATAGAGAGAGAGCTATAACTAAACACTGTACCATTTTCCAGAATTAAAACACAATAAATACATCTTAACATGCCTTGTATTGAAACATATTGGGATTTAAACATGTTTTATAAACATGTCCTAAACATGCACATTTTAGATAATACACTGTATTTAAAGTGTCACATGGCGCAATATTCGACTAATTATATGAAATTAAGCAAACCATACGTCATGTGCATTGAACATAAAAAAGGCATTTGATGCAGTTAGTCTATGAACTTTGGAATGCCCCCAAGGATCAGTCATTGGGCCTCAATTGTTCATGTACTGCCTCTGAAATATGGAGGGCCCTACACTGTAAAAAATATTCCGTAGAAAAAACGGAGAAGCACTGGCATCAAAAGGAGCCGGGAAACCCACGTTTTTTTAGGGAATTCCGTTTTTGGAAGTCACCGTTTTTTTAGGGAATTCCGTTTTTAGAAGTCACCGTAATTTTTACGGAATTTCCCTGTTTTATTCTGTGTTTATGTCAGTGTACAGTTCACTATAATTATCAACCATATCAATTTTTATTCCATGAAATATCTTTTGCTTGGACTTCATAATTATTATGGAGCACATACACAGCACTTTATAATCACAATTCATGAGCAAACATTACTCAAGAATTGTTATAGAACACCAACTACAGTGCTGAGAATATATATTTTTCATATTATCACAAGAAGGGTGTCTATGGTATTACAAGTACTGCTTAGTGTCCCACACAATTGAATCTTTTATTGATTGTGAATATTTCATCAAATTTAAATTACATCTGTATATCTACTTTATAGGGAATTAAGGTATTGAAAATTATTAACGTATTGGCATATTTATACTGCTTTAGAACCTAGAACCTTCAGAAAACTCTCCTGAGGAACTAAGCTGCCACCTGATAGGAAAAGATAGAACTACCCAGAAAACAGAGGTTCACTGTAAAAGAAATAACGGAGTTTCACTGCAATGGATTACGGAATTTCACTGTAAAATATATGAGATATACAGTGATTCACTGTAAACCAAAAAAAACGGAGATGCACTGTCAAATTTAACTGAGATTCTCCGTGAATTCAAGGGGATTTTTTTACAGTGTATAGACGGGTAAATTCAACAAGGCGACAAGACCCTGTTAATTTATCCCGTATGGACAAGGAGCAATGGAATGCTTAGGGTTGGGGACAAGGGACACATCTGCTTCTCCAAATTGACAAGGGACAAGACCCATTTCTTAGGATCGACAAGGGACATTTGCCTTTCTTAGGATCGACAAGTGACACAGCTACCCTCCGTCTAGGGCCGTATAAGGGGACACACAGTCTCGGTTCCATGTTTCCAACTGGTAAGATAGACGCCGAGGTTGGGGGACAAACGACTGTTTGCTGATGACACAGTCTAACGTCCTTAGGGCCCCCTGAATATGACGGCCCCCTGACTATAAATATAAGACCCCCTGACTATTATGCCCCGTGACTATAAAGGCCCCATGATTATAAAGGCCAATTCTCCCTGACTGAGACTGAGGCCCCTGACTGGGGCACCTGCCTGCACCCTGACTGTACTTACGACATATTTAAGACGTATTGCAGGGTACAACATAAGTGCTAGGAGACCTAAATACTATATGCATTTAATACATATGGCAATTTATAGGATCACGTGTGGAAATTTACACCAGGGCAGCAACCCTGCTGCAAAGAGTTTGATTATCCATCCGGTGTTGATATAACAGTCAATTGTTCTTAATTGAGCGAACGTGGGGTGTAAGACAGTTCAGGCAGCCTCTTTTTCAGGGGCCCCCTGTTCTGATGGCCTTATTTTAGTGCACCTTATTAGAATGGCCCTATGGTCACATACCCAAAAAAAGGCCACTATGAGAGCGGTTTTATTGAATAAAATCACTGTCTATGATTTTATATTGAATTCTGAATATAATCATAATGTTCTACTTGTGTATGGCCTCTGTCCACCTTTATGGTTATTTACTACACAGTGTCCCGGTCAGGGAGTTGAGCATCATGGTTTTCCTTATGCCCCTGGGGCTATTAGGTTGAAATATTACCATGGATTTACTGCTGTTGGTTATTGACAGATGCTTATGACCTGTGTATGTATATAAAGCAACATGTCCCGATAAGGTAGTGGTAAACACAAGTGATGTTTGTGATGGGATAAGAGAGACATCTCAGCACGTTGATTTATAGATTTATTAGTATATCAAGTGATCTCGATCATGTTCATTACCTCCTTGTTATGGAATGTGCAGGTCCCACAATCGGTGGCATGCTTCAGCACACATACGTATATGACCGTGAGAAAATACAAAACAACTTGGATTATCTGGCCAAAAAAAACTATTCTTGCCAAAAATAATTAATTACTTGAAGCGTTGCGGTCACCAAAATAACTATGTCGATCTTGCCAGAAAAGCAGATAGTCCTTTAGTTTAGTCAGCCTGTAGTGTGCACTAATCTGTTCATTATTCGTCATTTCCGTCATTCTAAAATTACACAAATATATCACAAAACAAACTGACGATATGATTGAAGTCAATGTACATAATTATACTTATACATGGTTACAAAAGTCTAAACATTTATAGTTTGAAATATAGGTGTGTCAATATGTGTCTTGTATAACGGTGTATCACCATGCAACAAATGTATCAAGCAACTCATATCTGGACATATCCTGTCTCAAGTAGAGCCTGGCTGGTCCCATTAAGGAATCTGTGTCGAACATGAGTGTGTGCTTCACTAGAGGCAAGTATATGCGTGGGCGACTACAAAGCGGAAGGAACAATTATCAAAGCATTCCTATGCCTAAAGGTCATCCGATAAGCGTGATATCTCTATTAAAATAGTGACAATGGAAACCTTTTTACCTTACTGGAATGACTGTCAGGGGGTCTTACATAGAATGGATTTGAATGATAACATTATGCTGCTGAATTTCAGTAATGCCGAATGGTCGGATGGAGACAGTGATTAGGACACTGGTCAATCAATCCAGGGGTCATAGGTTCAAATCCATGCTAAGGCTACATGCTTTTTTTTCTAGACAGTTAAAAGCAGTAATAGTATTTACAAATAAAAAGTTAAGGATGTAACAATACAAAAATATCTTAGATTACCCTAAAAATATTTTATTTGACCTACCAAAGATATAGAATTGTGTGTGAACAAAATAGCCTTGGCATGGATTTGAACTCATGACCCATGGACTGGTAGGCCAGTGTCCTAACCGCTCCACCAATCTTAACAGATGACGCATATATACCTACAATAGAGGGATATAACTGAAAGGTTTATGGCCCCTAAAACTCCAAATTTCGGTCATGACAGGAACCAGCTTCAGCTAATCACCTGGCAGCTATAGTTAGCACTAATAGCAGAGGAAACAGCACCGGTACCAGACAAAATGGCGATGTACAGTGATCATCTCGCTAATGCGGAATAATAGCCCTATGTGCCAAGAAAAAAAGTTGTGTTCCGATAACATGGCCAAAAAACGTGTTTTTAACCAAATACTTTCATGTTGATTTGACAAATTAAGTTCATTTTACAGATACAAAGTTGACCTAAACTTTTTTCCCCTGAAAGTGTCCCAAAAACAAAACTGCAGGGTCGGGCCAGAAATATATAGGGTACTTGTAGATCGCGCTGCCGGTACACAAAATATTTTCTTATGCCCTATGCGTGCAGCCCTCTCAAGACATATCCAGTAGCCTTATCAAGATACACATAGCATACCTGTGGTTAGATTAAGCAAGATGTTACAACAGCAAGAGCTAGCTATTACTATGGCTGAGCTATGGGTTATCTCATATTATCTTAGTGGCCTTATCAAATAATGCATGCGCCGTCACCACCTTTCATAGCACACCTGTCCATAGGTAGTTAGTGGCCTATCTAGAGTTTACCTATTTAGAAGTGTGGAAAATCCTGAGGCAAACCATAGGTGCCATGGCATGTCAAGATAACACTTGTTTAAGATGAATATAGTCCAGATTCTTATCTGACTTTTAACAACACCTACTCATCAGGCAGGATAGATATAGACATCACTTCGTAATACCGGGTATACAAAGATGGTGGGTTATCTTCCCAGGAAATGAATCAACCGCTTAAAGTGTTATTGCACCATTCTCCTGAATATACATAAATAAACTCAGTAAACATCCTCTTCTTATCTTCTTGTTACAGAAGTTATATCTCATTTAGATTAGTATGTTCTAGGCCAAACAATATATATTGTGTACGGGTAATCCGACCTATCCTACTTTTTTCCCTTGCCCCGAACGGTTTGGGCCCGGGGTTTGGGGGTCTGAATCAAAAGGAAATGCTGCATCCCCCATTGACATGCAACCTGAACGCTATCTTCTTTTTTTTCCTTTTTTTTTTAAATCTTGGCTTTATATTTGGAATAGTTTTACTTCTTTTATATATGGACACGTGATTTAACTCACAAACGCAGCTCCGGTTTTTGCCTCCTTGGTATATGGTTAAGTTACCGTAGACACAGATCATAAACCAAAATATTGCCTTTTGTTTGCATAGGTGTGACCTTTTGTCTAAATCTATATACAGGAATTGAGATTACCAGCACGAATTCTGACACTACCATAGCCTTCCTCTTCCATAATGAACCAAACGTCCCACATATAAAAATACCTACAATAATGTTGTGTCTTTGCTCCAGTATGCCTACATGTACACAGCTCGTACATACCTACAACCTTGTAGCTTATTTTATGTATCAACCCCTAATCTTGTTTACGTAACGTTTTTGATGGTAACAATGTTGTGTCTGAAAATAAAAAAGAACTTTATTAGTCGCAACAGAAATTGTTGACTACAATGTAGCGATAGAAAAGTGTAACAAACAATGATTACACGAACGATACCAGTACATAACTATTATAGAGGCCTACTTATTTGCAGAGTTTCAAAGGTTTTGAGGAGATTTCAGATAATTAACTAATCAATACACAAATTAAAAGACTAACTTGCACGAAAATCATGATAATGTTATGATTACACATTTAATCATGATGTGGTCATACTTAAACGATACATTAGAATGTGTTTCGTGTTATTCCATATGTCCATACAAAAAAAAAACCAAAAAAACGTTATGTTTCGTCAAAATAACGTTCTCAATGTCATATAATCATGTTTTGCCACAATATTGAATGATAGACAAGCGTTATATAACGTTATATAACGGGTTTTTTTTGTCTAATGGGTAGCATATGTCTTTGGAGCTAGAATAAAGTTAGTCGTCCGTGCGTCAAACTCTGACCAAACTCATATCCCGGGACTCATATCCAGTCCAAGGCTCCACCCCGGCCTATCTTACCTATCGTACCGTCGCGTTTAAGCGCTGGGTATTGAATAAGCGCCGGTCTTGTATAAGCGCCGGGGCTATGAGGGTCTTGAAATTACTCTTAAGCACTAAAACTGGATCTTGAAAAAGCGCCTGTCTTATATAAGCGCCAGGGGTAAACACCCCTCCAAAGTTACAACTTGTAATACAAGCGCCGGGCGCTTAAACACGACGGTACGGTATCTCTTACATCAACCTTTTACATACCTATATTGAGCTCCTGGATCTCTCCCTTTCCCAGTCTCCTGGTAACCACAGACGCTCTGGGTGTCCGGTTCCACGCTCCAGCCTGGGACACTCTGAGTCGGTGGTGCCTTGTAATGTATCCATGAAGATACTAATTATTGCTACGAAGATAATGTCCACCGTCCACATGCCATTATATATATATATATATATATATATATATATATATATATATATATATATATATATATATATACTTAGTACGCAATCTACATAAGACCTGCTAATCATTCTAGTCAGGCCAACCCATGTGGACGGTCGCCGTAAGATCGGAAATGTCCATTTGTATACATGCAAAATTGCACTGGTTTAAATCACTACATAATTAAGGGATACAATTATGGTAAAGTGGGTTTAACTTAATTGTGCCAAAGTGCATTCTCAATCCAGAAAGGCAAATATATTGTGGATAGTAGTCGATATATAGTATACTTGTATAATTTCTACTCCATCAAAATGATAACCCACACTAATAAAATTTAATACTATATCTTTTGAATAGTTAACTCTCTGTTCTTATGCAGCAATTGGTATCTTAAAAAAAGTGGCGATATTAAGTGAAGTGGAATCTCCCAATTCTTGTCGAGATGCAAGATAAACACAAAGGCAAGTTTTCTATGGAATATTCTGGTTTATTTTATTTTTCAATTGATTTCTTCAATCAAATGGCGTTTGTACATTCTCATTCCCGTCACTGTCTAGATCCAATGAACTCATGTTTCACCATATTACAATGCCAGTATGGTCAATCTTTCTGAATCCAACAACCTCAGTGATATGGCAATCACAAACATATCTGGCAATAGGTAGAAGTATTCCCTTACTCAGTTCAGTATTCATGGCATGTACCTTCAACAGGTAAAACAATGTTAAGCACCCACAAGTAACGTCATTTGCGTCCAACCAGTTACACGCACAGTCATCACTTCTCCAAAATGCTATAAGATGTAACTAAGACAGCATGGCCTTATACAACAATCACACCTTCAACTGGTACATTACCATGAGTTAACCATTCATCTCCATTAGCAGGTAATCAATTATTTTGGAGGCTGCTTTATCTAACATCAGACACTTCTATCAGCGTTTATCTAATAAATAAATGAATAAATAAGGACACTACATAGACAAACAAATGCAATTGTTTAACTCTTTCCGTTACTGTTTAGATCGACAGTAGAAATCCATCTCATACAGGCAGTAGTACTACTCAGCAGTTGAACATCGACTCCCAATCTATCACAATACATAAAATAAATAAATAAATAAATACCAATACAAAAACTATGGCGGTGTGATATCTTCGACATAAATAAAAGTCACAATTTTTGTTTGATATTCTCAAATTGTGTTTGAACGATGATTTTTACCAAATCAATGGGAAATAAATAGATTGCACGCTTTATCATTCCATGCGAAACGTGTAAAATTCTTTGGATTACTTTCGAAATGGAGGTGTTAAGTAGGCCTATATATTTCGACAGAAAAATTGAAATAGGCTTATTTTCTCTACACAGTTCTCCAGGAAGCATCATATGGCATATAACTCTTCTCATTCAGCGACAAGTTCACCATGCCCTCAAAATACCACTCCACTCATAAACTCTATATCGAGGTAGGCCTATGTAATACATGCTCTGACAATGTATAGATGCTATGTACAGGATACTCAAATGAACCAAATGGACTGAAACGTCAGAAAAATATTACATCGTAACATCAAATCCTTTATATCAAAGGAAGTCTGTCAGTTTAGTATTAACCAAACAAATATCAAAATACAGAATTCTGCGAGACGACAACGCAAGGATAGTTAATTACTATAAGATCAAGACTATGGACAAAATGTGAACTGGCGTTGCTAACTAACATTAATTCATTTACTACACCTATATGAACCACAATCGATACTACATGTGTTACCAATTTGATTTCTCGCATATTACCGAATACATACAGGATAATCACTGACAAGTAAATATGTAAATAAAATATTTAAAATCATATACACAAACATAATCCAACGATGTACTACATGAAGTATTATGGCAACAAAATATATGAAACAAATGATCATGAGGCATGAGGTTCAATGTCAAATGAGGTTTGGTGCTATTTTACAATGGACTTTGATGTTGATGGAACATGAATGACGATACATCTTTGGTGAGAAATTGGGGCCAAGTCTTGCCCATGTTTAAAGTATGCAAATGTTACTTTGCTAAAAATATAAGTACTGCCAGGTTGTTCTTGAAAGAGGCATGTGGCTAGCAGGTAACTTGACCCTAGATGAGCTGATAGAAACATCAAAAAGTCAATTATGTAAGTATGTAAACCAAACTCAATTTTAGTTAAATTAAAAGAAGAAGCTAACCACGAAAAGCATCAGGACGGAACTACTCGGAAATAATGTGCTGCACTGACTGCACTCCATACATGCATACTATTTACAGTATTGTATTCAACCACAACACATTGGAATGTAATTAGTGTCACGAACTAGCGTTCTATAAGGACAGGGAAAGGGTCTAGTGAGTATAAAAGAGAAAGTAAAACACCCAAGAAGCTAAAGGAATCGGCCATTAGTAGCTTTCATCACATGTATCTTTGTGACAATGATATGATCTACCTTTTTGAAAGGTTTCTGATACAAATGAACCATGATTATGACCACGAGAGTTTTCTTTCAGAAAATATATATTCATATAATATATAATGTCGCTGTAAATTTGTTAAGACTTTGGCAGCAATTCTGTACAAATGTTCTTGTTATTAGTTCAGTGTGCTCTGACATAGTGTCAAAACCCCGCCACTGTGAGTTAGAGACAGCTCATCCTCTCGGCTGGCCAGTCCACCGTCTTTGAAGGGTGGCCAGCAATGATATAACACTGCTTCCTTCGTCAGCACCGAGACAAAAAAAAACACCTTCAAGTTTCATTTTGTCCATGTCTTTTTTTTCCTTTAAATATTTGGATTTGGGGCTCCATCGCCACGCTGGAAATGAGGTATGCTGCCAGACAGTGCCGTCATGACGTCACTTTGCGCGTCTTAGAAGGCACTTCTTGTGGACGCACACGTGACGCAGGTGCCGTCATGATAATGACGTAGATGACGTCACAGGTGATGTCGGACGAATGGGATCATGTGGGCCCGCGGGCACAGCGCCTGCTGCCTGCAGCGGGCCGTTTCTCCACTTTGAGGTATTTAGTCGGACCTGTATGCATGCAGTCTTTTTTTAGTCGTGTCCTCAGCCAACAGAGCCACTCATCTTCTCGCGAACCAGTACATTCAACCAGTCCTTTCGATGTAGCAAAAGCTCGTATTGCAGACACAGGGACGGTATGTTCTCCCCCTTTCAGACAGTTCTTGTTCAAAGAAAAGAGATGTCAGTGGGAGTGGTGAGTGAGTCTCTTCATTGCCGCTCGAAGACCAGCCGTGGGGGGTTGGCCTTTGGTGTGCAGAGACAGTCGATGTCGTTGACTGGAGGAAGGATCTCGTGACCATGGTACTGGTAGTCATAGTCTGCTGTTTGACGCCCGCCCTCAGGGAACCTCAGGGTGTAGCGAGTGAATACTGAGAGGATGTAGTAACGCAGCTGGAGGAGGGCGTACCTCTTACCTGGGCACAGGGAACCGAAGGTCATGATCGGGTGCTTGAGCTCCTGTCCATCCTTGTAAAAACTGGCGTCGATGAAGCGGTCATATTGGAATTTCTGTGAATTAGAGAGAGAGAGGAATTCCATATAATATCTATGTTGACTTTCAAGGTGCAATGTACAGATTACATATACATGTTGTTATAATGGTGAAGAGATATCAAGTACATAAATCAGAAGTCACCAATGTCCTAGCTTTTTATATATGATGTAAGTTCTTAAGGTGACATTCAGGCGATGCAAGCATATTACGTTTGAATATAACTCTAAATTAAAAGGCATTTATCTTGTTTATACTACTCACCAGTGGTTCCTCGAAAATCTCTGGGTCCTTATGGATTGCTGGTGGGTAGATGGCGACACGGTCTCCAGCACGGATGAGATGCTCTTTGCCATCAGTGGTAGTCTTGAACCATGTGTCTTCTGTGACATACCTCACCATGAATACACCACTGGCCAGGCGGAGAGACTCGTTCATTATGGAGTCTGCAAAACATAACATAGACAAATATAAATATGCTGTCCTATACATTCAGTCACTCATGTAAAAGGCAAAGAGCTCCATAAATGATGTTTTTGATAGCTGACATCTCTAAAATATGCTCATTGTTAAATTGTGTTTAAATCATATCAAACTGCAACATGTTTTTACTATTCACATAGCACATTGTATATCTAGGAGGGAGGGGGCTACTCACCAAGAACTTTGAGTTTCTCCAGGTCGGCCATGGTGAAGGTGGCGGTGTTGGTCTCCTCGTCAAGACGGGCATCTACAGCGTCATCGATCTCCTCCTTGAGGGCCTGGTGGGCGTCCTTGTCCATAAGCACATTGTTGAGCACCCAGAAGGCCAAGCGAAAGGTGTTGTAGTTGACATGGAGGTAGACGAGGTTGTGTCCCTTGATCTCGTCCTCAGACTGCCCGCGGTCCAGCATGTACTTGATGGCCGTCTTGATATAGTCGGAGGAGTCGCTCCTGGCGAGCAGCTCGGCTGAGGTAGGCTGCTCGAGCAGCTCACCGAGGGACTGCATGACGGAAGGGAACAGGCGCTTGGGGAAGCCGAGCCACATGAAGTTGAAGTATTGGTGGAACACCTCGAAGTTCTTGTAGACGTCGCGCCAGTTGAAGCGGTTGTTGGCGGTGCTGCGGCCGAAGATGGTGGTGAAGATGGGGTCGAAGATGGTGGAGGAGGTGAAGTCACGCAGACCTAGGGCCCACTCGGACTTGTTGCTGCCCTGCTCCTGTTCCATCCTTAGGAAGGAGTTCTCCAGGGCGTCACTGTAGTTATCCATGTTGCGGTCCAGGTGGGCGCCCTTCAGCGTCTTAGCCGAGTCCTTGATGATTTTGCGGGGTTCCTTCAGCACGAAGTTGAAGACATTCCAATTCACCTGCCTCTGGATCGCCTCGAAATCAAAGTTCTTCTCCTTGTGCATGGCTTCGTACGAGTGCGGGTCCATGATGATGGTCAAGTGCTGGTTGATGAGTCGGATGGTGAAGATGTCACCATACTCGACGCGCGCCTTGTGCAGGAAGTTTACGGCATGGTTGTTGAACTCGCCTGAGCTTCCCAGGACGAGGCTTCCCTTCACGATCGGAGGCTCTCCGGCTCTCCTGAAAGACACAAGAAGGGAGCAACACGTTAGTACAATGTCCAGACCTTTACTTCATGGGAACTGGGTTACAGTATACAATATACACCAGACACTCATTCATACATACTGTGAGACCTCCCACCCCCACTCAAGAATACCTTAGCGTCTTGGCAACGATTTATAGCCTTCCATGTGCATACAGTTCTAGCCTGTGATCACACGAATTCTGCACATGCGTAACGAGAGGATGCGCAGGTTTATGCAATCAATGCCAGCGTTCTTGTTTTTCTACAGCCCACCTCCCTCCGTCTGGGCGTTGATCAAGTTTGTGTGGCGAACAACTGTAGTTGGCAGACACTTGGTACATTGCGACATATCATATGTAAACCTTTGTGCCCTCGTGCCAACTATCAACGAAGCGTGTGCCCCTAGGCATCACTCCAACAGCTGTGGAGATCGGCACATAGACTTACAACTGAACCGGTCCCACTGTACTACCCCTTCCCTATCTACGATTTCACGGTCAATAACCCAGTGTGTTGTATGTCTTTTTTATTCAATTTTTTAAATGTTTTATTTTGGGGGGAAGTTTTCACTACTCTTCCACCCCAACCACCGGTGGGATGGGGATGGTGACTAGGGCACAGCTAGGAAGTATTGATTTGGCGGCAGAGGAAGAGTGATCTAAAGTATCCAAAAGTACAAAGTTGAAGTCAAAGGTCGAGTATGAGTGTTCTTATAAAAGTACGGAAGGCGTTTATTTTGACACTTTCCCCTCGGTGTAATCGGTTTTCTGTCTTCCGTCGTGACCCCACTATTTGCCATATGGCAAACGGCGATCAGTGTAATGGAGGGGGGGGGGACGTTGCCGCTGGCTGGTGGTTCACGTGACGGGTACTGACACACTGGGAGAAGGACACATGGCAGACGGCAAGTGTCGCCGCTAGCAGACGACAATTAACTTTTTTCCCGCCCTTTTATCGCTTGGTGTTTATCCGTATGATAACCTCACTTTACTGGGTTTAAATATAGAGATATTGAGCATACGATACAGAGATAATGACCAATTAAACCCTTTCATTATGATGATTTCAATTTTAAGTGGTGATGAATTAATAAAAGGGAATGTGGTGGCATACACTACAATCTTCTTGTCTAGCCACATGGGGTTATAAAAAGTGTTTCACAATCCCAGATTAACAGTATTAGTCAGCAAAATCGCTGCAAGGTATTTCACCAGCAGTTTCTAGAGCTGTCTGAAACAATATTGGTTTTGTAACCCGTGACAGCCAAGAATAAGCAGCGTAATGATGGTTGAAGTATGTGACGATGTGTACATAGTTTTATTTGAGTATTAGAGCTGAATCATAATAACACTGTGGCGGTGACGGTCCCTTCCGCCCGCGTCCGACTACGTTTGCCCGGGCCTCATTCAGCCCACTAGATCAGCAATAGAGGTGGACGACAACGTGTACTTTGTGAGTTTACTCTGTGGCCTTATGAGGGCAGGCCGGATCAAACAGTTCCTTTGATGGTCCCATAACAAGTGTTCCCCATTCACCATGCCCCACCACCACCCTGCTACAGTCTGCTATTCCACCTGGCTTTATTAGTATTATGACGGCTGCCTCTATAATATATAACGCTACCAGCTGATTCTAAATGGCCCTATACCTGTCTGAGTCGAGCTGGCGGCTCCCCAAAATCTCAATCTCAGTCCAATCAATCGGGCCGCCCACGCGGCGCGCCACCCTAGCGGTTTACACATAGGCTTTACGGCCGCCGCCCACCCAGGGAGGCCGGCGTTCATTGATCAATTGGCACGCGGGCAGCGTTACTCTCGCCGGAAGTTAGGCGCTGACGCATCCCCCGAAACACCGGCCGGCCGGCTTATCACCGACCTTGACCCTAGAACCGGTGTCTTAACTGTTAAAATTGAGACACCTCCCGCGTTGGCTGACAGCCCCATGCAGTTTAAGAGTTTAAGGGTGCCACCCCGGGGGTGGTACCAACCGCATGGAGAAGCGGGGATTCTCCTCCATGGTCATGCAGCACATGCATCTTTAGCTGATGATGTCAGAAAACTTAGGGCTTCCGGGAAAAGCCTGAGCAGCTGGCCTGGATGCACATCCTGGAAGCCCAAGGCCTCATCTCAAGTCGATATATACTCTACGGCCAATTTCGATCACAGAGTCCTAAATGTTTCTAAATTACATGTCGGTGCTTGTAAGTGTATTAATGAATAATGATCTCGTATTTTATAGCACTTGGATCCCAGGAGGTATGCATGTCAATTCAGTCAACGCCAGCCTTCCGTGGTTACACAACTTGAGAATTGAATGATTATATAAGCTTAACCCCATAGGTGAGCTAAGTCTGCTGGAGATATGTAAATCGTATACATGTATATAATGACCCCCTCTGGCATTTAAAGTATGTATTGGTAAATTGAATTACGGAAGTGAACTGGCCCGGTATCGTCTTGTTCTAATCTCACAGGTGACTTTGTTGAGTGGTACTTGTGGTTTAGTCACGAGCCTCTGTGGATTATCAGTCTGACAAGATCCAACAGGAATGCGAAACTCGACAGGGGACATCAGGACTCAATTCCACCCTATATGCATATACACCATGCTATCTAATTAATGAAACTCACTTTATAAAACTAACTTGTGAAATACCTGCACGCTTGCCAACAACCCAAGAGAAAGCTCTTACTCTGGGAGAAAAGAAAGTACCTGCAATAAGAACGTGTTGAAACACACAGGTAATAAAAAGAAAGTCGACTTACCTTTTTCTGTAGAAGAGTTTGGTGAACAAGTAGATGAAACTTGTCACAAATGTGATGCAGAGAAGCAGCCAGGTGCCTGTGGCGAACATCTTGTTATATCTGTAGTAACTTGGTAAAGGTGAGAGGTGTTCACAGGTGTAGTTGTAGCGCTGGGCTAGCTCTAGTAGTAGTAGTCTCTGCTGTGGGTGTCTCGTGGATGGGGTGACAGGTGCTCGGAGTATATATCCACTGGTGATCAAAAATGTTTCTCAGGTAGCAAAAGTAGCCTCACAGGTCTCTACTAGTCTTCTCCTTCTCTCTTTCTGTTCAGGAGAACCTGTCTGGTCGGTAGATCGACTGAATCTGCAAGTTGAAGAGAACGGTCATGATTTTATATTGCCGCGTGGGGCTCGTGGTGGCCTCGGCCAATCAGACGCGCAACGATGACGTAGGCGTCTCCCTCCCGTCCTCCCGCTTCCGGAACCCCCTCCCACCATGCACAGCGCGGCGGGCGGGCGGCTGCGTCTCTGCCGCGAGCCTCGTGCACGGTGCGGCTGCCATAGGCCATACTCATATACATAGTAACATACGATTTGGACTCTACTTGGGAGAGGTTTGAGATACATACACAGAGGGGAGCTTGCCAGCTTTGTTGTATCGTATCTAACCTGTACATGGGGGATCAAGTCCGTTGACGGTACCTACAGCCAAAACACACGGCGAGCTCCTAGACACCACCCATCCAATACACATATAAACAGTATACACACACAGTCAGTTAGCCGGTAAGGCTCAATGCTGTAGCACCACTTGCTTTGAATGGAGGAAAGAATAGCCGTTCCATTGTGTTATTAAGTGTTATTAATTGGAGTTTGCCAAGATAGATTCTCTTCAATATATCAGTACAGATATACATTGGTACCATGGTTTTGGAAACACATGGAACAGCTTTTATTTTTACTATTTTTACTCTTCAATAATTAACACCATAACACCATGATGGCAACCAACTTAGCAGACATACACATGGCAGATGCAAAAATGCGTTGGCGTCCTTGGTAAAGTGAGTGTGAATGAGGGCATCACGATGAAAGGACATGACATTTCATTTGAGCGTTAATTATCACCCGGAAACGGTTTTCGCACTTCCTAGAGGGGCGGGGCGGAAGCAAAGCGCTCTTATACAACGTACATTGCTAGTTCCGCTAGAAGGGCAAAAAGTCAATGACTATGTTCATGCATACGGGATGAGCAGAACAGGGCAGGTGGGGTTGGGTGGGAGGGTGGGACCGTGGAGGTTTCAATGGAAAGGGGAGGTATAATGTAAGCACCCGGGGAGGGTTCTTTAACGACCAGTCTATTGATCACTTCCAGAGAAGACTATTGGTTTTCCCTTTCCCGCGTCTACAGCACCCTTGCCATATACGTCCTGTTGGTCCAGCCCACTCCCATATATGGGCCTGTATCCCCCCATCCTGCCCCCCCCCCCGCCCAATCCAGACCCCTAGAGGCCCCATTCATGAGAACACCATTATGTTTGTTGACGCTTAGCAGGGGCTGATACTCGAGTACTACGATGTCACGGCCCATTAACTCCAAGCTCAGAGAATCCCTCCTCTATACACCTGAAACTTCCCCTTTACCCCTACCCCCACCAAAACAACCCCGAACTAGACTACCTTCATGCCCATAGTGGGGCACCTCTTTTTCCGATTCAAATAATTTAATAGAGTACACAATAGGCCACCTGTATTTTGGGGAGCGGAGGGCGGACATATGGCGGTGATGGAAGGAAAACGGAGGGGTCTCCATGATTGCATCCTAAAGCTGCTTGAAGTCCCATATGATCCTTGGTTAGGCCACCTTTAGGCACTGGACCCAGTCTCCCTCCAGAGAAGAGTGAAGGCTGTAGCGGGAAAAGACTGTTGTGCTTTACCCTACATGGTAGGGCCTTCATAGGACATGCGGGTCAAGGGTGGAGAAGCCTATTTCACACCAACACCAGCCAGACGTTATTGATGTCCCCATAAGGAGCCCCCCGTAGAGTTACACTTAAAGCCCCGAGGGTGACGTCTCAAAGGGGGATATCAACAATTCCAGGTACACACACATTCAGTCTATGTTTACTAATAATAGAAATAACACTGCTTGCATATCCCCGTTTCCTCTTATGGCATTCAGTGAATGAATGGATTAACGGGCATTTCGCTAACAATATGAAACCACCTGTTGATATTGGTCATATTAACTAGAATGTAAAATATCTATTTATATCTCTCTGTTATATTACACTGTACATGTATGAGCATAGTGCCCAGGTTTCCTGAAATTGCTGTCTTCCTGTGATTTAAACCCCCCACCCAAGCTTTATAAGGCATAGAGTAGCGGCTGTCGCTCTACCCCCAACTTGTTGGTGGAAAGGCAGTAATAATATGTGACCCTTTAAGTTGAACATCCCCATGATCCCTGTTTGAGACTTTGAGTAAGCTCTACGTGTAGTAAGGTCCCAGGCTCCTGTGCACAGCTGTAGCCGTGTAACTGTAATCGCTGTGGGGAAACCTACCATGGTAACTGCCGTTACCAGATAGCTCTTGGAGTATCCCTACTGTGCACAGGGAATTAAAACTTAATAAAAGTGGTGATTACACCGTATTTATAGGAGTTTGGATATTGTATAATTGTTTATTTGCAGCTGATACCATCCATTACCATGTGGGCCACTACCTGCATGATGGAATTGTCTAAAACATCGGTATAGAACATCGGTATGTACTATGGTAACTGAGCTATGCAACTTGAGCTATCAGATAACTGCAGTTACCATGGAAGGTTTCCCTACAGGGCATAATGCCGTGCCCAGACGTCCCAGATCACCTCCCTCTACTATAACAGAATAACGGCGTAGGAGGTCACCTGGCAGAGGGGGGGGGGGGGGGAGAAGAGGGCTTTTGTGCTACTTCTGACATAAACACAGGTCGGTACGTTGTGGATCGCTGAGTGGGCCTTGTCTAACAGCCCTTACGTTTGTTTTCTACTCCGTCTGAGGAGGGTCTACCCCTGGGCAGCCTGCATGGCAATCCAGGTCCCAGGCAGATCCCACTTTTAACCCTCACCCCGCGTCTCCAGTTTCAATATACCTCGGCATTTTTGTTTTGTTATTTGCATTGCTATAGGTCTGTGTGTGACAAAGTAATTTCAGGATAACAATAGTTAGATAATTTTGCCCCATAGTTCACACCCGTCTTCTCTACCCCTCCCCCTCCCTACGGTACTCCCCCCCCCCCCCACAGGCTTCCAAACTACCCCCCCCCCCTACCCCTACATGCTCGCCCATTACCTGTCCTACCCCCCCCCCCCCCCCACACATACACACCATCCATGTGTGTCACCCCTGTGTGGGCCCCAGATGCCACAGGACGTGTCGCGTGGGATGTATCGTCTACGACTCACACCGTCACAGGCAGGCCGAGGCGTAATGCTAGAAGCCAATACCGCATACCTCGACGACCAAGGCCCTGCCAGGGGTCCCCAGGATGGATTGGTCATATTTCATATCGGGATCCAATGGGAAGAAGTGAACTATAGGAAGACCCCTGCCGCTACAATAAACAGTGACTAATACAGAACAATCTGCCAGGTCAGAGCACGGTCACGTGGCCATCACTTGCACATATCATCTCCGATTACCATAGTGGTCCGCATAAGCGCCCTGGCGCTCATTGTTTTCAACCCCCCTTATACCCCGGGCTATATATACCCCTATTTGAAATATGGTGCATTGTCAGTGGGCCTATACCCCCCGCGTTTATTCGAGACGGACGCTTATTTGAGACCCTGGCGCTTATATGATCAAATATGGTATTCGAGAGTAGGTAGTCACTGATCTCTTAATCTTAGAATAATAGGATTTCTCAGCATAATCCAATTTCTAACTATGCAATGTGTTATAGCTATACTACCTCGTATTGCACCATTGGAATGTAGATCTATAATACATAAGGCATATATTAGAAGCGTCGCTGACATGGGTTACAACAGGTTGAAACTCATTGTGTAATACATGATTAATCATCGGAATGTCCCTGTCATCATCACAGTCTTTAAATAAGACCTTCTATACTCATGTAATTTATACTATGTATATGAAATCATATATACGTACATGTATCTGCTAGTGACATGATCAATAAAACCTTGTATCTAAGTTCCATTTTTGGCTAGATTACGTTCGAATCGTAAACAAAGAGACAGAAATGTTGAAACTGAAGTTTTAAATATTCTGAATATTCATCCTCACTTATGAGCTCTGATTGACAGGACCTATTTTATTCATAACCGATACCAAGCATATTAACTGTTTTATATATATATAGGTACATTATAAATAGATAGATTGAAACTGCATGTTCTAGAACTCTTGTACAATCTTATCTCGCAGTCTATTGATTAGATAACATAAATAACTTCCGCAGTTCTTCAATGCTCCTCTTTTCTAGCTACCTGTGATCTACATGTAAATTAAATAATGACTCATCAACCGCTTGAGACCCCGAAGAGGACTACCTAGTTTTAAATCAAAGCATACAGTGTGCGTCCACAGTGAAGGTGATAGTATCACTGTGATGTCAATTATCAATACTTGTTATGAAAACGTTCATAAAATGTCATTTTGGTTTGGGATCCTTTTCAAGACTCTCCCCGATCCGTTGCCACTATTTTCTGATAGATGTACAAAATATACTAGACAAAGAGAACTTCCATTACATGTCACATATGATCTTAACATTACATATATGCATAGCGATGAATATCAATTCACAGACAGGCGGGATTGACGTGAAATTCCTTGTATAACCACATCTATATAATTGGAATTATCACCATGACAAGGACAAGTTAATTAATGACGTCAAAGAAATAGCCACGGTAAGATATGGGCGTATCTCTTGGGCAATAAGATGGCACAGTGTAAAGTGTTCTTATAAACGCAATCAGCACTTTCATTGATAGCCGTCTGAAGAAGACGATGCTAAATCAATCTTGGGCCCAGTTTTCTTTTCTATTAACATAAATAATCTTCCAAAAATTTGTGATAATATGGCCATATCGCATAGACACTGACGATGCAGTTATCTATGTCTCCTCGCCTAAAAAAATGCACGAGGTATTGCCTTTATTGTCAGATTGGTGTGTTAAACATAGCTTAACTGTAAATGAGAAGAAGACAGAGTGAATGGCATTTAATTGTAATCTTAATAATATTGCCCCCCCCCCCACCTGTATACACGTTAAATAATAGCACTTTGGAACAAGTTAGTAGTGTCCCATATCTGGGCCTCATTTTGGACCCCGAGCTAAAATTCATCGCGTATAGGAAATCAACTGTTAGTAGTATAAGAACAAGACTGCATCAGCACAGTAAGGCGAGAGGCTGTATTGATGAGGATGTTCCTCTGGATATATACAAGACAATGGTGCCACTAACCTTCGATTATGTGGATTATATATGGGATAGGGATAATCTAGGGGAAAATATAGAGAGTTGCAGTTAAGGCCAAAAAAAGAGGTGTGTTTCAGGTTACATAGTCAGAAAATCTAGGTAGGGTAGGTTGGATTTTATTTTGTTCACTGGCCTGAAAAGTAGCCAAAAATTGACTAACAAGGTTTAACACCCACTAGCCGACAACAGTCTCGACTCATGGACTATCAAATGACTCTGAAATAGCCCAAAAAATACATGAAATATAATTAATCTTAATAGCCCAAAAAATACTTTTTTCAAAATTGGATAAAAATTTCTAGGGTCAGCCATGTTTTGCTAGGTAGGGTCGGGTAACTTGAAACACACCTTTTTTTTTGGCCTAATCCAAAACAAAGCCCTCCGTGTAGTATTTAATGTTAAATCATAAGGGAAAACACTGAATTCAATACAGTGCAGTTACATGAGAAGGGCAAGTGACAAGGTCTACATATAAGACGAGATATGCACTTATTTTCTTATGCTTTTACCCTGGCCCAGATTAATGAAGAGCTTGATAAAAGAAATATCCCCACTAGACGTAATTTGGGTAGACGGTTGCTGGTCCCAAGGTCACTTAAGGCAATTGTCATACGCAATGCTTATCATAGAGCTATATTGAGGTGGAATCAATTGAAGTCACTATACACTGAGATTGAGGTCCTAAACGCCTTTAAAATTGCGAACAAGAAAAACTATAATACGTGTTTCATGTAAACCAGATCTTATTCCCATATAAAAAAAAGACAAAAATGATCTAGCTTTCCATATAGTCTTAGACGGCTCCTTTGGATTGGGGCAGGAAAAGGTAAGATATTGGTGCTAGGTAATCTGCTACACACGGTCGGTCCTATGATTCACCGCTACTGGCCAATGGCTGATTATGCAAATAGGCTCCACAGCAGTGGTTACAACAGTGCATTATTGGGCTCAATCGTCCGCTCCCCCTGCCCCACCACTACATTTGTACCACGCAATGCACTACAGTTTGCACGTGATATGCATATGTTATTTAGCCAAATTGCAGAATGCCATGATGTCAAACGGGTCTGACTGTAGTACCCACAACCCCCGGATAGCCACCTCTCTTCTGATAAGTAAAATACATGTTGCAGTACAGTCATGTCATTCTGTCTTTTTTTCTTTTCTGAAATAAGTTTTTACTTAATTAGGCATATTAAAGAGTACATGTATTTTTTTCTACAACGTTTTTACTGATGGGGGACAGGCAGACAATACTTCTTATGATTGATATACCCACCTTTTTCATCACATCCATCATGTTTCTTTTTTGGGGTGATGGTGGACAGGGGGGGGGGTTAATAGCAAAAAGAGAAAAAAAAAAGTGTTTTGCAAGGCGTGTGATGATGAGAGCTAGCGACCTCAATGCTGCCCCCTTAATGCACTTTATACAGCCAACCACGCCCGGAAATCGTGCCTTGGACAGTAAAGAAGCGTATGACAAAGTGCAATAACTTTTTTTTATTCCAATGCAAATATCCTGAATATATTCTGTGTGGGTAGTAGTGTAGTATTGTCTTCTACCCGGGAACACCTGTGATCCAACAGGTGGTTGGTGGGGTGGGGGGGATTATATACTCTGTTAAGACTGGGGATCAGGTCACGATCCACCATCCACAAGTTGGTCACCCACCCTTCACTCTCACAGCGCAGATCCGGTTTTAAACTTGGCACCAGTCCCGATCGTGGCCGGTCATGACCCAAAGAGAGTGAGTGGGATTGAGCTTTAATGTAACACAATACACGACTCTCTACGCGGCGGACACGTGGGAAAGGTGGAGGAAAGGCGGGGGAAAGGACGGGGGGATGATCCATTGGAGGCGATACTGACACCGTGTCGTTCTACACCCCAACATATGTCTGTTTATCTGCCGGAGGAGGGGGGGGGGGAGGCCTCTGTGTATCTGTTCTCCCTCCTCCTCATGTCTATTCCAAAATTGCCTCTCTGTCATCTTCCTTTCTTCATCCGTCAGTATTCTAACAATATTATATACATTTAGTAACATGTTATCTCTCTCTTACTAAAGACGCTACGGCCCGTAAGGTGATCAGTGATCCTGGTGGCGTACCTGGTCCTCTTTGGAATGATCATATGACATATATGAGGACCTAGTGTGATCAAAGTGACTACCATTTTATGCTGACAAAAGAGGTGTCTATGTATATACATATATCTATGATTTTGGTAATTCTGCCACAATCTCCTTTTAAAATACTTGGGTTTATTGTGTAATAGTATTCTTTATATCCTCCAATTTATAAAGTTATTTGATCAGAATTACCACAGCTGTACCAATCAATAGATCATCTAGAGTATATACATGTGCTGTATGTTGCATTATTGTCTAGTAGAGCCCTCTAGTGGCAAAATTATGTCCTTGAAATGATCATCCAAGGTCATCACTGTGATGGCATTAGGTCAACTGGGAATGATCACCCTTAGTCATCTGCACTGAGGACCTTTCTACAGGCCAAGGGGTTTTCAGCGTGAACCCGTTGCAGGCATGTTTGTTGGTACAGTACCAGGAATTCCTAGCTAATAAAAAACGTTTTTCAAATTTTTGCAAATGTTTGGAAATCGTTTTTTGTTACCCGGGATTACACATCCAACATAATAAGGGGTTGGGCTCTTGTCGATTGAAGGTCAGTGTCTATTGAACATTATATAAATCAGTATATTAATTGCCAATTATAACAATTATCATTTCCAGGACACCTACGAAGAGCATTTCAAAGAAGCAACACACTGTCACAAGGCAGTTGTCGTGCATAAACCCTTTAAGCTGCACGGTGGTTAACATGTTATGCATGCCCTTTATCGTCAGGATGGATGCATGCAACCCTGCATGACGAGTAACTGACCACTGCTGCATTCAAGCATTATGACGACCCTATCGGGTTGATACAATGCCAAAGGGTCGGCATGATGCATGAATGCAGCCCTGTCGATTAGCTTCATCCGGTCTGTGTTAACAATAAGCGGACCTTAAAGGGTTTATTTACGCTATACAATGTACGTGTACTGACAATGGAACACTACACTTCCGCAAAAACGGCCAGGCTGTTACTTCCGTATTATGAACGATTACTGGGAATTAAGGAAATGGATGAAATAGCAGGTAAGAGTTAAGGCTAATTAGTAATGCTAGACCCCAGCCGATGTCTCCTCAACTCAGGGTAGAAAGGCTGGTGCATGTCAAGTAAAGGAGAAGTATTGTAATTTCTTTTATCTATACTGAAAGTATTAAGGTCAAAGACCTGGAATTAAAATACAAGGGTACCTGGATTACCACAAGCAACTGCATCTTCACTTGTTGAAAGTGCAAAGTGTGGGATCCTCTCTTCCAGGGACCGAACCACACATAATGAAATTAAGCTCCGGCCACGTTCGGCGATGTTCGGCAATGCTTGGCAATTGCCTCACCAGAGCTCTCCCAGAGAAGAGAGTTATTCTGGAGCCAGCCTGAACTCCCTTTTTACTCTGATCTTTCCCCGCTGTGTAGGCATTTCTCGGTCATGTGTAGTTCAATGTACAGCAACTTATGACACTGACACGGCATGGTGTTATACAGGGGCGTGGCAAGCAGTTTGAAATGGGGGGGGGGGGGGGGGTTAAGGTAACTTGTGGCAGTGCATGGGGTTAAAGTATCCTGTGGCAGTACATGGGGTTACGGTAACTTGTGGCAGTGCATGGGGTTAAAGTATCCTGTGGCAGTACATGGGGTTAAGGTAACTTGTGGCAGTGCATGGGGTTCAGCCCTACTCAGCAGTTGGGGTGCGGGGGAGGTGCAGGTAAAACACGCGACACTCAGGTAAACCACAGTGCGGCCACCGCGTCTGTGGCTACTTGGTCGGAGTCGATGTCGACGACAGCTGTCCAGGTATATAGACCTCCTGTGGGGACAGTGTCAGGGTGCCGCGACACTCGTGGATCCACCAGGATAATAACCAAACCTGCACCCTGCCAAATACAGAGCTAAAAGTTAAACCCTGGGCCGCCGTTTATAAAGGGCTGAGTATATCTGTTACCGGTATGCCTTCCCAGTAAACAAAATACGTTAGGCCACTCAAAAAAAACACCTGGTTTCTCATCACCGCGCGCATCATGAAAATCATGATTTGGTGAAAACTTTTTTTAAATTTTGTACATTTTTAATGAAAAGATGTGAAATATTGAGAAATATTATCATTTTTGGTATCAAATTAAAGCTTATACTGTCAGCAATACAGTGGTCTAGGAACATCTTACATTTTCCAACTTCTGTAAATCAATAAACACTTAAATACTTATGTGTGAAATTTCTTCATGAAAAGTCTACATTGTCTTATACATTTTGGCCCCTCAGTAAAGATATTTTTTAAATAAAAAACGCCCTCGTCATATTTTCCAGTGCTTGGTGATGAGAAACCTGATTTTTTTTTGAGTGGCCTTATATAACGTTTCTCTATGGACCTTTTATGTGGCAAAACGTTATATAACGTTAAAAGTACGTTATTTTGACGTAAAATAAAGTATTTTTGTTAGCTCCGAGGGGTAATCTATTAACTGATGTAACAATCTATGTCGATGGATAGGACCAGCTATCATTTATACGTGTGTATTGTATATCTGGTTATCGTTAAATAACGTCGCACATGGCATGTAACTTGATTTACTATACTATATGTACTATATCAAAGTGTGACAGTAAGCAGCTCAGTAACCATATATTTGGGAGGGAATTAGTCAGTCTATGATCAAGATAAAGACATAGTATGTGACACGCCCCCACTTTGTCTTTTCTTTCGCAATGCCAACATCTTGGCAACGGTGTCTATAACTATATACACATAAACGTATATTTTCAGCCCACAACGTGATGTTACGTGTTAATTGTCAAGTAGTTATATTTATCTTTCCTTATATATAAATATATATATATATATATATATATATATATATATATATATATATATATATATATATATATACATGTATCCATATCCATAGCCATACTGCATGATGATTATAGCGTAAAATATTAACAATTAGCAAATAATTCTTGATATGGCATTGACTAATTACAGTCTATGTGTAATTATGCAGTAAATGTGCAGTTGATTAAAAGGCATGGTTTCTTTGGCTAGAAACACAACAGGGATCATACTACATAACTGATTAGAACGCTGACTGCAACCTCCGTGTGATGATAATACCTGTCTGCATCTGATAATCTGCCGATTAATGCTCACATCAAACAGGGAAGGCACCCCAGGTATAGCCCACCACACGCACCGCATCAGAAGGCAGGCGTTTATCTCTCATGCATACAGCGATCTCTTATCTGGCAAATACCTGCCAGCACGAGGGTGTCATTACCACATTTTATCGGTGGCATTTCACAGATTAACTGTTTCGCCAGGCTGTTTTCCTACCTTGGATGCTGCCACGGTTTCAGTTCAAACCAAGTCAGATTCAGACATCCCCATGCCCATCCCAGAATCCTGTCAGCCCGACAAATAGGAGGGGGGGGGGATGTCCGTCTGGCACATTGTGCTTTTTCTCACAATTTTCGTCGTCAATATGTTATGTCAACAGGCATTTCATAGCCGTCAGTGCCGGAGGAAGGAAGCGTTCCGCCAGCTATGTTTTCCCGCCTTTTTCCCGCTCTCCCCCCACAGGAGCAGACGACAATGACTCGATCCCGCACCGACTCCCGCCCTTTGTAAACCACGCGCGTGGCTTGTTGGTTTCATTATTTCCGGCTTCTAACATATAAATGTGCTTCTATATCCCCAACCACAGACCACCCTACACCGTCTCATCTACTAGCTTCTGATAAACACATACGCCAATCTTGAAAATCCCCTTTCCCCCTTCTCCCACCCCTCGGTGAGACTTAGACGTGATTTGACTGCAAAAACCAGAGTTCAGACGTTACAACACGGGCCCCGCCTTTAAGCGTCTCATGTTTGCCAACACTCCAAATGAGCCTATCCGCGGATTACCCTTGGTTTAGCGCCCACTGAGTGTTTTACTTAGATATTAGGGGTTTGACACCACTGGAATGCTAAGTTCTGCTGGCAAAACTTTGTCGCCTGGGGGCTGGCTTTTTAGGAGTTGAAACACTAGCTCCCGCTCACCCACACTACACAGCAGCGTCGTGCTGTGGACAAACCACACGAGCTAGTCACAACTTTACACACTGTGTGCGTAAATCAAAGGGAATTTCTCCAGAACATGAGCAGCGGATATCTTAATACATAGTACAAATGGCACACATATTTCTTAAATGGGTAACTTTATACAAATGTATTGATTTCAATAGTGATCTACAGGGACACGCCAGTGTGTAAACATGAGACCATTGAGAGGGGAATGATTTATGAATAAAGATGTATATGCTCATATGGCAAGTGTTGATGGTAAGTCCCTCGTAAACAGACAGACATTAAAAAAAAATGACTTAGAACGGCTATAAAACATTCCTAACTGTCGAGAGAAATCTGATGATGCCATGGGACCACACTGTAGGTAGGGGGGCTTATTCTAGGAGGGGTTGAACACGCGAATAAGCTTTGAAATCTAAGGCTAAAGTTTGTGTTATGTGGGCAAGGTCTGCTTTCTGTGAGTTTTGGGACAACAAATGAGCACCCCCTTGGATCATGTTGCCGTTTGAATTCCCCTCATTCTCTCGCGGATTACCGCGAGTTAAAGGATCAACTCTCCTCTCTCAGGATCGTGACCAGATTGGGGTGAAAGACATCACTCCACCCCCATCCCCCATTCCGGCATTTGCAGAATCAGGGATAGAGAAAAATGACAGCTTCACCACCAGGGAAGTTCCATAAACCAACTATACACTCAAACACGTTTCAAGTTATTTGATGCCCCTCAAAAAGGGATAACAATACACAAAGGCGCAACTGTGTAGTTGCCTTTTCAATTCCAGACGTGCTCGTTGCCACCAATCCAAGATTACTTTGACAACAAAATAAAAGCTCTCACTCCCACACATGGACCCGTTCGCGCCACCATTGCTTGAAGATGCTGGGAAGGGTCAATAATAAAACGGACTTTCCCCACAATTTGAACAATACCTAATCCTCTGTGTGTGTTTCTATGGCAGACGACATTTCCCTTCAATTCGCGCCCTTTTCATAGGTGTTCCCACACAAATTTCATCATGTGTGTGTCAGTACACAATACGTCGAGGGTGGCCTTTTGTCAGAGGGTGGTCTCAGTATCTCTATTATGTGTACCTACCGGTAAGGTGGGCGGACGAAACTCGGTAGCTGCACAACACTGGGTTGTGCTCAGGCGTCCTCTCCTATCCAGACTCCAGGCACTTGAGGGGGGATGAAGATCCACTGAGATGATCCCTGATCCTATAGGTAGCCTATGTGTGTGGACAGAGATGGTTGAACAGGCGCACGGGGGGTCTGGATGTGTATAGGAGCTTTGTTGGGGGTTGATGTCCAAATGACACTCACAGTGAGGATGGTCACAGGTATGGTCCCCCTTCTCCTTTATACCTACCTGGGCCCCCTGTCCCTGCAAACCCACCTTTCCCAGCGACCCCCCCCCCCCTCCCCACCCTTAACAACGCCCAGACACTGCCCCCCTCCCATAACCCCCCCCCCCATTCCCCTACCATCCCCAACCGTGTCAGCTTAGTTCCACACCACTCAATATAGAGACACCGCCTTCCAAGGTAAGCTTAAAGCTGATTGGCTAGTTTTCAGACACCCCAGGTCTGTGCCCATTTGTCTCCCACCCCATCCCCTTCCCCTCCTTGCCCACCTCCCTCCATACTACAGTAAGCTGTGTTCATTAGACTGGCACCAATGATTACAGGGGGGTTACCAGCGCCATCCATAGGTATTAAGGCCTGCATACCTTCATTACACAGCTTCAAAGTGTCCCATGAGTTATGTTTGATCATTTCCAATTCATCATCATCGCCTGTAGGCCGTTTATCATCAGACCATATGCCACCGTTTAACCCATATTGTTCGTGTTATGGGTGGGTCTTTTTGCATATTTCTGTCCAGGAAATGGTCCAGCGTGGTTCATGCTTGCAAGGCTCTTTTAGAGATCAGAAAAGGGGGGCTGTGGTCCCAGGACTGTGGTACACCCAATGCTCGTTCACAGAATGGCAAACAACGCTGCATTTTCCGGCGTATTTCTATATATTTTCCATATACCATTTACTCAACACTCCGTCTTTCTAATTGTAATGTGGTGTGTCTATGGGACTTTGGCATATAACGCCACTTTTAAGCATTACAACACCGTTAGAACTGAGGTGTGCTGGGGACCAGTAACTTTTCTTATGAAAAATTTAAATTCTGACACTTTCCAAAGCTGGTCTTTTTTTGTCCGACTTAAGGAGTGGTAATAGCGTGAGCGACCTGAACTTGCTCTGCCCCCAACCTCACCGCCACCCCCTCCCCACAAAAGGGGTTCGCATTTTTCGCCCACCTCCCTTCAAATGATCTGTTAATAAAAATGGCCACTCCCTTGTGCCATACCATTTTTTGTCTTTATGTATATAAACTCTTTATTACCGCAGATAGATAAATTTGATACCACGTTGTTTGCCAAATTGCAGAGCTCTGGGGGAGGGTTGACACTTTTCAGTACCTATAATTAATCCTACACAGAGACAAAAGTGAGATAGTCTGCTGGACTTTCACTTCCATTAAACAACCTTGTTTAATGGTCACATACAGTTACTCCATTTAGAGAATCAGCCTGATCATAGTGAGGCAAGACAATTCTTCATACCAGAGTCAGTCTGACTTTCTCTCCACAGTCAAATAAGGCCTGACTCTGGGATGAGCGTGACAGTTAGCTTGAGCCTTCTTTGTTTGCTACTTGGCAGAGACACTATGCAATATTGAGCATAATGGTAAGGTGTAAGACACCATTCCTGTGGATTTGGATGTTATATACATGTACATTGAGATACTGGTATCAGCAGAAATTAGCATCGCCCTAGCAGTGTTATATGTCTGTCCATTCCTCTGACATATGTTGAAATACGTGCCTCTATGTTGCTACATACCTAAATGCCTGGTGGTGTGTGATAAAACACCCTTCCCTTATCAGGACAACAGTATTATTTATTCATATGAGAGGCAGACACTACTGACCTCTCGCTACAGTGAAGCAGCTTGACCTTGTCTGTAAGTAAGGCATTAGAGAGTCCAGCATTGCCTGACTTTCACTCCAATGAGTCATGCATTGTTCGACCCTGTTTATAGAGAAAGTCAGGTAATGCTGGACTCACATTGGCATGAAGGTCAAGCAATGCTGGACCATTTTTACAGTCAAAGTCAGCCTGATTTTCACATGAGGGTGGCTTTGGAGAAACATGCTTAACTGTGAGTCCAGCTGACTCTCACTTATTAGTGTAACCCTGGACCCAGAGCTGAAATTTGGTACGTATAAAATAAGGCATTTGCTTAAGGCTAGGGGTCAGACTAATATCTTCAAGAACTATTTACTATTTACTAGTCCAGCTGTACTAGTCAATGGTTCTCCCAACTTTACTCTAACATTCAATAACACATATTGATATGATAATAGAAACTTTTATACACGAAGGAATAATGTCTCAAACCCCAACAAGTTGCAACATAATGATATTTCTATCATTTATGATCATTTTCTTGACAACTAGAAATTACGGCATTTCGGGGGTCATCTATCCCAGTTTTCATGATTTTTTAACCTTTTTATGGCATTACGTCAGTGTCTATCACTTAGTTGTGCAAATCTAATTAGTCATAGACTAAATCTGATTATTGATATGGTAGATAGCCAAATTAATAATACACAACACATTAGAAAATGAAATATAGTTAAGTAGCAGTTAATTTTCTTTAATGCAAACAAAAGGCATAAAATATAACAAGTAATTGTCTATATGGGGTGCTGTCACCTTAACGTAAAACGACAAGGAACTGAACACTTTACTTCTTTTATTGATATAATATTGTAATATATTGTAAATATTTTTTCTCTGACCATACTGGAGGAACGTGTTTAACCTTTACATGATTTGTGGTCAATAAAACTATTCCAAAAAAATATATAATCTGCCCCTGTACTGCATGCACTGTAAAAAGTAACTGTATTTAAACGGCACAATGTGCCGTACATTTACAGCACTTTTTGCTGTAGTTGATATTACAGCACCATTTGCCGTATAATTACAGCATTATGTAATGTAAATTGGGTCTACAGCAATGTTGCTGTACATTTACAGTACATTCTGCTGTAGATTTCTGCCACTAGGCGGCAGCAGTATACCATCTTTGTAGTAATTATGTCACCCAACCCTTTCCCGGGTCCAATAAAGCCTCACCAACTCTCAAGACATTGTAGAATAATAATGGATGAGAAAGACTGAATGCAGTTATCATAAAGTGTATTGATATTTGCATAATTGTATTGAATAATACAAAAACCAGCAAAAGTATAGAATAGACACCACATTGGTGGGAAAATTAATATCCTTAAATGCCTGGACTGGGAAAAAAGCCATTATCACAAACAGTTCAGCCCTTTTACACTTTCTATTTTGTCCCTCTCATTTTACAAGCTGTATAGAAGCAGGATTAAACCATTACATTGTGTAATGTGCATTATCCTAGCTCATATTGAACTAATGCAAGCATATCAATTGATGTAAATGATGATAACAATAATATGAAACTGCTGATTACCTACAGTAGAAGTTGCTGTAATTTTACAGCACCCAGTCGCTGTACATGTTCAGCAAAATCTACTGAAACAAAAGTTGCCAGCAACTTTTGCTGTAGATGTACAGTAGATGTTGCTGTAAATTTACAGTAGATGTTGCTGTAAATTTACAGTAGAAGTTGCTGTACATGTACAGCAAGTCAGTTGCTGTACACCTACAGCAAAATCTACTGAAACAAAAGTTGCCAGCAACTTTTGCTGTAGGTGTACAGTACTTACTTCTTACAGTGTGTCTATGAAAGTTCTTCGTGATATTGTCACAGGATCTTATTTCTTATAAATTTCCGTTAATGTTAAACCTTGCTGCATGATAATTTCAAATGTACTGCAATGGTTGACATAACTAGGGCATACCCAGGAAATGTAGGTATAATTGGATCAGTAAGTATAGGTGTTGTATCCTTGAGTGAAACCACGCGATTGTCGGTGTATATCTATTTATATGAAGTATCGTTATCCTTCTGTCAGTGCCATTATATGGATATCTAATGATACAATCAGTAAAATCAATAGTCAATCTAGCACTCTAGTGCTATGTGTGCAAAAATTCTAAAGCCACCTTATTTTGATAATTTTGATTACGAGGTTTTTCAGTAGATATTTTGACCAGTTAAAAATAAGAAAATTCATTTCTTTTGCAATATGCCAAAAATCACATTGCATTGTTCATGCAATTATATCTTATAGTACCTTATATATATATACCACTCACACGGGACAATTCAGCAATATATTTCCATATAGTACACCCTGACCAGCTGTATGATGTATGACAGCAAAATTTGGATCTCTTTATTACTAGGGTTCGACCACCTCCCCTGATTTTGAATGGGGCCATCTATTAATTACGTACGCATAATTCTGGCCAAAATAGACCCCCACCCCCCCTGTTGCACCATGTACGCATTGGAACCCCCCCCCCCCCCATGCGTACATACTCAAATCGCTCAGACCCCCCCCCCCCCCCCATTGCCAGCCTCAGAAAGGAGGGCAGGGGGATGAAAAGTAAGATGAGCATTTGAGTACCATACTCCCAGGAATTGATCATTCCACCCACATATATGTATAGTAGTTGCGTAGAAATAGTGGAGGCGGGGGGGGGGGGCTGGGTCTCCCAAATTAAAGTTGCCCCCCCCCCCCAAAAAAAAAACCTTTAGATTTTTACCCAGACAGAGGTATCAAGACATTTTCCATCCTTAGATAAGTAAACTGAGACCCCTCCTCCCAAGCTTTGCAAATTAATTGCCCCACCCCCCAAAGATTATTCCATTGTTCTTACTGGGGTAGTTCCAAGGGGTTTAGTTGCCCCCCCCCCCCTGGAACTAAAAAATAAAGAAAATCGAATGTACATCATAAATCCAGATGATTGTGAACGTGTTAAAAAGAGACATCTTTTCACTGAAATTACAGCCCAAATCACAGCAAATACACTTGTTAGGCCTCTTACAAGAGGATGTGTAGGGGGTATAGGGTATGTCCCCGCCCCCTCGGAAAATTTTCGAATTCTGGTTGGATTTTAGTGCCCAAAAGTACCCCTTTTTGTCCAAAATGATCAGGAAAACGACCCTAATGCGTACATAATGCGTATGCCAAAATGACCCCAGACCCCCCACCCCCCTTGTACGCATCTGTACGCATTTGGCTTGACCCCCCCCCACCCCCCCCCTTGATGCGTATGTAATTAATGGACGGCCCCATAAGGTCTAAAAAAGGTGTTTTATTCAGATAACCCGACATACCATATTTGTATGGCCCTACCCTAAAGGTTTTTGGGACATTTAGGGGGAAATGTGTTTAGGGCCTAAATCTGGCGAAATATCTGTAAAATGTACCAGTTTTACCTAATTATCAGTAAAAAAAATTTGGTTAAAAAAAATCGACCTACCTACCCAATTTTTTTCTTGGTCTAAGGAACACTCCCTAATAAGAACATAATTACAATCATAATCAGGTCACTGCCATCGCAGGATGTTACCGTGTTCAATGTCAATGTCGTTATTAGCTGCCAAGAATGAAAGCCATCATAATCCATTGTAAACAAGACTTACGAGTATCATGTGTTTTTCTACATATACATGTACTTCAAGGTTGACGACGACCACACACGACGACGCCTTTTTAGACTGATCAAAATATGATGCAAAACACTGCTATGCTATGCCTAAGAACCTGTCAGTCTTGCCATATCCAGGGCCAAGCTGATAATATATTAGGCCCTTAGTCTGTTTGGTCATGGCCACCGATCACCAGGCTGCATACCTCGAATTTCCGTAAATTCTCGCGTGTATAGCCTTACCCTCATATAAGCCGCATGCCTAACTTTGGAGAATCATATTAAAGCCGCACAAGAGGTCTGATAGTTGCCAATTTAGTACTGTATCAGACCAACAATATCGTATACTAAGTAAGCCTCACCTCCACATCAACAGCATCCTATACTCGGCACAGGGGTTCTGAGTCTCGTACAAGCCGCGACTTCTATGTAAGAATTTACGGTTTTACGAAATATATGGCACAATCGAGTCCGATGGACGCTGGTCATTAGTGAATGCTTTTCCCGCCGCCAAGAATTCGGGGATAAGATATTAGAAATAAGGTTGATTGGTTGATTGTTAGGTAGTTTAACGTCCGAATGGTTACTTTGCATTCCATACTGGTAGAAGCTAGCAAACAAACCCTAAGACCCGCCAACAATGAATTAACTATAGTTATAGTAATACTAGTCCAGTGTCCGTGAAAACGTGCCGGACACCGGCTATAGCCGTTTAAAATGCTTCTGGACCGGCTGGACTGGTCCTGCTGCTGGTCCAAATGACTGGCTGGATCTTTGGCTACATGTCAGTTTTTACGGCTTGTAAATCGGACCATTATTAAGGTCTCTAGAGAGAATGGCATTTTGCATAAATATTTTGAAAACCATTACACTAGATTGTACATTTTACAATGTTTCAATAGGAATATACAGGAAAGATGTATTGATTCAATATAGGTTCTTGCTTTATACTTTTTTTTGAGATATGAAAAGTGCCCTCGGGCATTCGGGCCTGCAAAATTTAAGCCGGTCCTCCAAAATAATAGATCTGCAGGACCGAATGTCCTGCATGGCAAAAAAGTTTTCACGGAGACTGCTAGTCGTATTAGATAAATCACAACTATAAACAGAAGTTATTATCATATACGAATAGGCGTAGAGCTATAACATATGTAAATGTAACAATCAATTAAAAAATGTAATGGTCTACCGCGTGTTCAATGTTATATATTTTCAGAGGACTTGGCCAGCCAGCATTCACTGAAAAGGTAGTTGGGACATTATTTAGCTGTCCATGTAGGAAGGGCCTCCTTGGATCTTCACTTTGACTTGTGATTGACTTGTTTAGTTATTGTCGAGATGGTGCTCGGGACTAGACAAGCAATGCCTCACCCACCAGACATGGTAAGTGAGCACACATGTCATCCAGACATTAAACATACCTGCCTATCATTATATATACAGCGGGTTGTACAAAGCTAGCAAGTCTCTAAATCACCCCTGAGGAGGTGTGTGTGTGAGGAGGAGAGGAGAGGGCGTCATGTCGCAACAGAACATACTGCAGCGAGCCGAGCGCCTATACTTCTTAATACTTATGAGTTGTGTCTTCTCTATGACATATACCACACACTAGTATAAACCTGCAGAATAGCTGTTTCTGCATTTTGTAATATATATTTAAAAAACAAGAAGAAATGGACAGACTGCAGAGAGCTTATAACGCCTATACTTCTTAAAGGGGCAGGCAGTAACAGTTGGAGTGGAGCCAGGACAGGTCCCCTGAAACGTTCATGGGTACGTGGGGGTTTATAGACCTGAATCAATCATCTCTCTTAGTCAGATTTATTACAGGGGCGGATGTAGGGGGGCGGGCCCGTTGTTCGCCCCCCTTTTTTTGAGCCGAAATCTGAGGTTTTTTTTAATGTAAATATTTTTCTAGAATTTTTATACAATGCCCCTCTACCACCCCACCCCCTTTTTTCAAAATCCTGTATCCGCCCCTGCAAACTATGTCAGATCCCGCAAAGCTGTTTCTACTCATGAGAATGCTAGTTACAAGGCTGCATAGGTTCTATAGTCTTGCATTATTAATGTTGGCATGTATCGTTTCATGCGAATACCCCGTGAGCCATACAATAAACCGTAGGTCTATATGTCTAAAGGAGTGATCATTTTTTAACAACAGGGGGGGGGGGTCGAAATTTTCGCCCCCCCCCCACTGGTCAAGGGGTCGAAATTCTTTACCCCCCCCCCCCCCCCCCCTTACGGGTCGAAAATCGGCGTGGGCGCGGGCCTTTTGAGGCATAGTAATGCGCAGGCTTTTGGGGATTCAAATTTGTTCACCACCACCCCGGTCAAGGGGTCCAAATCCCCCCCCCCCCCAAACCACCATCCCCCTGTTGTTAGAAAATGATCACTCCCGAACCAACTATTAAACACTGCATGTATGATCCTGTATACAGGTAGTAATAGACCAGGGCAGAAATGGCACGAAATCTCAACCAACGGTATGCCCCCTCGTTTAACCCTTGGACAGGATATGGGGTAAAGAAGGAATTGATCCATTGACTAAAGCCCAGACTTGGTGTCTTCTGTAGTGTAAACATACCACATTGCCTCTTTTATTCCCTCAAGTTAATGACTACCTTCGGTTTGATATACAAACCACAATGTGTCTTTGGAGGCGACGATATTTACCCCGGGTCGTGGTCTACCCGACAGCCAACGGGCAACGGGGGTCAGAGTTCAATTGGTGGTTACCGAGTCGGTCACTAGAGGGCAACTCCAATTTCCGGTTTGGGCGCCTGTTACCGGAAGTGCCGCGAAACCCGGACCAGAGTGTAAGAAACTGAATATTATTTTGGAGATTTCTGACCATACGGGATAGCCCTGCAATACAAGTATATATATTGCATGCAGAAGGTTAGAAAACAAATACCCTGCACTCCTGCATACACTCCTGCATACATTTAGTGTTCTCTACCTTTGTATTATAAATTACCAATTGAGACTGGTAACCAGGGCCTTATATAACGGAGGTGATGTTTTAAGCGCACCTGCGGTTATATATCTGAAGTACAGTGTACCTGTTACCCCCTCCACCCATTTGAAACCCTAAAGTAACATGTTTTAGCATTTAAGGTGGCTCTATAGATGCATTGTACTGCATTCACATGTGTTCAATGGACCAAATTATATGTGCATAGAGTAGATAATGTTCACATTATCACTTTTTCATACATGCATATATATATATATATATATATATATATATATATATATATATATATATATATATATATATATATATATATATATATATATATATGGAATGTATACATGTTGTTATTTCATTTTTATCACAATGAACATGTTCTAATAGATAGCGCCGAAGCAAGACTGTCAATATTTTCACGCGTTTTGCAAGCTTATGCATCGGTATCCTGTTACCGCTTCCTGTTGTTAGAATTCATGTAAGATCAACCACAATCGTTTTATAGCCGTAGGGGTTAAACTCGACTATAAACTTCATCACCCTTCACAGACTATGCACTAGGTGTACTCTACAATTGCTTCTATTTTTAGATCTTTGGAAGAGGCTCCTAGTATACTAGCATTACTCCACGCATGACTTCATGTCTTTCAGGGGGGAAGTAGATTTTAAATCATTCCAGGTACGAGCAGACGACTTTTTCTCATTGGTCGTTTAGTAGCTATGACGTCGGGTGTTTATTCCTGTTTACGCGGACACGGCCCACCTACTGCCTGTACACCTGTTAGAAAGTGGTTCATACCTCAACATCCGCATAAACGTGAACACTGACAAACAACCATCAAATAAAACCACACGTCGCTCCTTGTTTTCCCGCGCTCGCGGCTGAATGGACACGGCGCACGCTTCAGGGATTCGTGACGTCACACGGAGGGCTGGACGGGCGTCACTATGGTTCCGTATGACCCGCATCTGTGCAGTCTAACATGCTCAGGTGTGGGTCATTATAGGGCTCGACCTGAGATGACCCTTCCTCCATCTGTCCCATCGGAGTGACCGCCTTTAAAGGGGTCACTCCCATGGGCGCTGGTCGGCTGGCCACAGGGCGCCATCCACGTGGTTTCCCGCGTGGTTCCACACATACTACTGATACAAATGTAGTAGGTAAATTACCTGGGCGCCAGTCACTATAGGGCTTACTTGTTATAGCAGAAGTCCCGCGCTTAAAATCGGAGGGGCTGAAGGAATTGGGCACTTAAACGGTTCTATTTACCATAGTGGCTTAAATAAGCGCAGGGGTGGCAAATAAGCGCAGGTTTGTATAAGCGCATGTAATGATGCTATTGAAATGAACATTTTGGCGATTTTGGTATATTGAATAAGCACAGGTCTTTTTTGAGCACAGAATGTATACAGAATGCAAATGTTTAAGTGCAGGTGCGCTTATTCAATCCACTTCGGTACATGTAGGATATATGGAACATGTGGTAAGCAAACAAACCACTTGTCAGACATTGAGACAACTTCACATAACTACAATCCAAAGAAAAGTTGAGAGTGATGATCCTGGTGTGTAGGAATCATGATGCAACTACCTGACCACGTGGAGCGCACCGTCTCGAGCTAGCGCCGGGGCGCTCTTCAAGTTGCCGGGGCCTTTACACCCAAGACAGGCGCTTACTTAACATCCTACTTTAGTACTTAAGGAGCAGTTCAAGACCCCTGTACCCTGGCGCTTATACAAGACCGGCGCTCTTTAGAAACCGGCGTTTTATCATAATCAATTCGAACTCACACCCGTAACCTACTGTTACATGGCAATTTTTTTCATTCCTTTCTGCTGGCATTTTTGCCACACCCCTGGGGAGTATGTTGAGTTTGTGAATAATCACTTTTACTTTTGAACACGTAAGGTAGAATCCACTGGTCGTGCTCAGGATCGTGGTCAGTAATTGCCAGGACCTATAACACTTCCGATCAAGGTTCATTGATGGCCAATTGCCGCCGGTCTGATATTGGTTTGTGGTGCCAAGGGCGTGCCAAGGAGGGATTACGGCGTGGCCGATACATGGAGGTTTGTGTCAGGCCAACACGTGTGTGTGTGTTGGTTGGCAGGTAGTGTAACCGGCCTGAATAGCCTATAGCCAAATAGGGCCTCTCCCTCTGACTCATTTAGCCTCCTCCTGGCACCTGGAGACTGGTCACCGTGCTGCTACCACTTTCTGCCACCGTGACAAAATTCGATCACTTCTTCTGTCTCTGACCTCATCATTTTAATAGATCGTTAATGGTACGCTGCAGTATGGAAAATGAGTTTCTTAATTAGATTTTCCAGGACAGCATTCCATTGTGGCGTCAAATGATAATCTCATAAAGTGGTATACATGTACCAGGGTAGGTCTATCCTGGGATGAGTGGGCTAATAATAGCCTAGGCCCAGGGGCGGATACAGGGGGGGGGGGTCCTGGGGGTCCGGACCCCCCTTTTGGGAAAAAATTTAGATTTTTTTAATGATAATTTGATCCGCGGCAAGTCGCGGCGCGTCACTTTCGGTACTTTGGTGTTTGGTGGACCCCCCCCCCCCCCCCCTTTTTCAAATTGCTGGGTCCGCCCCTGAGGCCTACATATATGATTGGTATGTGTGTACATAGCACAGGAACCTGGGGGATGAGGATGTCATATCCATTGGCACACACATCGAAACTCCGCATGTCTAAACATTTCCTGTTTGTATTTATTCATTGTATTTCCGAAAGAAAACAGGTTATCAAAGGGTCTTTACCACTATAAGAGACCACATGATTTATTTTTAACACGCAGTCTCATTTAAGTTATAAGTCACATATGCTCCTTTTAGCCCCACCCCGGTGATGAATGGCATACAGTCTACATACGGGTGTAGGCAGGTTCCTCTATAGAGAGGAATACAGGACTTAAACCGACGTATATCCATGCATGGTCGTGATAGTGTGGGTGCAGGTAGTGGGGAGAGAGGGCAGGGGGAGGGGCATATTTTGACGACTGAGGCAGCCCCCAATAAAGATAACCCCTAAACCTCTCCCTAATGATCATAATTATTTGACTACGATAGAGGCACAAACCCAAAATGGGTGTCGTGATTAACTGCTATCTTCCTGCATGTCATATTGGAGACAGTGACATAATGTCCTTCTTGCTATTAGCAGATATGTATGGCGCCTCTAAGTGGCTGAGTTATCTATCCATTTACAAACATCACTGATAGGCTTCCTTCTCAAGTTCCTCTTCTGTTGATCTGGGAGCGGCTAATAGACTAGAGCGGATGATACAACATGATCTCAGATTCGCGTTGGTGACATAACGAAACCTGCTATCGATAGTGGAATTGCATCTGCCATATTGCCAATTAAAAATCATTTACATTCTCTACTGTCAATTTGAATGAAAAGAAAAAGATCTAGAGAACAATATTTTGAATGCTATTCTAGCTTGCTATAAGATATAGTTTATGTACAGGTAATACTACACTACATATTTGTCAAGTCACTTTCCCTTCACTGTTTTGAGACTGTTTATCGGTAACTACACGTTTCAGCCTTGCATACCTCATGTGGTCTGGAGAAGTCAGTCGGACTCGGTCAAGGGCTGTCCGCTGGGGGTCAGTCTGGCTGCTGATCTTAAAGCATAACTCAGTGGATCAAGAAATCAAGTCTTAATCTTGCCAACAATGCATGGCTGACCGGCTAATGCAAGCAATGACATCACCCTATTCTATTGCGAAATATAGTCAATGAAGAGATTAATGTTCTAGAACACATTATAATTTCGGTTATATTGCTATAGCATTATTAATATTCCTTCCAGAAGTGAATGTATGAATGATCAGTTCAAGAACATTGTCATATCATAGCCCCCACATGTTATGTTGTGAATGCGGCCATTATGAAATTTGATTGATTGGTGATGCTTGTCGCATGGTCAATAAGACCTTATTTTGACCCCTCCGACATGACATTCCAGTTGCACATTCCCCTGCATACCGAACAGCCTTACTTATAAATGTATGTTCTAACCATCTGCTCAAATAAAGGAGATAGACTAAACCAGATATATAGGATGGGGCCTATATATTGACACGTGTGTTAATGTATATATGTCAACATTTCCGTATCCTCCATCGTCCCCTCCCCCTTAATGAAAATACATAACGTAGATAATTAATAGCATGGATCTACCCTGGTTATTTTCTGGGACATTGCTATGTTTGCTACATATGTCCAGAAAGAACATGGTTACAGAAGCCTGGTTTCCGGGAATCTTTTGAGCTAGTACATACAATGGTATAGCAAGACTATATAATACACGTATGTCACACATGTATATATACAGGAAGCCTTTTACTTAACCCCTGTACACTGGCATCGGGCGGGAGTGACCTCGACATATTGTTTGTTGTAGGCCTAGATCAAATGGGACACCCATACAGACCTATTTTACATCTCTAGATATCAGTTGTTTTGTTTATATTTATTTATAATGTCTAGTGGTCGGACCTGGAAATAGAAGCTGTTATGACTGCTAGGGTGTCTAGTGGGTCATCGTACACACAGGAATGAATTGAGTTATCCGAGATTGAACTTTGACTTTGTGTAACACTATAACATTGTGTGGCAGTTTTTTAGGCACCACATAATTATGATGTTATGATCTCTTATCTACAAATGACACGATACCGAAGTTATGCAAACAAACACTAACATTCTCCTTAGAGGAATAAAATACGACCATCATAGTCACAACATGAACGTAATTATAACTTGAAACATACACACGTGATACGTGTTTAGAAGAGAGAAAAAGGTCACTCAGCCGTACATGTATTATAACAATATATGTATGTCAGATTATGCATTTCATATAATAGCCCCCGGGTATATAGCTCAATATGTAAAATATGGTAGTGTGTGTGTGATCTATTTATACGAATACACACATCTATTTATAGCTATGGACTACTATTCCCATCATGTGTATGCATGACCATGTGTAGGCCTATATTGAGACACCATGAATGACGACAATAGCCATATCCTTACTCTTGGCGCCAAAAACGTACATCCCTGTAGCCTAGAGTTACCAGCTGCCCGACCTGAGTCATCACCTGCCATTCAGAGGGCTACCATGGCAACGGTTGGCAAGTCCCATCTACAGGTCGTGACGTCACAGTGGTCAGGCTGACAGTCAGTGACCATGTATAATCCTTTATGGGGAGTAGGTCTGGCGACATGCCCAATGCTAGAAATAGTTCTACAACGTCAGTGGTCCCAGACTCTTCTTTGGCACACTGGATGATATATAATGAGGCGTTAATGCGTTTTAAAAGGGGGAGTTAACGTCTAAAAGCATTGCGTTAAACCCTGAATTACACGAGCCATCGGGGAACGTTCACAAATGATGTCACCAGCTGGGGGGAGGGGGGCTGCCATTGGGTTTAGTGACCAAACTAGACCCAGGCATACATTTGTATGGACCAATCTAATAGTGACTCTTGCCAAGAATACTAACGGGAAGGGGGGTCTTGAGACCATATTACATGTAGTAGCATTAATTATAAACATTCCCCGTACTATATGCCCCTACCTTAGATACATAGTTCTACTATCAATACGAGTATCTATAGTTATCTATCAACCTATACCGCAGATGAACACATCTTCCTGTTCGTAAATCACGATACCCAGAAAGTGAAACAGGCATTTAATGCCGTTTGTTATATTGGAACGAGGAAGAGAGCTGAAGCGATATCTCATGTCAAGAGGTATAGGTAGCACTTGAGGTGATAAGTTACTTATAGGTTGTATGCTCTTTGGTCTTATGGTCTGGAATGCTATGCAAAATGTGCGGAAGCTGCGATCCCCTCCAAAAGCACTATCATTTCATGGGTATTTGGGCGAAACTGGTGGCGGGATCCTGTGGACATTTTCAGAACCTTAAGAATTTCTGGTGTGTGTTGGTTCAAGGCCAATTTTAGATAATGTTTTGGTAAGTTTTCTCAAGAGAGGACTGAACCGGCAACCCTCTAAGGCCACTCAAAAAAAAGTGGTTTCTAATCACCAAGGTCTGAAAAATATGACGAGGGAGGCTTTTTTTTTTTTTTTTACTCACGGGTTAAAACATATGGGATGATATACTTTTTCATGACCAAAATTCACTTTTTAGTAGTTAAGTATTTATTGACTTCTAAAAGTGGGGACAATATAAGTTATTTCTATCTTACTGCATTACTGACAGTATTAGCTTTAATTTGATACCAAATATGCCAATATTTGTCCATGTTTAGAAAATGGCAAAAAAAAAAGGTATTCCTCAAAACCGGATTTTCATGATGCACGCGGTGATGAGAAACCATTTTATTTTTTTGAATGGCCTAATTTAGAAGCAGATATGCTGCTAACTGAGATAGGCAAATGTCAGCAAGGTATAGATATACAGTCAACGTACCATGACTACAGTTTAGAATGTTCCATATGTACATATGAATAATAGATGAGGTATTCATTTTCTAATATCATAGAAATACAACAGTAAACCAGTCTGTTACTTTTGGTGCCCTACACATCTATACAATATGTAAGCAGAAAGTCATCTGCTTTCTTCTGTACCATGCTTTAATACATACATCACTTATAGTTCCGACTGCATGTATAGTTCATAGTTTCATTGTCCCCTATAAAGTAACACTTATTTTCATGCATTTACTGCTCTTGAGTAGGCTATATGCATCTAAATATGTCAAATGCACTGCACTTGGTTTGCCTAATCTTATACTTATTTTTATCAACATTGCATGTCCTTGCTGTGAGACCTCCTTAGCCGGCCACAGGACCATCATGTAACCTCATGACCATGCAACCTATGTCGCAATCGAGTTAGGGCATGACGTGGCGGAATGACGGTTAGGGGGTCTCCCCTCCAGGGGATCAAAAGCCTATGTATATATACCTACACATATCCTTGGGGTATCAAGGGCACACTCTAGGTAGACAGGATTAATAATACTTCCGGTGGGCTAGACAGTCAAACCTGTATACGGTACTATGCATACCGTACCGTCGCGTTTAAGCGCCGTGTATTGCATAAGCGCCTGTCTTGTATAAGCGCCGGGGGTAAACACCCCTCCAAAGTTATAAGCGCCGGGGCGCTTAAACACGATGGTACGGTATATATATATATATATATATATATATATATATATATATATATATATATATATATACATATATATATATATGTGTGTGTGTGTGTGTGTATGTATTGGAAGTGGCACCAGGATAGATGTGCACTCTCATCCAAAGAGAGTCAGATAATGCGCACCTTACTATGTAGAAACGCGCTTTTTCGCTAAAAAAAAAAAGGCATGATTCTTCACACCCTCCCCCTTTTTTGCACCACAACCCAACATATTGTAATGTTATCGGACTTTTTTGTGATAGGTGAGAAGTGGAATGAACGCTTTGAAATCCCTTTGCAATTTCCTCCTGAAGCATATATATTCATTATAAAGATGCAGCAACGAGCCCATTGTCAGCATCCTGTTAATGGTTAAAGCTGTCCACCTGACAAGGTCCAATCAGCCTCTAGGACATACCTGCAGGAGGTGGGAATTAGGCACACGCTATTACCACCCATTGTATGCAGCATGGGTGACCACACAGCCCTCCCAATGACGGCCATAATGTCAGGTCATCCGTCACCATACCACTCCCCTCATTCTCTGCTATTCTCTGCCTGTCTGACTGCTGTAAATCTCAACACTGCGGCCCCTATAACTGTGACTTTGATCCCCAAAGTTGTTAAACCTTTAATGGTCATGTCTTAAGGCATCATATTCATTTGTCGTTATGATACCTGAACGCAGTGCTTATCAGTGGCTCATCTGCGTTGGTGCATGGAACTGACCCTTCGAGGGTAGAACAACCTTGAATGCAGCACCGCCGCTGAAGTCATTCATGCATCATGCCGACAGAAGGGCATAGCGCATTGACGCAGTGTCCTGGCCATAAAGGGTTAAACCACCCTGAGAAAGTTCCTGTTTTTTTTACAACATTATTGCTAATCTGGATCTGAGGATTTCCTTACTGAAAGGCGTTAGCTCCAGGCAGCCTGGCAGTCGGACTCTCAAGCTCTGAAACGTAACATTAGTTAGAATCATAGAAAATGGTTTACAGCCTTGACACTGCATCATAAATAAGTGTAACTTTAGAGCGGTCACCGCTGTGGGAATTTACAGTTTGTTACTGCTGACCATAAATGTACAGGTCAGCCGCACATTCCTTCTGTGTATACGCTCAAGTGAAACGTCAACGACGTTAAAGTGAATGTTTTTAGCGATCAATTGTTAACACCCCTTTTTTACGTTATATTCCATCAATTTATTGCTCATGATGATGTCGTATAATGATAAAAAATGTGTGCTGTTATTTCTAGCGTAACCCAGGAAATGATAGCATATTGCAAGGTATAATTGTGACAAATTATAAAAATGCTTTGTAAACGTTATAAATCAATATCTCATTGGTAGTTAAGCTACGAATCTAAATGTTACCCCCCCCCCCCCCTTGTTGTGTGTGTGTGGGGGGGGGGGGGGGTCTAGCGACGATTACCCTATATAAGTGTCATGGCATATTATAATGCGGCTATACGGATGCAAGTACAGAAACGAGTCGTCATTTGTCAAGCGCTACTTCCGCCACCGTGAAGGGTTGAATATAGGTGTCAGGCATGATGCCGGGGTGAGGGGGTGGTTGTTTGAGAATGGGTTTGGTCAATGTTTGACCACTGGGTGGGGGAACAACGTATATCAATACACATGTATTAAGACATTGCCATTCTTGTGGTCCCTGTAGTATCTCTCCGCCGAAAACTGCTTAGGCAAACTTTCGTATCACCAGAAGGAAATGCCAACTATGTTACGTATTTAACTTGGGCTTGTACTAAGTGTCTATGGATATCTTTCTTCTTTAGATTTTTTCCCTTAACTTTCTTGAACATGGAAAATATCAGAAAATCTTCAGGAAAGGCCATGTTGTCAAAGCACACTATTGAAGTGCGTCCTTGATCGTCGTTTATATCGTTAAAGAGCCCTAGGACTGTGTCTAATTCGACGATTGTATTTCCTGTCTGTAGAAACTGCTTTTAACGCATATGTGTACAATGGGAGTTGTTGAGAGAAACCCTATACCGTTAGAGTCTATACACGGAGGGCCCCATTCACCTTGTGTGGTGTGTCAAAGGTCAGTTGTGGCTCACCAAGGTGCGGCAGATGCGACCTGAGACGGAGTGAAAGCCCACCGACGGCTACATCAAAAACTCCCTCATGTGTGCCAGTGTATCTCGTCTGTTGGCCAATTCCTCCGGCCCCTCCATACAGTTAATAAACCCCTCAGCCACCCTCAAGTATGTGTCACTCCCCCTAGCACCACTGTATGTGCTCTACACACTTGACACACACACAAATATTGGGCCAACTGGACGCCTTTAGAAAGCCAGGAAATTCGAGCCCAGCGCGAGTCAACGCGCCGCGCTGGACCCCCACTCGGTGAGATGTGGAAGTTTAAACTAGACCCCCTCCCAGGTCAAAGGTTAATCTTTGTTATTAGCCATAACATTTACTCTTATATTCATTACCATCGTATTGACAGCCCCATGAGCGGGGGATGGCACCGCCACTGGCAGGCCCCCAATGGTCAACACTGTATGCAGGCGAGATCGGGTAGGGTGGGAAGCGCTACTTCCTGTCACCTTTGACCCTGTGACCTCGGGGGTCAAGTTGAGTATATGGTTAACAGTGATCATAGCGTTCGAGTTTATTCATCGTGAAATGTGGCACGTAGGCCCCCTATGGGCTATAGCGAAGTAGCAACATGGGGAACTGAGAGCATTTGGAAACAGGTTAGGACTATGTAAGCATGCAAGAATACACGTATAGAAATTGACTATACCTCAAATCCCACTAAATGCAACACCCCACTTTTCTATGGTCCCAAGGGTGTGACTCTGGCGAGTTTCCGTGTACAAATATACGTATACCTGTCTTTTCTTTTCTTTCTGCAACTGATAATATATCTCCTATTATCTCCAAAGATTGGTTACAGACCAAATCAGTGACATCCAAAGAGATGCATAGAGTCAGCTTCAGCACAACAGCTGACACAAGTTAGAATTGCACATCGCCACTTTCCAGCACATAAGGAGTGTAGAACCCCTAAAGAAAATGATTTCATATTTCCCTCTTAAGGAAATTGCAGAGGATCTACTTGAAGAGCGCTACACAATAGGAACGGCACGTCTTCCCCTCTGCCACATCCCGATATATGGTCTGAGGGAGTGTAGACATAGGTGGGCACACACACCTGTGGGGATGGGGCCACTTCCCCCTCCCACCTCACGCCATGCTGGAGAAGTTTACCCGCTGTTTCCCTATATAACCAGGTGTCTTTTGAGAATAACTGTTACATGAAATAAACGCTATCCATAAAAAAACAACGCATGCAATGGAAAGTTTTATCAAATATTAAACGAACAGGAAGAATCTCTCCTGGAATCTCTCATTTGATAATGACATGACAAATGATTAAATTAACAATATATCACACTATGCATTACGATGTCTGATAAAGACAGAACACAGTATGATGACATTTCTGAATGAAAAGATAATCCAGAAACCGACATATGAGCCAGAGTCTACACGTGATGCAAATGGTTTGTTGGAATCCTGCCAGTGATATCTTTATCAAGCCGACCGACAAGGGTGACAGTGATAAACCAGAAACCCCTTGGGCAGAGGAAGTGTGGCCACTTGGTGTTGAGTTTGTAACACTTTCCTTTGAAGCTGATCAAAGAGAATCCCCTTAAACAGCCCCTTGGACAGGTAAGCAGCAATCACTGAAGGATGTGGTCAGCAGGTGAGAGGTGTGCTCCGCCCAATAACCAGTCCAGGGGCAGAATGCACACACGCGAGCCCATGGTGAGAAGGGTAGCCGATTAGCAATGCTTATTATGCCTGACGTCTATATCTTGGGCATAGGGGTAGATTTCTATGATTTCATTGACATGGATGTATGAGAACTTGATAATAACACCAACAGAACTTCATCACACAATATAATCCCCTTCTGTGACCGTGTGTACGATGCAAGTGACATGTTTCTAATACACTATAGTAAAAGTATGTCACAGTATCCCACAAATATGTTATCTTATTCAAGATAAATATATTTTACATATCCATGGTACATGTTGACGACCGCCGACCACAATGTCAATCACCAAGCCCCTATTGTTATCTAGAAAACCGTGTACATACATTGTATATATATATATATTTAGCTGAATTGAAAGTATCCTATTCCGGACCGTATTTCCTGTTGGCTCCTGCTACTACAGGTGACTTCACAGTTACCACTCATTCGGTAAGCAAATGATATCTCAAAGAACACCACTATCTGGAGTAGGAAGACAACGCCAGGTGGGGAAACCCAGTTCAGGGAGCGTATCAACGTAAGCATCTGATTGGGCATGACTTCTGGACAGGAAGGAAGAGCTATATTTAGTCACTAATGATATGATAACATGTTTTGAAGTAGACTTAGTACCTGGACACTCCCTAGTCTGAATACATCGGTATTTGGATATGTATATTTTATTGTTGTGAATAGCAGTGAGAAGGTCCTTGTTCTCATTGATTTGATTGTTCTGGTCTCTTATCTACCTAGAACAAGTTGAATTGAGTGACATTGTGTCGTGTGTTAATCAGATGAGGATGTAGATTGGCCAGGTGGGAGGTAGATTGGGTTCCCAGTGGCGTAGGGAAACGGGGACAGAGGGACCTGGACCCCCAATCAGAACCAAAGGGGGCCCAAACACTTCTTTTCTCTACAATTTCAATATAAGTATGCATGTGATACGTGATGCATGCTTATAGTTGGTTGGAGTGGATCCCTCCTTGAGGTAATAAAGTAGCCGAAATTAAAGGCCCCGTTAGTTTTTTTAAAAGTCACATTTTTATCCTATAAACATTGTAACTTTGTCTAAAATGCTCGGAAAACCGCCCAGGTCGCCAAAATAACACACCAGCTGTTATCAGCGCTTCTCTCAACACGCCCAGAGAAATGCAATGGTTGCACATAGGAGAAGACCTACAACCTCAGTATAGTGTAACACCTTACAGCCTGAGAAGGTGTTGGGATAGTAGACAGGGGAATCCCCTTTTGTGACCGTGTGGTGGGTCCTGGAGCCCTCGGGCACTGACCCCCATCTGTGTGTGGGAACCAGCATGCATGGTGATGGCCACAACAAATGTTAGTTTTACTCTACTACACTGACCAGCCTCAGACGTGCAGCAGCTGCCACACACACACAGTGGGACACCATAACCACCCCCCCCCCTCATCCCATTGCCCCTTTCACTCATGTAATAGTATCTATATAATACATTATGGTATATAGCAGACTAGGGGGGATACGATCATCCCTTTCGTGTAAAATGAGAGATACATATTCTAAAGCATTGAATATGCAGTCATTTACTTGAATTACAGCTCGGTTCGGATACTCTTGAAAGAGACCTATGAAAACCTATGGGCAGTAAAATCTAGGCCGAATCTAGATCATTGAATTGACCATATACCAAAGTCTACAATCTGGGTTCATTACTGAGTAAAGGTCAAATCCCACAACGCGAAAATTGGGTCTAAAACTGTTGCATATTGAGCTTCTGACAGGGGGGAAAGGCTGCCGATTTTGTAAATCGCAACACCTCTGCCACATAACTAGTGTACTCCAAATCCCACTGTGGTCAATAATAAGCAAGCAGGTGCTGCCTACAGGACTGGTTAATGGATCTAGTTAAGGGGAGTTACTTCATGGTATGATTTGTCTTGATTATTCCCTCTCAACTAGCCTAAAGATATCTGGAGTGTCCCCCCTGTATAAACCAAATCATTGGCCTATTCTAATAAGCAACATATTTGAGCATAATCAGAGCAAAATATGTAAATGTTTTTATATCTTATTTATCATAATCACAAGACTTAGACTAGGATTATGACCAACATTGGGCTTGTTTTAGCAGATATAACCAAGCAATATTGGCTAAGTGATCAGGATTTCACAATAAACTACATTTTTCAGCCCTCATTCGCATTGTGGGATTTGAACTTAACGACCAAAAGTAGCCTAATCACGACCTAGTGTTGCGGATTATGGTATAGGCAAAATCTGATGGTGTCAATGTTCATTGCCCTTGCCAACCTGACATTGACCTTCCATGCATAACTAAGGGACTGGTAACTAGTTGATAACAGGGGGTGGGGCAGATATTTTTCGACCCCTGTTCAGGGGGAGGGGAGCATCTTTCTTCACTTGTTTTCAGCAAAATCGTCCTAGCTTTACTATAGATATTGTCCATCCCATCCCCTATTATTAAAAACTGACCGCTCCGGCTAACACACAGCAGCAGTAGTAACAGCAGCAGGAGGAGGAGGAGGCAGACAGTCTGATAGACCCACTCAGACGGTGGCGTGCAGGTAGTGTATGGAGGGGTGGGTGTGTGTGACCTGACCAGTCCATTCATGATTTACAGGCCAGCCCCGGCCGGCTGTAGGCCTCATTGTGCCCACCACATCGTTAACTCAGCCCTGGTCACGGCAGGCCCCCAGTGGTCAAGCTGCCCACCTGAAAGTGACCAGTTAAGCATGTATTGGAGCCAGTGGAATGATTGATCTGTTTAATAGTTGTTTTCAGTTGCATTGGGCTGGGAAGGATTGTTGTATGAGGAGAGCGCCGGTCGCCTGGTTGTGCTATGTATGTGAATGCACGGTTGGAGGGTAGTGGCGGTGGTCCCGCGGTGGTACATTTTTTGCAGTAGTGGCAGTAGTAGTAGTATACGAGTGGGACTATGTGTCAGGCGATACTCCTCGCGCTGTATGATGTAATACAATGTACTCTCTGGGTAGTACATCATCATGATATCTACTGATTATTTCAGAGGAATTGAATCAACATGATAATAATGTTGCTCATTTATGTGTTTGTATTACGCAACGCCATACACACAGACGCAGTATGTACTTAGTACTGTGCGGCCTACATGTCTAACCCCGGGTCTAACCACTTCCAAAGCCAAGCCCCTTCTCATTGGCATTGCACCCCCCACAGAGGCACCGTAAGGTCACCAAGTCCCGTTGCAGTTATTTAAGTGAAAGGAATCCAGATAAAAAGGGCAATCACCCACCACAGGAAAATTGACAAGAAAGCCTTCTGTGGCTAGCTCTATTCATCTGTGTTTGGTGGCGACATGGGGCAGGGGGTGGTTGATTTGTGTGAGAGTGAGTGTGTGGTTGGGGGTGGTGTGGAGCGAGGTGGGGTGTATAGGTGGTCTACAGTGGTCAGCGTTGGCGTGTCTACCTGCTTATTACCACCCCGGTGTCAGTCCCAGCCCACCTCCTGTACACTATACACCTTGTCTGTGTGTGTGTGTGGGGGGGGGGGGTGCTGACCAGTCCCCCCCTACTTTTACCGCCGGTAATTTCGGTCGGGGCCCCATGGAGAGGTACAAAAGGGGGCGGTCGTTTCCGCAACCGGCCACCATATGCGCTGGGGCCCGGCGCGCCGACACCTCTCCTGGCCGTCCGCCTTGGCGGCGCTGGCAGACGTAGCCATGGGCTTGTTGGGCCAACAAATTACATACGTATTATCAGCGTGTTAACGTACGCCGGCTGCATCCCGTGGGAACGCTCGCCCACCTGCCCTTCCGCCCGCCGCGCCTTGGCGCCACGACCATTGCCGCTACCATGGAGGAGTCCAGAAGGGCATTGGGGGTTGCGTTTGGCTGAGATTGTATATGGCGGTGGGGGTGAATTCAAGAAGATAACATTTCTGGGTGGGGTCGTGTCCCGGGGGTCGTGTGTATTATATAGGCAAGTAGGGATATATATCAGGAGTCCAGAGATACCAGAGATAGGCCCCGTTTTCAGTTCAGTTTCAGTTTGTTTACTGAAACTGAACCGAAAATGGGGCATATCTCTGGGCATACAGCACTACCTCTACATGTATCAACTTTGTAAAAGTTATCCAGAAACGTTCTCAAATACACCAAAACACCTATCCTTCTGTCCATCTTTATCTAAGTCGTTACAAGGTTTCTATATTAAAGGTATAGATCATTTCTTGTCTCTCTCTCTGTGTCTTTCTTCGCCTGTGTTGCTGTATATCTGCCTAAATACATGCCTGTATCTGTGTCCATTATCTCTCTCTATCTCTCTCTCTCTCTCCAAGTGTGTATCTACCCCCGGGATCCATCCCTTCCTCTGTCCTCACTTCCGGGAGCTCAAAAGAGCATTGGCTGTCATCGACCAGCTGTCGAGGATCAATGGGAAGGGGGTGGAGAGGGTGTAATCTGGAGACGGTAATCTCAGATGGTTGAACATATTGAGGGATCCAGTGGTTCTTCCTCCATGTGGTATCTGTAGACTGTCTCCTCACCTGCTGTCCCCCTGCCGACCACACGGCCCCGGGTGACTCAGGGCGGGGGGGGGGGGTGTAGTCTTTGTACCGTCCCGGCCTCTTCCGTCGTCGGGGACAGGTGGGCAACGATGCCGGGAGGGGTGCATGGCGACGCCGCTGGGGATGCATTAAGACTGGGGTAATCACCGGAGGGGTTCAATTAAATTATATTCTCACTGGAGGCAGATTCTTGCTGAGGCTATAGTACTTGGTTTTGAATCTGTCAGCTACACCCTCAGTATATATGACCAATAACACGTTTATTTGGGATGAGCTGGCACTGCCTCAGATGAAATGGGAGGCATGCAAAATATGTCTTTCAAGCAAAAATGACGTTTTATGGACTTTGGATGATTTACGTATACTGCATATGCATGTATTATTGAAATAGGATACAGGTCATTTGGGCCAAGATAGGTCACAATCTCGCCATTAAGAATTCCATCGAGAAACAGAGACAGAGAAAAACAGAAACAGACAGACGGACAGATAGACAGACAGGCAGCGAGGCATATATACATAGACACTCACAACGACGTAATTGATACGCGAGTATCACAGAATAAATTCCAGCAAATATGGGATGTTGACAGCATCCTATTTTGACTTGTTTTATTCCATGACAACAGAGTACACAACGGAGATATCACATAACTGGGCCACATACAGCAAGTTACATGTGAACTTTGGTTCACATGTTCACCTTGGTTTAGTTATATCTATTTCTGGTTCAGCAGAAATTAACAGTCCGACAAGCACTTCCTGAGCAATGACACCTTGCTCTCTAGCAACAGGAACTACTTATGCTGTTTCCGGTTCGCTAATGACAAGTTTCCTCTACGTTTGAAGACGACCGTGATGTTTGTCTTTAATTTCAAAACTGAAGTCTTCAAAAGGGGGAAAGGGATACAAAGCAGCCGACCAGAAAACCTCTCTATTATTCCCCATCGATTGGGGAAGCTATACGCTAGCGGCCGATAAATTGCTGCTTTAGAATACGTGGGGCTTTCCCATTGGTAACTATTGCCCATATGATCACAAATGCATTGGTGCTTTTTAAGGCTAATCTAGCAATTAGGCAATTAGAACAGGCCTTTGACAAAGAGGTGCGGGAGGGTCTCTTCAAGCATTACTGCGTGTAGGTTTCTGAAAGGATATGGAGCTTTTATCATTTATCCAGTTTTTCTTTTGAAGACAGCATGCCTGTCCCTATAATGTGCAAGTGTCTAAGTTCTTGGTCTTCCATGGTGTAATACAATATATGTTTGTTTACAAGAATGTTCTTATATATACCATTTCTATTGTGGACAAAGTTCTCTTATGTCTAATTGAATCACGAATAATAAACTTTATATTCTTTTGCGAATATAAATCCTTAAGCTTGGTGAATAATCACTGTTACCATGAGCTATCCTCTCCAGCAGAAAGGGATCCACCTTAATGCAAAGAAAGGCTTGGATGTAGTGTGTGTTCTACATAATGTCTCGGGTCTGTATTTGGATAGTTCCCTAATTATATGTTTACCCAGCCTAGAGCACATGCTCAGGGTCCCATGCTCAGGCTATAGCTCGTGCCAAGGCGGGAGGTCACTGCTTACCCAGGGCATATATTCTAGATTGTTCCTTTTCAAATGCCACCGGGCCAAGCAATAGGTGCCTAAAACCTTAGTGGTAGGGCCTAATCGCATGCTTCCATTGCCATAGCCACAATAAAATATTGCCATATTTTTTCCCCACCATTCTGTAAGACTCCTCCTTATCACCCCTCTCTGGCCCCTCCTTCCCTCGAGCAGCCATATTATTAACATCAAAGGAATTTGAGATTACTCATGTCAGCCTCTTCATGAGTTGGTTATGCTACTATTATGCTGTCTTTTATTCCGGTGTTTAGTTACCCATGCTACCAACTTTGGTTGCTGACAGTAGCCCTAGTATTAAAAAACTGACAAAATAACTAAGGCGTTTAATGGAACTAAGTGGTGGAATGGTTGTTGTTAGATGTTAAGATATTGGAAATGATAACCTAATGACACTTCCATAGATTGATTAATTATGTCGGAAGGTGAGATATGTGAAGGTGAAAGGATGCAATATAATTACAATATTCCACTGCATGCGTAGACACGTTGTAGTTCATTATACAGTTGTATATGTACCGATGCTGGGAATTCAAGAAGGTGTTAGAATAAAAAAGCATATTCATGGAATAATTTACACCAATCATAGCCTTCTCTGAACCGAGCAAAGTAATATTTACAGTATCATCAGGCATAGAATATTAACCCGAACCATACATATATATAAGAAAGGTGTACATGTATTTTACCAGGCTGGTTAAGAACTGAGTTTCGGTAATTATTGGTCATGCATTGTTGCAATTACTTCAAATAATGTATACTCTTCTGTGAGTATTCTCAGAGATGACCATTTAAAGTACAGTTTATTGGTGGTGTGACAAAGTGGGTTGGATCTGGGCTGGTTCTGGGCACGCCTAATTTCGGGTAAGACCATGCATATTATTGGGGCCCACTTGGCAGCCAAGGACAAAAACGTCGAGGGACATAATGGAATGTAGTCACAATGTACATTGCTAGTTGCCGCCACCTATGAACATAATTATGTGTGCCAATACCTCTGAAGTTACACAACTACTTGTGTATATGTATCATATGAATGCAAATATATTCCTTGGGTATGTGAAGAGCATGTCCATATCTGTCATAAATGGACATCGACATGACAACCCCACCCCCACTTTAGTCCTCTCCACCCCCATCTCCAGCAGAGGTCATGCATAGACAAATAGGCAGAGAATGCTGTTAATTCGCTTGTGGACTTATGACCCGTGAAAGCCTTTGTCAATGGGGGTGGTGCGCATTTGGGAAACAAGTACTTGATACAGCAGTAACATGATGTGGTTTCCCGGTCAGACGACGTCGGCCGCGGCCACAATGGGGATGAGAGTGGCCAAATCGGGTCTGCCGTGCAGCCACTTGGCAGACACAGACGTGCACGAATTGTCGTCTGCGCCATTGTCGATGTTTTCCCAGCTCTCCCGCCTTTGTTCTGCACCCGTTAAATGTGGCCACAACCAGGCCTCTTCTGTCACGTCCATATAGGTGGCGTATTTGCACAGAGTCCATTTACAGATGTCGACCAAAAAGGGTGGCGGGCAACAGCGGGGACAATACATCGTCAACAGTGGACTCTGCAAAGGCTAGATCTACAGTCGGAATCTGCCCTCATAGCGAATCCTCCACACCCCTTCTTGGCCGCCCAGGTCCCCACCCTGCCCGCCCTAAAACCAGAGCCTGGCTGGTGTGTGGACACATGTCTTTATTCAATTGAAAAGACAGGAAGCTCCCATTTGTCCCCAGGTGGTGATATTAAATATAACCCAGCGATTTTCGATCCTGGGATGACAAAGGGGGGTGCGGATCAGTCCCAGAGGGGAGCTAACGGGCCAGACATTTTTGCGGCCGTAGCAACGGGGATTGTTGACCATCTCTGAGCCAACAGAGCGGGGCGACAAGAGGTAGACTGACATCGCCTATTGACTAGATTTATCATTAAACCTATACACCTTAGCTGGGGTAAACACGAGGCCCAGCCACAACTACGTACCCTCTGTTTGTTCTCTGGGCTCTAAGCGATATACAATTGCACATTCACCACCATTATGTATTCCCCATTACATCTCAGGTGTTTCAGGCTGTTTGCTCTACCACCTCCTTTTTGTAAGACAATGACATCTGAACATTCATAGTAATCCATATTCCCTTTAATGCTCGTTTACTGCGAGCGAGAAGGGGCGGAGCCAGGACGGGTGGTTTAGAGGCAAATATTTAAAAAAAGACAATTAATGATCTAGGCATGGTCCGTGCAAATTTTTCTACACTCAAAAAATAAACTTGTCTCCAGACTCTTCAAAGTGACGGTCAAAAACTTGTCTATTAAAGTGACAAGGAAGCGGGTAGTCTAACTGGAGGTAGAAGACCCACTTGGTATGTGCCACTTGGTATGTGCCAGCCCAAAACCCGACATTTACCAGCTCCAGATTCTATTTGTGGGACGGTAACCTGATAGGTTAGACAACCTTTGACTCGTTTATTTGATGATAGTCACTTCGACGAGTCTGGAGACAAGTTTACTTTTTCAGTGTATGTTTAAAGGGGTACATGGGCTAATTTTTGGGGTTGTGAGGGGGGGGGCACGTGCCCCTGTATGCCAAACCAAACCCGGCAACCAAATGCATTTGCTGATTGTTACGTCTCTGACTTATTATACATCCATGGTGCATGTTTAGTGTTGTTTCCTTCTTAGCTACCGGGTAAGACCACATGTATACACGCTTGCATCAGTATGCTACTTATAATTCAGGATGTTAGAGGATATTCCCTGTCGATCTGGGGGTATACACAATGTAGTATGCACGAGGGGTATATAGCAAGGACGATAATGGGACGCAACTGAAGATAGACTGCAACTTGACATTGATCCAGCCATCTTTACCCTATTCCCGAATTGATATCAACACTACTAGTATGGTAGTCAGTGGATATTTAGAGAAGTGTGTATGTGTGGTGGTTGGGGTGGGAGTGGGGTGCCACCCATGTGCAGTACTGCTTTGAGTCTGTAGATACGGCCTTGGGCAGGCGAGGATCCAACTACACAGGTGCGGCCAGATCAATGAGCTGGGCCTTCCTCTCACCTGCAGACGGGGACAGCAAGGTGTGCTGCTGCCAGCAGGTAATGGGTCACCCAAAGATGTCAATCTACTAGGGCGCTCACCTGGCAAGGGATGCCTTTGATATATTATTTACTGTGCCACAGTTGTTTAACTATTCAAGAACAGCATCTTCTCTCGTGTTCATCTGTCGGCATGACGCACCGTGTGATAAGTCCTCGCCACTGCTGCATTAATTGGTGCATCATGCCGACTGTTTTGGAGTGTATCAACCCTGCAGGGTCGGCATGATGTATATTAATGCAGCACTAGTTATTTACTCGCCGGTGCTGCACTCAAGCATCATGCTAGCGAAAGGACATAATGTATTATCGCACTGTGCTGTATTCAAAGGGTTGGTGCCCCTCACCTATTGGGGTTCATCGTACACTCTAAGACCACCTTTAACCTCGTTTCAGAGATCTTTGCGCCGACTTGCATTTTCCAAAATCGAGGAGGTGAGGCCGACTGTATGTATTACATGAGTATACGCACACGACAGAGTTGCACCTCCGCCAGCAATGCCTTCCTCCCTTTATCATCCATGCGTTGACGTTTACCAGTTGTAATGTAATCATGCATAATACATAGTACTCATTTCATCATTTCACGATAGAAAAGGCTGGGTTTCATTTCCGGTTAGCATATTTTCACTGAATCAAAAAGTCATGGGATTGGCTATTTAACAGTTTATTCAGAGATATGAATTGTTCCAAATGGTCTGCAAATTCAATTTTCACCTCTCTATTCACAGTAAGTATAATATAACTCAAAGTGAAAATCATTGTTTAATGGGCCAATTAAAATACCCCATGTCCGGTTGAGCAAGAACATTATAAGTGACGTTGCCTTCTCAATAGTTACATTTCTTTATACTTCTTACACCTATACTTCCGGCTAAGTCACAAAGCATTGGGTTCAGGCTATAGCTATAGTCGTTAGGTAATTGCATCATATCCACAGTTAGCCTCATTAAAATACACGTAACCAATATATGTGTAATATGTCTGATAATTATATCATACCATGGTTTCGGTCTTGTTAAAATGTATAATCAGTATGTCAGTGTATGTATCAATGACAGGTAATTACACTGCATGCCAGGTTAAATTCCAACAGGGAAAAGTAGTATGAACATTATTTGAATGTCCGCGATCAAGGTTCTTCTCGTGTAAGCCTGAAATATCAGTGTATACCATGGAAATCATTCCCTGATTCTACATCAAAATCCCGGGATCAAAATCTCAATGCGGACATGAAATACATTTTCTACATTGTAGACCAGAAATATTGCCTAATCATAACAGGTCTAATTCCCATGCTCAATGTTTCGTGTGTGATGTTCATTATTATATATTTTCACGTCAATGCCATTGTAGTCCATTGTACATGTAGTAAAAATGAGTAGCCCCCTCCCCATCACTTACTTTACACAGAGAAAAGAAACCGAGTCACAAGGGGAGTCCAGGCTATAAAAAGAGAGCCAGAGCCCCTTTGGCTCACTTTTTAGACTGTCTCACTCCCCCTTCTAATGGTCTTGACTCCTTTTCAATTAGATCAAAGAGAGTCTAGGTCAGCAGAGGTGAGTCAATGGTTACCTGGACTCCCATGCATATCATTGTAGCATCAACATTTACCTACCACAGAATTACATTTGATGAAATAATTACAGTTAACTTAAAACTGTAGCATAAGCATGATGTATAAGGTATAGACACCCAATTTGTAGCAGCATGAGAAAGTTAAATCCCCAAAAGCTCAGATGTTCCTTTATATATCAACTAATGTGCACTGAGGGATCTTTCTGAGATCCCTTCTCCTTGTGAGGCATTGCACCAACATAATGTAGAATCATCAGCTAAGAAGACAGCTATTGAAATGGTTATATATAGAGGGTTAGGGGATAGAAATGACCAATGTGACTCTCTATTCCAAAGGAGCCATCGTGTGCCTACAGTGGCGTATGAAAAGGGGGGTGGCCAGGGGGGCCCGGGCCCCCTCCCCCCAATCACTGAGGAGGAGGGGCCTGAATATGTTTGGGCCCCCCCAAAAATTTGTCAAGACATGTCATATAATACACATAATTTACAATTCTTACCTTTCCCGCATAGGGAAAAGTGGGTGCAGAGGGGGCTGGACCCCCAAATTAGAACTAAAGGGTGCTCAAACACTTTTCCATACAATCTAATATAAGTGTGTATATGATACATCATGCATAAACAGAGAGCGGCACAGCAGTCTCAGAGTGTCCCAGGCTGGGATGTGTATTGTGACACCAAGAGCGCCTGTGGTGACCAGGACACTGAGAAAAGGAGAGGTACAGGACCCCAGTGTAGGTTACATAACAGGCTGACGTAAGAGATGGGAAAGATAAGCTGCTGCTGTGCTCTGCACTGTAAAAACCGACACATGAACTTGGTTGGAGTGGGCCCCCCTGGGCCCCCCAATGAAGATTTGCGTCCTACGCCTCTCTGTCTAGACTCCCATTCTGAAGGGAGTTGCAGCATAACCTAGACTCTGTCTGTGGCAGTGAGTCATAAAAGGGAGTCATTTTGGAGGCAAAACCTGGGCTCTCTTAGGGGAGTCACATCCCCTTAACTCCCTTCATCAAGAGAGTCAGAAAGAGGGTCAGAAAAGGGAGTCATTCTGGAGGCAAGCCTAGACTCCCCTTTGACTCTGTTTCCTTTCTCTGTGTACCTGGTTACCACCCAGGGTTACCGATAATGAGTCTAATGTATGGAGGCGGTGGTATAGAATTTAAAGTGTCAGTCCTGTGAATGTGTACAAGTCATACACCTGTATGACATTCAGAAGTCCTGAACGGAACTGAAAATTAATAAACCAACGCTTATAAATGATATTACATATTCAGATACGTTAATGTGGATACTAGAAATTACATTATTGCAGATATAATATTATAACAATATATATTGGATACTCCTACAATGTATACATAGCTGTACAACGGAAAGCGTACAACGGCGGTATCATAATAATTGATTTAATTATGGAGTGTGCAATATGGCGACACAATGCATATCAATGAGTAATAAATAGACAACCACCGATTCCTCATTCTACTTTCGGTTTAAGGGGGCACATTTCCAACAAGGATCCGTCGTCTGAGCCTTTTTTATGTGATGTGGGGGTTTAACTGATGCAAATACGTAGTTATGTACGACACAGAGAAAAAAATAAACACTAATAGAGCAGTGTAGTGCTTCCTCCATGTCTGTGTTTTCTGTGGGAAGTGATAAAGGGAGTGATCGTTATTAAACAGCATGTAGGCCTAGGGGGGATCCCAGTAATCAAAAAACGCAATACAACATTTTATAACATTATAATTATAACGTTATATGACGTTTCTATAAGGCTCCGTGCTATCGCAAAACGTTATACAACGCATAAAACGTTATTTTGACGTAAAATAACGCATTTTTGTTAGCTGGGACGGGTGTGTGGACGTGTACTCCGCGTGAGCAAAATCTCTCTCTCTCTCCCTCTCTCTCTCTCTCTCTCTCTCTCTCTCTCTCTCTCTCTCTCTCTCTCTCTCTCTCTCTCTCTCTCTCTCTCTCTCTCTCTCTCTCTCTCTCTCTCTCTCTCTCTCTGCAGAGAGATATTCTTCTCTAAGCAATCCCTCAAAGGCTTTGACCATTTGCTATGTTTAAACTATGATTATGCCAAGGCTACCTCCTCTCGTCCTTGAAGTTGAGACCAAATTTTTCCGACACACTAAATGGGTCTAACCACTCCCTCTCCAATCCCCCTGTTTTTAAATAATTACCACTCCCTAATTGCAACATGTCGCTATACATCTAGCCAGACAACACGAATGGATAAATAAGAGGTTAGGTTGAACGGCCTGCAAGAGGGGTTTCAGGTGCCAAGTTTCCCTGAGCGGAGAATGCATGCCTTTCATGTTGGTCTGATGATCACCTAATTAAATGTCTGACTGAGACGACGTCTCTGCTTATTGACTCATATCATTTGTCAAGAGTATGATTTAGGACGCAGCTGATGAGGCTCTGGCACATTGACTGCTCTATTATAAAGCACATGTGGATTATATTATATTAAGCAAGGTGATTTTGAAGATAAGATCTAACAGCTAGGTGCAAGTGACACTAACATATGTATATCATTTTCATGATTTGGTAATTTTCGACGATGCAATGATAATAATGGAGTGGATATGCAATTAGAGAAGCATGCCATCATGTATGCACCGGATAGATACAATTTGTTTTTTGCAAACTCAATTTACGATGTAATAAAGATATGCTGTGTGTGTGGGCTTACAAAAACAGAAAATCAGATAACGGATATCAGATCTTGCTCATTAGCTATCAAAGGCATTCGATCTAGATCTGTGAGAGCCTATCCTGCTATCTCATGCTCTTATGTATCACTCTGTACGTATAAAGTGAAAGTATAGCCCGTCCAAAAGGCATCATAAGGCGTAGGTCCCGCCTATAGGTTTCACAATACTTACGTGTATACTTGAATACACATCTTACCGGAACCCGGACCAACGGGGAGAGGGGGATCATTTGGAATTTTTTATAAGACGTTCCAGGGGGTATCCTACGAGGAGGGGGGGGGGGGGTACCCTCCAGGGGGGATTCAGGCGGAAAGAGGCTTATTACCGGGGTCTATGAGGATCCAGGCAACCATATAATTATGCTCCCCCCTTTAGCCCTTTGATAATCTTAATATGTGGCATAAGAACACTACACAGCAATACATGTCAGTGGATAAACCCAAGATGACCAGTTCACGTAGGCCTACTTGTTCACGACCCATGAATATCCCCGGTGAATATGTGAGTATGCATAATATGTGGATTTTCACAAGGCGTTCGAGGGGGTCTATTATTACTGATTATCAAAAACTATAAGTTGTTAAAATGTGTACTACATGTAGTATGTCTCATGGTTATGCTTCAAAAATTAATCTGCTTAGAAATTGAAGGGTTTTCATTGAGACTAGCTCTGAGTTAAGTTGTTATCTATTTCATATTGCCTCATTTCCTTAGCTTATATTTGAGCTAATCGGGTGACTTGTATGGTCAATGTGCTACTTTTGGAGTGCACGCTTTAATTCCATCCATTGAAAATGCCATGACCATTGGACCCCTTGTATGAGCACTTCCTGCCCGTGGATAACATTTCATTGCCCCCCCCCCCCCATCCTCTATAGACATTACATGGTTTCAGTCTTTGGAACACATTTAATTAAGTAGTATTTAGAATTTGAAGGGAAAAATCGGACATAGCCATTGTAGCTTTTCGTTTGAAAATGCGCATATGAATTTCCCAATGTACTTTCTTCAAAATAGTACAAAATATATTTATCAAATATCTCTAACTGAGAAATGTGCGACATTGGGGTACAGTGCATAGCAACCATTTGTGTATGAACACACAAAAAGAACCAGTATATGTGACAAGATCTGCGAAAAAGGCCCTTAGTGCAGGTTGCACTAAGGTCCCTTTTCTCAGTAAATGTCACATATAATGACCCTTCTTTAAGAACTTTGGATATAAAGCAAACAAGTTGGGAAAAAAGAGGAGAGAGGGGTGCTGATGAGTCATAAACATGTAAATGCAAAAGCGAAATCGCTAACCATCCATCTTGCCTATTAGATGTTACATAACCGCTGGCAACTCAATGACAGGTTAATAACACAATGATAAAGATTATGATGAGGTCTGTAATTATATTTATGTTGATAGTCCCAAATACATTATCCAATAATAAGGCCTGTCATTAGTCTCAGTTTTTATGTGATCCTAGCTCAACCCTCGTAGGGTTTCGAATTTCAAGTTCCTGGTTAATGTACAGTATACATGTGTTGCAAAAGGGGTATTTTTCTAAGTTGAGCCATTTGGCTGAGGCTAGACCTGTGAGCATCCAGGCCTTTTCCTTTTAATCCTGAAAGTCCTAATATACACTGACAACTCTATGTGGGAAAATGTCATTAACGGTAATGAGTTTTTGTCACGGTGATGGTGACACCTTTCATTACTTGGACATGACTAGGGTCATCATGTGATGATCCCGAGGGGTAAAATCAAATCAATGCTTTGAGCGAAAAAGCCAGCGCGTTACTATCCGTCAAAGAGGGGGCGGGTGACCCGATTTTTCGGCCTGCCAGGGAGGGGGGGGGGGCAAGTTACCCATCAAAGAGATTTTAGACATCTACTGCAATGTAGGTTAGATTCACCATAAGTCGACCCTTCCCGTCACAGTTTTTCATGACCATTAGCAGTTGCTTCATTATGTTTAATAAAACCACTATTGGATTGTATCTGTTGACACTGGGCGATGATCCCAGGGGGTTCAATTGATCATGCTTGATAATTTTATGAACAATATTATATTATATTAGGGAGTGCTCATTTTTTAAGAACAGGGGGGGTGGTGGATTGGGGGGGGGGGGGTAAAAGATTTGGACCCCTTGACCGGGGGAGGGAGGTAATATATTTGGACCCCTCTTGGGGGGGGGGGGGTAAAAAAAATTCAACCTGTTTTAAGGGGAAAAGCCCGCGCGTTACTATGCTACAAAGGGGCGCGAACTTACCCTATACCTTTTGCGGAATAAAAAAAATGTTTATAATTGACGTGCTTGGTGCGCATAGTTATACAGAGCGAAGAAACAGAGTCAAAAGGGAGTTCAGACCAGAGTCTCTTTTCTGACTCTCGTGATGAAGGGAGTTATGTGACTCACCTAAGAGAGCCCTGGAATATCTCCCCCTTTTATGACTCCCATCACAATCAGAGTCCATGCCTAAACTCCTTTCAGAAATAGAGTAGGAATAGTAAATCATTGAGCCAGGACTCCCTTGAAGAGAGGATCAATGAAGGATGGCATCTTTGGAATAGGGAGTCACATTGGTAATTTCTATCCCCTTTCGCTCTATACAACCATTTCAATGGCTGTCACCCTATCTCATCTTTCTACATTATCTTGGTGCAATGCCTCAGGAGGATATGTAAAATCCCTCAGTGCACATAAGTCAATATATGAAGCAACATCTGACTTTTTGTGAATTTTACTTTTTCATGTTTCTACAAACTGGGTGTCTATACCTGATACATCATGCTTATGCTATAGTCTTAAACTAACTGTAATCATTTCATGACATTTAATTCAGACATGTTGATGCTACAACGTCACAAATTACATCTAGAACTAGATCTAGAGATCTGAGCATGCAGTACTCCATTGATAGTTCAGGCCACATCTTACACCCTCCACTGACATTAAATCCGTGAACTGATAGGAAAGGCAGTCGGGGATATTGACTTGCCAGATGACTTCTAAATATCTATGCTAGATGCTTGATTTAATAGAAAATGAATCAAAGTCGTGTGTCAATCCGAAATCCAGGGCCCAAAGCATGTATACAGCGTATACGTTTAACATCCATCCTTCCAAGGTAGAAATACACTGTAATCTATATCCCTATACATATTATTTGTTCAGTAATATCGATCATGCCCACAGCCACTCTTCTAGAAGTATTGCTTGGGAAGGAGTGTACGGTTACATGGCTGCTGTCTCGTGAAGGGCATGCAGCCTTATTTAAATGTGACCTAGACAGACTCGTCCCTTGACCAGAACGGTGTATAGGGAAAAATACTATAGAAGTAGAGACCTTCGTAATATGTTAATACGTGTACATACTTTGTTTGTGTCTAGACACATTTCTTTGGAGTGTCCATCTCCATCCACACCATACCCCTTTCTTATGTCTGCCTTCGGTTTCTTTTGTGGCTATTTCCTGGTTTTCTGATCTTGAATTGTGAGAGCACTTTTTCATTGTCTACGTCTGGATCTGCCTGGTTAAAGCTATATACATACACACACATACACAGACTTCAGCAGACTTAAATCATAGGCAAGCCTAATGTCTGTTAAGGCCAAAAAAAGAAGATAAAGGGTGTATTTCAGGTTACATGGTCTGAAAATCGATAGGGTAGGTAGGTCGGATTAAAAAAAAAAAAAAGTTATACTTTAGCCAGAAATCGACTCACGATTTTTCAAAATTGCATGAAATGTCTAGGGTCGGCCCTATTTTGCTACACTCTAAGAACAGTGTGTTGCGGGAACATGCATGAGGAGTTATACACACAAATTTGCAACACACTTTTGAGATCAACACACTTTTGACAAAGAGTGTTTAGTGCATAGTGTCTTACACCAAAATGTGTGTTAAAAGTGGCTTCAGAAAAGCGTGTTAATAAGTGTATAAACGTAACACACTGTTCTTAGAGTGTAGGTAGGGTCGGATAACACCTTTTTTTTAAATTCGGCCTAATGGTTTATAGTATAGATAAAAGAAATTAAATCAATCAATAAGGAATGTTCACAAATAGTCACTTTTTGGGACCCTCAGGGCCGTAGCCAGCCTTGGCTGTGGGGGGGGGGTGCTCATTTTGGGTCAGGTGGAACTTTTCGGCCAAGCTGAAAGCCCGGCCCGCAGGGCGGGGCATATCGCAAGCGGAGCGCCGTGACTAGCTGGGGGGGTCTGGGGGTCTGAAAAATACATGTGAAATGGTGCAATCTGGGGCATTTTGAAGAGATAATCCCAAAGACAGTTATGACACTATATATATTATAAGACACACTTTTATTGAATCAAAGTTTGCCTAATGTATGGGAGATTCAAAGCCTGGTCCTCGGGATGGAAAACCAAGTTTTGGGGCCCGAGACTTTCAAATTTATTTCAAATGTAAATCTACCTATATTTACGTCTTTCAATTTTTTAATAGGTTCATTAGTGTATTGAGATGCATTCCAATAGAAATACCTATTTTGCCCAGCGGAGACCCGAACTCAAGACCTCCTACATCCTACCTCATGGCATTGCTCCCAACTACATCACAATCAGATATCCACCAACATCCTACTCCTCAGAGTTCCTATCTTTGTTTAGATTTATTTAGAATTGAGCAGCTTATATTGTCCACCCACCTTAGTCCACCCTACCCACTCCCGCCACTAAAAGAGTTCCACCCTACCCACTCCCGCGACTATATGAGTTCCACCCAATCCATTCTTGCGACTGAAAGTGTTCCACCCTGCCCATTCCTGCGATGAAAAGGGTTCCACCCTACCCACTCCCGCGACTAAAAGAGTTCTACCTGACCCATTCCTGCGACTAAAAGTGTTCCACCCTGCCCATTCATGCGATAAAGAGTTTCACCTAGACCACTCCAGCGCCTAAAAATGTTCCACCCTGCCCATTCCCATGATAAAAAGAGTTCCACCCTACCGACTCCCGCGACTAAACGAGTTCTACCCGACCCATTCTTCATCTAAAAGTGTTCCACCCTGCCCATTCAAAAGTTTCACCCAGACCACTCCAGCGCCTGAAAGTGTTTCACTCTGCCCATTCCCGTGATTAAAAGAGTTCCGCCCACACCATTCCCGCGACTAAAAGTGTTCCATCCTGCCCATTCCCGCGATAAAAAGAGTTCCGCCCACACCATTCCGTGACTAAGAGTGTTCCACCCATCCAATTTCCGCGCATTAAGAGTTTCACCAACTGTGGTCCCACTCCTATTTCTGAAAAAATGCCTATGGCTTAGTGCAAATTTCTTCTCTTTTCTTTTTTTGGGGAGGGGGGGGGGTGGAACTCCTCATCACTGTGCTTGCATGGGGGGGGGGGTGCTTGAGCACCCCAAGCACCCCCCCTAGCTACGGCCCTGAGTGACTGCCCGGTCACAACCCAAGGCTGTCACCTTTTGTCACCTACTAGCAAAAGAACACCTAAGAAAGACGTCACTCATTTTGAAGACCCACCCCACCCCCTCCAAGCCAGCTATTAAACCCTCTAAATGTAATTGATTATACAGTTCAAATTAGTAAAGACAGTCACATGAAACGTACATCAATTGGCCAGATTTATTCAATACTTTCATAGTTTACAGCAACTGAAAAATAGTTGTACTACACTCTAAAAACAGTGTGTTACGTTTACACACTTTTCAACACACTTTTCTGAAGCCACTTTTAACACACTTTTTTTTGGTAACACACGACACACTTTTGGCAAAAGTGTGTTGAATCTAAAAAGTGTGTTGGTGTACAAAGTCATGGTATTGAGGAGGTGGGGATTAAAATAGCTGTTCTACACCTCACAGAGTATGTCAGGTGCCGTGGCTGAGTTGTCTAGGTGCTGGCACAAGAGTCCTGTCCATGCAGGTTCGAATCCCTTGGCAAATATTTTTTTCTCAATATTAAATATGATTGCTTTCTACATGGGTTAAGAGTTAAATTAGTATAGATTTATTTAATTTCTTGTTAAGGCTATTCATGTTCATACTGTGCATATACTGTGTCTCACTTTTAAAGGCTTCTTATATCTAGGAAAAGTGCTTATTGAACCGCTCACAAAAAAGTGGGAATAGAAGATTACATCAAAACTGAGTTTGTATTGACAGTAAACAAGTCTTAGTCAACCACTGTGAACACATCCTAGCTTCTGACCCTGGCGAAACTGACACACCTGATAACCAACTGGTGACTGTAGCGCAATGTGCCATGACCGTACCACCGTCAGATAGCGTGGGATGGCTGCTCTCACAACCTTTTCTCAGTGTCTCCAGTGGTCCATTGCAGCCTTTTCCCCTCCCGGCTAGGACCACCTTCGTCAACACTGATATCTGCTATCTCTTTACCAGTCGCAAGTGCATTATGCTTCTACGGGTTGAAGCGGATCGGTGCAAGTCTCATGGGAGACCAGGACACTGAAGGTTCACCGCAGTCTGTCTACCGACACTTACAGACGCGACTCTTGTCAGGACAACTTGTTTCATTTGGGAAGATTTGGTGCCAGGTCTTCTCTGGGGATCGAACCCAGGACCTCTCACACACTTGTCCAGCGACTAGCTCATTAGGCCACCAAATCTCCTTGTACAATCATGGTGTATTCCCCCTTCAAATAGGTACCAGAACACACAACAGTGAGGAGACACAAAGTATTCTCAAAGATCACACAACCTCTTACCAGTTACCAGTAAGCTATATAACTTACCTTGGGTATTGATATGTCATGACAGGAAGTGGTTCTTAGACAATACAAAGACTGCCTTTATTGAGGGATGCCAATGCACTGACTAATAATAACATAATTTGCAGGGCTTGATATCTATTATAAAGACAATAGTTAATCAGCTATTAATAGGCCCTGCTTTTATAGCCTTGCAGAACTTCTAATAAGATCTTACATATGATGGTTATTTGGTTTACACAAAGAACATGTGTGTATAGTTGAAGAGAAAAAAACTGCCCATCTATTTCCAATATGGATTGAGTGAGTTTGCTCATTCAATGAGATTCAAATAATACAGTTTTTGTATGTATCTCATTGCAAATTAACCACTATTAAATAGGTATTATATCTTTCATTGTAGTAGAGGGGATTGGTTGGGGAGGGGGTTGTAAAACAGTTCAACCTCTCCTGAGGTGGAAAAGAAATTTGACCCTTCTTGAGGGGGGGGGGGCTAAAATATTATGGTCCTTCTTAGAAAATAAACATCTCCATTTGACAGTGAGCCCCATTGGGAATTGAGCCAGGGATCTTTAAGTTCTCAGTCCAAAGACATGCCTACTGAGCCACTGCGACAGCTACTATATGGCTGTGAGAATGTAGCATAGGTGCATGATAGACATTTACTGCTGCTGCCCCCTTTTGTATATTATACACACCTCTCTGACCACAAGTGTGTAAGCAGGTAAGTGAGTTGACAAAAAGTGTGTTACAATTCATAAGTATGTTAAATCTCAAAGTGTGTTGCAAATTTATGTGTGTTACTCTTTAAGCATGTTCCCACAACACACTGTTCTTAGAGTGTATAACCTTGTGCTAGTGCCGGGGTATTGAATAATTGCCGGACTTATATAAGCACATGGGCAATATAGGAATCTGCCCTCACTTTTCCTACGCCACTGAACGATGGTGGTTCTGATTTTTTTTAATGGCCTACCAGAATATCTTATAAAGAAAAGATACATCAGATGTATCATACATGTAAAAATAACATAACTAGATCTAATGAATAGATTCCACGGTTGATGTAAGACTTAGTATGCAACTTAGTATGTGAAACCAATGTATCCCACGGCGAGGGTTATAGTTACGCACTCAACAGGCGGAAAGTAGCAAAGAAAAGAAAAAAAGAGAATCTAACCTGTCCGGACTACCTTTCACGCAATGTATACAATCCAACCCTTTCCCTTTTTTGCCCCTATATGATACCACCTTTTGACTCGGTATCATGAAGCAGTCTATACCACTTCTAAGTGTCTGTTGGTGCTGGTCCAGTTAACAAAAAACGATGTACAACGTTTCAGGACTCTTTTCTCTGGCTCCTTATTACCTGATGCTACTTCTATTGCTGAGTTTGGTATAAGTGTGTCCTTGTCGTGACCCCCTCTAGTCACCACCATCATGCAGGACGAATCTGCCACTTAACCTCAGCAGCCACATGGACATGCATTATCCCATCCCCACCCTAAATTCATTACATCGGTCTATATATTAACACATCCATGACAATGTATCATGGTGCTTACCTGGCACTAATACCCCCCTCCCCTCCTGGCCGCCCCATCCCCTGACCCCGGCACCCATCCCAGCCGCGACCACAGCCAAGAGACCCAGGAGGAGGCGCCGGGCGGGCGCTTGACGCACATCTCCACCTTTAATGAGGGCCAGTGCACCCAGGTGCTGATGCATGTGACATGACGAGCGCCAGGGCGGCATGGACCACGCGGCCGGACTGAGGTCAGCCACTGTCCACTGACCCCGGGGCAGCCCCCGGACGCCAAGCAGCCTTCTCCTGTGGTGGCCGTCTTGCCTCCCATGTAGCCGGGCACCGCCCACGGCTACCTGGGCCGTAGTAGGACGCCGCCACTCCAAGTTCGCCAGCGTGACTCAAAGCTACGCGCCGCCCCCTCCAGTGGTGCCACAGAGGTAGAACTATAACACAGGCGCGGGGCGCGTAGGGGGAGTTGTATGCAGACAACGCGTAGTCCTACACGCAGATGAATTATGCATGCCAAATTACAGGAGGCAAATTAGAGGTCGATTGGGCAGTGAAGGCTGCTAATGTACGCTAATCTAGATCCCATATAGACCACAGGTGCGTGATCACTGTACATAAAGGGGATTTGTTGACAGAACTCTGCATGCTACCCCCGTTATGCCTTTCTGTATGCCAACTACTTGCACTTCTGCATACCGGTATGTACATCTACTCTTACGTTGTAACAGAATCACGAAGGGCCACCATTAAAACTACTACCTAAAATCTGTCTTCCACCGCGGCCGATATCTATTCTTATCGGATGGCAACACATCTCTGGTCATGCTGTACTATAAAAGCAAGTCTGTCCGACTTATTTAAATCGGTTTTGATGAAATAATTAGTGTACATCATACATATATGTTGCAGGGGCGTGACAACCACGGAGGATTGAAAAACACCATATTCGTGCAGAAAACCAATGCTAGTAATATAGTCCTTAAAGTGTCATTATAGGAGATGGGCGTCGTCGTCGTCTTTTCTGTGAAACTGAAAGTCACGCAAAGTGACACACACTTGGGGTTATTGCAGTGAGACTAAGCACCCTCAGTGATAACTGCTATATGTGCCTGTATAGCGCAAATGGTGCCATGACTCAGGAGCAGCTCTGAGCCGCTCGTGAGGAGGGAGTTCCTTATCGGGATCTGGTAGCAGCCCATTCATGAGTCGGACTGTTGTCATGACCTGCATTCCACAGTTGGAGATCAATACCAACACAGAGCCTCTTGTGTACAGGGGTATTACAGAGTGGGGGAGCAACTCAACCCTTTGCTTTCTGATGCTCACTGAGCAGCTCCCCACATACCCGCCCACCATTCACCTGTTGACCTACAGACATCTACTCACTCATCGACTCACGACCCCTGGACGTAGGTGGGAGCAGCTCGGGGGCAGCTTACGGGTATATTATAGTATATTGCTACAGAGGTGTAGACTGACGGCTATGCGTCATAATCGTCGGCACCCTCACCCGGAAGTGGGCGGACCGGAAACGATGGCATGAGCCATGCTCGTGCGTGCTACGCGCCGACATGGATGGTTCCATGCTGCGGGCTGGGGGTCCTACAACCCCTTCACCCCCATCCCCACCCCCACCCCACCCCACCGATAGCCATCCCCAACGCCTCCCCTACTCACTACTGTTATACATGTACCCACTCTCCGCCCGCCGATGAGAAAACAGCCCCAGTTTTCCGCCCGCTTCCGGTACCGCCCATCAGGCATCGGCTGACGCTGACCGTCTGGTTCCGGGAAGAAGAGAGCAGCTCGTGAGGGGATCAATAGTACTTACGCCACTCCGCCCATCTGCTCATGTTCCTTCTGGAGAATAGCTCTCGGTTAACCCTGTTCAAAATATAAGGCCCTATCATGCTTTATGTGTGTAATGCTCTTTATAATGTGTTGATACATCCCCCATAGAGGATTGGTATGAGGCATGATTGCAGCCAGGACATACATCATAAAGACAACTTTACAGCATTATGCGGCCCTTAAAGGGTTAACCCCTATACCACACACATGTACCCCCCCCCCCCCAACCCCTCCCCATCCCTACCTGCACCACCCACATAATAACCATCATGCTGCTTCCCTCTCATCACCAGACCGTTTAATGGCACGGACGCTACAGGATCCATTTCCACAAAACGTAGAATTGAACAAATAAAAAGGGCCGAGAAGAAGTGTGCACGTGAAACAACAAGACAGAACCTAATGTAAACACAACGCGGCGCTAGATGCACTCTAAATGTCTCACTTCGCTGTGGTTGCTGGATTTATGAGATGCCAAGGGAAGACGTTCCATAAAGAGAAATACTTAGTGCCAACTCTGGTTTTTCGCAGAGAAACGGATAAGCGTTTAGAGTTCATCGTTATGTTCATTCCATTGAAATCGTAAAATTGTAACAAATACAGCAGCACAAATATATGTTTACTAAAACCTCAAGAGAACACTGCTAAGAATGTTATATTTTATTTTAGCCCCGGCGTTAAACCGATTTAGTATTTAGTGTAAAACAGTACATGTATTCCCTTGTCTAGTTAATTGCATTTTTAAACGTTACAGTTAATATCCCCAATTGTGTCATAAAACAGTAGATTCAGCATAGGGTGCATCCCCTGACTCACACCCTACACGCTTGACTGCACTTAGTCCATCCTGCTCTGTGCTGACCCCAGTACAATAAAGACCCGGTGAGACACACATCGAGGGACTTTTTGTTTTTCTCCCAGATCTAGGACGGAGTGTACTCGCCATAGGGGTCAGGATGTCCTTACGGGGATGACATCACTCTGTTGTCCTTAGGTGCGAGCTGGGCACTGGGTTAAATGAGGAGGTGAGGAGAGATGGCGGGGGTCGGAGAAGCGTGCGGTAGCTCGCCTACTTGTTGTTCCGATCGACTGAACCGCCAGGCCAGCATCGGTGAGTGGTGGCCGCTAGGGATGGGGGATTGGTCAGTGAATAGACCGTCACATGGATAGGGCCTCCGGTTAGCGTCACGGGTCAGGGGTCATGACCCAATGGCTTAGGGTCACCCAATGAGTTATCAGTTTGTTGAGTAGACAGGTTTGAGGAGTCACGCGTCGTGACGCTACCAGGGTTCAGGTCGACACTGAGTTGGTCGGCGCCCCGGGTAGGTGTTAAGGGTGGGGGTGGAGGGTTAGACACAGGCCTCCTACCAGGAACGTATGACTCTGGTCTGTTCAATCACCACAGTTATCCACATCAAAGTTGCACTAGAGTTGATGGGATTCCTCACACCTCCATATGTAGGGGACATCGGTGCAGTGGGTACGCGTCAATGCGTGTAAGACTATTATAAGTGCTTTCTTTAGTGACACAGTGATGTATCAAAGGACGTGGTTGGTCTCATTGTGACATTCTGGCAGAGGGACAAGCATAGGGACAAAAAGATATATGGTAATACAGCTATGGCAATACTGTTTACATTTCCGCAGTATCAATGCCTCAATTTAAGTGTCAGTTGAAGATTATCTGATACAAAAGTTTGACAAAATCTTAACACACCAAAGAGTACGTAACATATTACACCACAGTTGAACAATGGTAATTATTATTATTCGCGGCTGACGCCTTGGAGAATTACCCTGTCCTTGGCTTATATCACACATACAGCAAGTCACTTGTATCATATCGACCACTTATAGTGGAATGGACTCTACATTCATGGGTCCAGGTTGACTCGATAAATTATATTTTTTAATTTAGAGAGTCACGTATCTGCCCTGTAGATGACAACCCATACAGTACGGGAGATTATCAATTGATATCTACCACTTATAATTAACAGAGGCGTAGGAAGCAACTCTTCATTGGGGGGGGGGGCAGGGGAGGCCCACTCCAACCAACTTTAAGTATCGATTTTTATGCATGATGATACACACTTATATCAGATTGTATGGAAAAGAAGTATTTGAGCCCCCTCTAGTTCTGCTTTGGGGTCCCGGCCCCCTCTGTCCCCACTTTTTCCTATGCGGGAAAGGGAAGGTTTGAAAATTGTGTGTATTATATTACAGGTCTTGACAATTTTTTTTTTTTTGGGGGGGGGGGGGGGCAAACATGTTCAGCCCCCCTCCTCAATGATTGGGGGGGGGGGCAGGCCCCCCTGCCCCCCCTTTTTCCTACGCCACTGATTAAGTAAGGGGGTATATAGAATATTATATACAGTTTTATACATATACACACATAAACATGGTAGGATTCGTGTATGACATTTTTTAAAGTGAAGTTTCCAAACTTATAAGTGAGAGCAAACACATCAAAAGGGGCTGATTACTAAAACCTCTTTATACCTTCTGTCTCCAACGTACATCTAATGCTAATGTATCTCTCGACAACATCCTGTTAATGGTAGAAAGAAGATGCACCAAGTGTTGTAATGTCGGTTAATGTCACTCAATGTAATTCTTTTGTTTTACAGACCCAGACAGGTGAGTCGTGCAGGTTCCTTTTTCATGGGAACACAGGATTGGCCTGGTGGCTGGTTGATTCAGCGTTGGACAAAACCCATTTGGACAGTTCCGCTTGACTTTTATAAACAAAACAGCGATGATCTCAACCTAATACAGTGACCCCTGACCTTATTTTAGGACTTCCATTCCCAGGCCCATCTAGTGCCTGCAGACTTTCAGCACTATAATAAAGGCGACGTGTGTAGGTTCAAACATGGAAGAACCTTTCCTCATGCATACTCAATGGGGGGCAGTGGGGGGAATCATAGCGTACACTAGCTTAGTACTCATTTGCAGAGAGGGCATCATTAGTCTTGTAGCGCTTTATAAATACAGTAGTTGGTGTTATATATAGTGTGATACAGCCGAGTAAAGTCTACATTTCTGGTCTAGTCCCCCTGTGTGTGTCTTGGCAGGCGGCCATGTTGGCTGGGGGCTGTACCGTGCTGTGCCACAACTGACGTACACACCACCGACGACGTCGTCGTCTACAGCTCCCTCACTGGTCAAAACATGTGTCCAGGCCATGCCACGTCCATTTGGGCTATTTTTAGTGACAATGTCAGCACAGAGAGGTGTTGATTAGCCATGTCGAGATGTCCTACATGTTGATATTGGGACGCATCCATGATCCATAGAGTCACTGCATACTTTGATGTGCGACTGGGGGAGGGGGCAGAGTAGGGGGAGGGGGTAACGGGGATATTCCCTAATGAATTACTGATTTGGCATTTATGGGTATTAGGATTCGATTTCTGAGCTTTTTCATATACAGGGTTGCTGTACTTTAACGGGGGTTAGAAGGTGAGTAAGCATATATATATTATTTATTTATCTATTTATGTTTGTATATGCAGACAGTCACGACTCATATTGAATAGCCCACGAGTATTGTTGATATTGTTGTTATAAACAAGTACTAAGATCAGCTATAACCATCAGGTTGATTGAATGGGCATGGGCATATATTCATCTTATTAATAAAGTGAGACCTCCACGTGTGTATACAACAACAACGGTAAAGCAGACACTATAACTTCCGTGTATACTTTGCAGTCATAGTCCTGATCGACTGAGGTATCTTATCTAATGCCATCACCATGGTCCTACCTAACCTGCATCTTGGTGGTCAGGAAAACAAGACCTCCGCTGAGCATATCACAAGTTATCATGGAGGGAACCGTATTCAAAGGTGGCATGGTCTCTAAAATATAATAGGTGTTCATCAAACTACACGACAGTTGCAGACTGCAAACATATAATCATTGCTGAACAACTTTGGCACACTTTTTACTCACGGAAATAGTATGGTCGTAACTTGTGCATCGAAACTGTAATACAATAGTATAATCTACATGTAAATATCAATGTACTTCTTCATTATCATTTCTTCATTAACCTGTATTATTTTCTCATAAATGAAATATGTGTTGGATGAAATTTCATGCCTGACTCTCTTCTGACTGACTTTAGAAAGGGGTCAATTATCATGGATATGATGAGTCAGTCAGATTCTCCTTTGTGGGGAGGTCCTTCCCTTATGGAAAGAGAGACAGGCAGACAGATCGACAGACAGACAGAGACAGACAAAGAGACAGAGTCGAATTGACGTTGACGTTGTCTATACTAGTGGATGAATGCAATTCATACTTGAATGCGAATTAATGAATGTATCATATTGACACTAAGGTTATTTATGAAATGTGAATAACATCAGTTTTGTCAAGATATCTCCTTTAGTTAAAATCTAAATCTTGAGTATCGATAAAACATGCTATATTCCGGTGAGTCTCCCGGCCCTAGTCCGATATAGCAAAAGTGACCCATCTTTGGAAGTTAATTCTGAAAGAACTACTTATGTTAGGCATGAATACTATACAGCATCGGAAAGCCCTAGATCTGCAGTATATGAATACTTTTGGTTTTGTTCAACTTTTTGATTTCATTGGAAACTTGATATGGGATTCTTATATGATATGCCTCTCAGGTGGTACCTCGGGATCTCCATGATTGGCCATGTGATCAAAATGTTATGGTCAGTTGTGGAAATAAATATTAATGCCATTCACCAATGCTATACATTTTAGGATAGCCTTAGTTGAATAGAATATGAATAACGTTAGTTTTGTCATGATATCTCCTTTATTTAAATTCTAAATCTCGAGCATTGATAAGACAAGAAATATTCAGGTGAGGCTCCTGGGGAGAGTCAAGATAACAAAAGTGATCCATCTTTGGAAGTTAGTTCTGAAAGAACTACTGATGCCAGGCTTAGATGCATTAGAAAGCCCTCCGCAGTATATATGAATAATTGCTTTGTGCTGAGAAATGGGATTCCTACAGTGTTTAAATTTTCTAGATAATAATAACTATTTTTGGTTGTACTACCCCCCCCCCCACAACCTTTTAAAAAGATTGAGCGTGTGAGTGGCCTCACAGATGACTCAGGGTAAGATCGAGCTGGAGCTGGAGCTTCCCAGTCAGCATTGGTTACTGGGGCCCATACGGGTCTAATGGTGGGCCGCTAGGTGGGACCCACGTCACTATGGAGCCCATCACATTTTTGTCCTGGGGAGGGGGGGAGATATAGGATTGTAAACTCTGCTGTAGTTTTTTTGCCATTATTTGATATCCTGATGTTATGGCCCATGTCCAAACTAAGTCGGTTCCTCTATATATGTAGGAATCTGTTCCTCTATCATTTAGAGAGTAGAGAAATACATCATTTAGCTGACTTACTTTTGGGCTGGACATTTCGTAATAGTGTGATGCAGCCAACAGGCAGGCAGCCTGTGTGCGAGAGCTCAGTCAGTGGCAGGATTATATGTTTTTATTACATTCAGGTAACAGGTGTTTGTATCAGGGTGCTGCTTGTTTCCATGTTCATGTTCAGAATGGGGTTATAAAGCATGACATTCCAAGAATCTATGATGAAATCTGTTATATTCCCAACCATTCTGGAATTATTGAGAAACCATAAACTTTTGTAATCCAATTATAGAAAGCTCTGTTAAAAATTAATATGGTATCACTTTCAACGAGGACATCTAGTGGTTTGTTCAAGAACATGACTGGCCCACTTGACCCAGGTCCAGCCCAGATGAATCCCATTCATGAGAGGGAATGGGATTTGAGAAGTAGCCATGAAAGTTAAGTTGATGGCCTGAGCCCAGAAAGTTAGATGGCAGGCTAATCCAAATGGGACCCACCTTACAGTAATTCAAAGCCACTGATCCTTTAACCACTTTGCCCAAGTCCATCCCAAGTGAAACCCATCTTGATATAACAACATCGCAACTTTGCTTAAAAATGTGAATTTCAAAGATTCACTTCTAATGGACACAAATTAAAGTACTTCAGATGTAGTTAAATGATTATATTTGAAGTTTTGTCAGTGGGCTAAGCCCAGCTGGGGCCCACCTAGCAGCCCAGGTTTACTCCCATAGAAATCCCAAGGAAGTCTAGCCCACATTAACTAGATCCAGCCCAGGCAAAACCCACTTTTATACAAAGCCATGAAAGTAGTACTTTAACTTATAATTTCCAAGAACAACCAAAGATGAGTATGTTTCAAAGTATGTACAACATATTTTAGGAGAAAATTGTTGGTGGGCTTGGCCCATCTGGAATCTTACTGGTAGCCCTGGACAAAAATGTGGAAAACCCAAATATGGGCAAACCCAGCAGGCCCAAGTAAAACACAAATGGGCCCCAGGGACCAATGTTATCTGGGTTATCATGTACTTCGATATAGTTCTCCCTTATAATCATTCATCGGTCAATTCTGGCATTAGAAATGAATTCCTTGTTAAAAAGTACCCTCAAGTCATGTGTCATACATGTATGTTATTCCATTTCAGGCCAGCAGGTGGGTGTGGGTAAGCAGGTGGGTGTGGGAGAGCAGGTGGGTGTGGGTGTGCAGGTGGGTGTGGGCGACAGTTGCAGGCTGCAGGCATGTACTGCCCTTTGTCCTTATCAAAAAGTGAGTCGATCGGACAATAAACGGTGGAGATACAGGTGGTACAATTTCATCTGCACACGTTGAGATCTTGCGCAGTACAAGAAGTACCAGTGGTACCACTCTTTGATGTGTGGCATGCGCTAGCCTCGCTTCCACCTCTCCTGTAGCCTCAAAACCATAAGAGTGGTGTCCAAGGTAAAACTGAAAAGCTAATTTAAATAAGGTAGATGTTTTTTTTTCTATTATCCTGAGGGTATTTTTAAAGATTGAGCGTGTGAGTGGCCTCACAGATGACTCAGGGTTAGATGGATATGTAACTTATGTACTTAGATATAGTACTCCCTTATAATCTTTCATTGGTCAATTCTGGTATCAGAAATGAATTCCTTGTTAAAAAGTACCCCCAAGTCATGTGTCATACATGTATGTTATTCCCATTCAGGCCAGCAGGTGGGTGTGGGTGAGCAGGTGGGTGTGGGACAGCAGGTGGGTGTGGGACAGCAGGTGGGTGTGGGTGTACAGGTGGGTCTGGACGACAGCTGCAGGCTGCGGACATGTACCGCCTTCTGTCCCTACCAAAAAGTGAGTCAATCGGACGATAAACGGCGAAGATATGGGTGGTACAATTTTGCTTTGCACACGTTGACGGTTGAGATCTCGCGCAGTACGAAAATTACGTATGCTTTATGGACCCTATTGGATGATCACAGATGGTCCAAGATGGACCTGGTGAGTGTGGGTTGTACTAGAGCCTTAAAAAAAAAAACTTGTTCACCAAATCTGTTCACCAAAACCCAAAACTTTTATATTTTTCATGTGGGGGGGGGGGAGGGGGGTTTGTCCTTCCCCTTGTATCATTTCCTGACACTCTTTGTGTGAAGTGAAAACTGATTTCTCCACCCCCCTCCCCAGACCGTGATAAGCAAATAGACCCACTGTTTGTGAAAGCTTGCACACCCCATGTTTTCTACAATGTATCTGGTGCTGGCGGTATAATATGCCCAGTTTTTGCCCGGTTTGGGGGTAGAAGAGAGAAATAGCAGCAGAATGGTTGAAAATTCCATTTCTATCTTCCACCCAAAAAGTTAATGCCTTGGAGTCTATGGGTGCCCAGCAGGGGTGGTAGCTTTTTTTTAGTACATTTACATAGTAGTGAAAGAGAGAAATTTTTTTGTTAAAGATCGCAGTTGAATATTTCAAAGAAAAAATGAGATTTTAAAAAAATTCTTGAAGGAAAATTGTGTGCCCCAATCTTGCCTATCTCTTTATTTTCCCCCCGTTTGTCTATCTCGAATAATAACTGAAAGACAATGATTCTCCCATGTCTCTTAAAATGCAAAATTGGTAGACGTATATTACTCAGGGATGATTTACCCTGAGTCAATAAAGTAGAGGGCATTTTTAAATGAAAAGAGAGAAATACCAGCCAGATTAGGCTAAAAGATCATTTCTATCTTTCTGTTAACATTGGGTTCAATCTAGAGTTCATTTAGAGGGTAGCAATTTAACAGTAGTTAAGAGTTTAGACAAAAGAGAGAAATTAGTACCCAAAGAACGCAGCTCTTTTTCACAGGGAAGAAAAGAGATTTTTCTTTTCTTTTCGAAGGAAACATTTGTGCCTCGATCTTGCCCATCCATCCCTTTGGTCATCTGATGTCTATCTATAATACAGGCTCGATGATAGACATTCTCTTACGTAACAAAAACGTCTTAAACCATGGTTCAGTCGTCGTATATTACTCAGTTACCCTGAGTCAATGACTGCTCCTACAGTACTGGACAGACTAGGTGGCCTCGATATCCATTAAGCCTTTAAGGACGGATGTCGCTAAAAGATGATGCACCAATACAGCCCCGGCGAGTAACTCGGCTGTGCTGCATCGATGCATCATGCTGACCCGTTGGGACTGTCTCAACTCCATTTGGTTGGCATGGTGATTGAATGCAGCACTGGCGAGTTACCCGTCAGGGCTGCATTCAAGCATCATGACGACCAAGAGCATGATGCGTTAAGGCATGATGCCATCCTTAATGGGTTAAACAATATATGTTATAAATGGTTTCTATAATTAGCAGGTCAGTCAGGCATTTGAAAGGGGCATGAGTTCTTTATTTGGGAGCGGTTATTTATCGATATGGGGGATCTCGCACCTTGCTGAATATTATTAAACGACGATCTTTAGGTGGGGATTCAGAACAGGAAATATTTGGGCGTGTGCTAATGGGGAACGACACCTTACCAACCTAGGCAGGTCAGTCAGGCATTTGAAAAGGGCATGAGTTCTTTGCTTGGGAGCGGTTATTTATCGATATGGGGGATCTCGCACCTTGTTGAATATTATTAAACGACGATCTTTAGGTGGGGATTCAGAACAGGAAATGTTTGGGCGTGTGCTAATGGGGAACGACACCTTACCAACCTAAAAACAGGATGACCACGGTGGTGTCGCAAATTCTCGTTCACTTAAATGATGTCACGCATTAGGCGGGGGGGGGGGGGGGGGGGCAGAAATTTGTGACAAAGCATGACAAGGTGGAGGGGGGTTGGCAAGTGCATGATGTCACCTTTTTATGAAAAAAAGTTTTTAACATTTTTATTTGATACCAATTGTAACCCCAGCAGTCTTGTCTCTGGGTCATTACAACTTATAACATCTACACCTTTTCCTCTAGTGAAGATTTCCAATCAGGTATGTTGGGTTTTCTCTATGGAAGGAAATTCAAGATAAGTAAATGTTACGTTAAGAGAAAAACAGAAAAGCACCTGTTTGGTATAGGGGAGAGACTGTATAATACACCAGCAGTACATCTTACTGCCTCGTCTATGATAATCATGACACAATGCAAATTCCAAGACTTAGACATGTTATATAAGAGCTCTACCAGAATTAGTGTAAAACCTTGCATACTGTTGCAATAATGCGCCTTGGTGGATTTCAATATGAGGTGGGGGGGGGGGGGCTAACCCAGGGCGCTTTTTCAAGAGAGGTGGTTATTCAAGGTCCTGATTTAACACTTAGGCTACCTCATTTTGATGACTTGGATTATGGGCCCCTTCAATGTAGGTGCTCCTAGCACTTATGCAATACCTATATTGAAACCAGGTGCCTGATCGCGATGGTGGTATAAGTAAGGTTTGAGGAGATCCCATAAATCTCACCAAGGGTCTCCCAGCTAACAACAAAACATTACATAACGTTATAAAATGTTGTATAACGTTTTTTGTTTACGGGGCTGATTATGACTACCATAAAACCTTGTGTATAAGCCTGACTCGTGTATAAGCCACACCTAGAGTTTGGGCCAATCCTATAAGCCGCAATGGCGATTTGATTATGGTGACTTTACTACTGTATGATAGTAGCAAAAACTCACGTATAAGCCGCACCCTATAAACCACGGGCCACACTGCCAATGTGATTCGCGTCCAAGCCGAGACTTATATGCGAGGTTTAGGGTACCATAAATCTCTGTGTATAACCCACATCTCGCATATAACCCACATCCCGACTTTGTAAGAACCCTATATCCCACACTAGAGGTCTAAAAACTGTGATTTTAATACTGTACTACATCTGGCCCCCACTTCCTCGAATTTGGAAAATGCAACAAAAAATGTCTGAGGAAGCAAATTATCCGAAAAATTAAGCCCAAATAAAATTGATCATATTAGAGAAGTTTCTAGGCAACTATTTGAGGAAGTGAGGGATCCGAGGAAGTAAATGTTTGAGGTAGTAAGGGTCGACTGTATACTGCCAAATCCCCTCATATTACCTACACCTAGACTTGATAATTTTGTAGAGCCTACACTGGGGGTTTGGTTTGCATATAACCCACAGGTTATACATGGGAATTTACTGTACTGTAAAGGGTGTTAATTCTTTTAATGAAGCAGTGGATTGTACCTGAGTTAGAGTCATATTTAATTTCATACCTAAGTCATACTCAGACTTTATGAATCATTCACACATTTGGTACAAATAGTAGAAAATGTCAAATACATCAAATGAGTTCAGTATAAATGTATTCCTTTAAACAAAAATATAAAAAAGATATTTTAACCAATGTAGCCTAAATAGCCAAATTCTTAGAGATGCCATTTCAAAATTGAAGCGTCCCACTTTACTTGTATTTTTGGTAAAGTGGGACACTTGCTTCATGTTTATTCCCCTTCACCACTGGGTTTCTTGTAACTCAATGCAATTTTGTGCAATATATTGGCTTACCGTGTGGAAGGGGTTAAGTGGGACAATTGAGAGGAATTGACCCCAATGCTATATAATTCATGTGACAAAAGTGGTAAATGTCAATTTCCAAAGGGGATATATATATGTTGATGCACTTTGTCAAAAACATTAAGGAAATTTATGCAGGGCCCTTTAAAGGAATGAATGAGTACACAGAGTATAAGTGTAAAACTGAAAAAACACTGTGCATGTGGGTTTAACTGTGGGCTAGGCTACACTGCATTATCTTACATGACAACATATTGGTACTGAACTGAATCTCAATCCTCAAATTTACTTTTTACAAAGTGCTAAACAACTTTAAACACAATTTAATAGCTCATACTCTTAATTGTAAGCATCTAAAATGAAAAGTTTTGTTAATGTGGTAGTAGTGCGGGAGCATTTAAGGGGCATATCAATCACTAAAAATAACAATAAATGGCAATAATTGCTATAACTTATAAGAAAGTAGTATTGGTGAATGATTTTTATGGTTTTAGCCTCAATATATATCAAATACCAATTCTAAATGAATTTACTACAGAATTTTACCATTCAACATCATAATGTATGATTAAAAATCATTAATGGTAAGAAATCTCATGATAAAAATATCTAAATTATGACAGACGTGAATGGTTTGCTCATCTAAATAATGACCATGAGTTAAGTCACTTGATAAACCACAATCTGGAGCACTAACAAAGCCCTATTCTGGCTATTATACTTAATAATTTGGTATTATTTACACAACCAACTATTGTAATAATATTTGCTATGATATTTCTTCTCATTATAAATCAACATATTGGCATAATGGGTAATGCTGGTCTGAAAGATAGGATTAATAGAGTGCCCCACTTAACCTGAATCTGCCCGTCCCACTTTACCTAACACCTTCAGCTAAAGTGGAACACTTACGTTTAAGATCTCAGTGTACTTTAAATCAATATCTGACAAATAAAAAAATATCAAGATGTAAAGAAACAATATATGTATCTAATACATACATACGTTTTGAAATACTGTGTTATCATTCTTGATACTACTACTAACAAATAATTGTACTATTTCTTATGTATTTCTGAATTTATAGCGGCAAACGGTTTCCACCAATATTATGTTGAAATTTAGAAGGTATAATTAGCTCTTAACTTTGGTGAGATAGGTACAGTTAAGAGGGGTCAAACATATATTTCTTATACAAAAGTAAATTTTACACCCAGGAGATAATGACCCCTTAAAATGGCCTTAATGTTAATTGTCCCACTTATTCTTATGTCACACTTTACCTGAATCAACCCTATAGATCCCCAACTGCACTGCAAATAGTGAACCCTTTTTTTTTTACGTAACCCTACAGTAGATTCTACTGCCCATGTACACTAATTATTACCGTAGTATATACTATAAAGACTGCAATAGATTATACTGCTCAGCTACATTTTACTGCTACCAGTGTACACATCCAATCTCATGTGATGAAACACTAATGTACAGCTTGTGCTGAGGATATACGCCTTTTTTGATTTGTCAATTATATATTACTACCCCAGAAGTACACACCTATATATCAAACCTTGACTGAAGTCGCAGCTAATTGCCAGTATTTAGATCCCCCACTAACAACGGGAGTCTAGAAGTCCCATCCCATGCCCTAGGGGCACATCACTGCAGTGGGGTGACTCTACATTGACTGTGCCTGCCTGTGGTCGCACACCAATTGCAGTATTTGCTGTTTGCTCCTGTAGTAATAGATGAGGTTGTCAGAATGAATAACACCCTAATGGGTGTCTATGGCAATAATAGCTTGTTTGCAAAACCAAACCCTCCAGGTCGAGAGGGCCATGGAGGACCGTGTGTAGCAATTATCAACATCGGGCCACCAGGGAGGTTATACCCCTACCTCACCACGTTCAGCATAACGTCACGCTTTGTCTTTCAACGGCACCCCCCCCTCCTATGGTATAAGAGGGGTGTATAATTAATTATAATAACTCCCTCTGTCTGCTTGGGTGTTCCGAGCCACCTCAGCTACGACATGAGACCCATTTAGCTTGCAGTCAAATCTGTTATTGGCAATTTGTAAGGCAAGTGTCGTCTGCTTGTCCGTTTCTTTTTTGACATGCAGGCTCCCCTCTGTGCTATACGTATGGTGATCTGTGTAATTACCCTTAGGCATGTCATAAATTCGTCCATTTTCAGGACCTTTATGGAGTTTGACGTTAATGGGATTTGATTAGTACATAAGTAGGAAGAGGAGAGGACAGCATGAGATATGAGATGATGTTATCAGTGATACAGGAGGGGATCACTCACCGTGGTTGGTATTGCAGGTAGATGAAGGAGGTCCCCAGACTTGCTACCACTGGCACCCACGACTGCCAACCACCGAAGATGATCTGGATCCCTGTCTTCTGGTTCCTTTGAGGCTATATGACCAGGTGTGCGGAGGCTAGTTGGTCTCTGTACAGGTGTGTGTAGGGGGGGGGGGTAGTAACCCTTCCTCCAGGTGAATAGGCGCAGATGGCCAATGGTGCCACCCCCTTCCAGGTCGTTGGCATTGCGGGTGTTATTCTATCTGTCATTGCTGTAGGTATCGACCCCTTCTGACGGTATGCTTCTCTGTTTGTTATACCAGTATCAGAATATCCGTATAATCTGATATATTGCTTCCTGAAAATCCAAGGAATGGTCTGGTTTGACAGGACACAATTCTGATTATATCAGTGGGGTACACAATCATAACGGGGTTGTCCAGAAAGGGTATCATAATATTTGCATGTGGGGCCTATTCGTGTTTGAGACGGCGATAAAGTATAGTGGGACAGCACATCGTGATATCTTTATCATTGGCTACATGTATATGCAGAATTTAAGCACATGATAATCTAGGGATTTTATTGAGGGATCATTTAAGAGATTAGGGTAGATGATAGGAGCACGCACACCGTAAATTTCGTCTATTCAAAGATAAACGATGTCATATGCAGTGGTGGAGACAGTCATAATTATGTACATTGTGATGGGGAGGGGGGGGGGTCAAATAAACAGCAAAGTATCGAAAGCATGGTTCCATGAACGTGATTAATTAATATCTAGATGCGTGATGTTTCGGAATGTAATTAGAATTGTTTGATTGTCCGGATCTCCAGGACTCCAAGGACACCCCCCCCCCCCTCCCATCATCGCATAGGCTACGCCCATGATGACATTGTGATGTTTAACACAATACAAACCTAAGTAAAGGAGACGCGGTTGGTAACTGCGTTGTTAAATGTAGACCTAAAATCTATAGCATATATGTATGATAATGTGGTATTCTGACTTTCTCGTATTTTAATCTTCACACAAAACGTGATAACATGATAGACTTAGCCTACATTCCTCTGCACGCATAGGGAGATGGCCTAGGGATGAAACATGCATGCCAGTGTTTCTCCATAGTATTTGAGAAACCGGAAAGAATTGAACTATTTGAACCGCCCTGATAACGCTATCATCTACTCGATATGAGAATAACTTCAGAGATAACTATCTGATATCGACAAGGAAGGCTACCGCAAGTTCCATTACGTAGACACGGAGATCCAAAAGGGATTCCCCCTTCAGAAAACACATGAGTAGACATATCGATGTATTACCACTAAATATGCGGACGCTGTGTCAGAAGTGAGCCTTGACACATTTAGACGGGGGATTCCAGGCAGGTGTAGCCCTACCTGGAGACTTGGACCCACCCCGGGGTGATTCATCCCTATATAAGGCCCAATCATTTATTACTAGTTGGGGGAGGGGGGGGGGGGGGTCAACGGCGGCTTCTCCCCCCCCCCCCCCCCCATTCGGCTCCTCCCCCCCTCCCCTCCGAAACAGGGGCGTGGCAAGCAGTTTAAGAGTGGGTGGGGAGGGGACAAGGGGTGGTCAATTTTGACCTTTTTCGGCTTGACCTTTTAGGTTTGACCTTTTTTAGGGTTGGCCAAGTATGTCCCCCCGCCCCCCCCCCCCCCCCCACGGCCGGGGGGGGGGTACTCAGTATAGGAATGGGTACCAACTGCTGTAACCACCCCGAAGAGCTGGCGCTGTGCGCGCGTCGGAGCGAGAAAAAAGGGGGGCTGTTGATCATAGAAAAGTAAAAAAACTGGGGGCTGTCAACAACTGGAAAGTACAGAATCAGGGGCTGTGACACTTGGAAAAAAGATAATGAACCCTTAAATCTCATACATGACTTGAGTAATCTATATAATTCCAAAATAACCTCACGTTGAATGGAAGAGGCCTCTTAACAGTGGGCTGTCATCTGATTTCTTAGAAAATAGGGGGCTGTAAAAATAATACACATTTTCAAGGGGCTGTCAAATGACCAAATAGGGGGGGCTGTAGTTTCGCAGTTGGTACCTAGCATCAAAGAGTGACTGCCCCCGTTGCCACGCTCCTGCGAAATCCCCCCCCCCCTCCTCAAGAAAAAAAAATGCATACGTTGTTTGCTCTGCCAGTTTTGCCCACCCACTACCGAGGGCCTGTTTTTCGTTATGATCCCCTATATATTCAGCCTCCCCCCCCCCCCAACCGTGCAATAAATGACTAGGCCCATAGGTAGGGAATTCCGCAGTAGTGGGCTGCCAGCCAGCTTGGCTACTGTAATGGAGAGCGTTTGGCACCAATAGGGGGGGGGGGGATCAATCAGCAACTATTGGTGACATAATCTACTATTATTAGTTGACTGAATCACAAAACATGTGGACTGATGTCGTCATGATGGGGTGATGCGATGCATCGGATGTTCTAATTATGTCGCCTCCTTATTAAATATTACCAAGTACGGAAAAATACATTCATACAGTTATTCATGAATGCATTTAGTTTAATTGTGATACAAATACACATTTTGCCAGCAGAGCTGCCTGGTAGAACCCCTAAAAGCATCAAACTTGAATTAGGCCACTCAAAAAAAAGGTTCCTAGTCACTGCGCGCGTCATGAAAATCGTGATTTTGGGAAAACGTTTTTTTCTAGAACTTTTTTCCGAGATTCTCAAAAAGTAGACAAGTAATGCCCTCGTCATATTTTTCAGTGCTGGATGATAAGAAATCACCTCTTTTAGTCGTCTCTGTATAATAACGAACTCAGGCTCCACAAGTTATGGTATTGTTCTAAAACAGCTGTTGCTAAAGACGTACCTCCAGCATGTAAAATAACGGTACAGTTCTATAGTAGGTGTGCGACCAGGTGGCTAACCTGGTGTAATGACGACCATTGGGGCATATAGACCTACTCACCCTAATATATGCACTAAAAGGCTCATGTCTAGGGTACTATATATGTAGTTTGTGGGGGTGGGGTAGCAGAGGTGTGAAAACAACAACTGTCATGTACTTTACATGCACCTACAAAGCACACCAACCAGCATGATAATGGGACGTCCACCCACCCACACCCACTCACATACACTTGCCCACCCACTGTGCACAGCAATGGTACCTTATGGAGGTATACCCTCACATGACAGTCGTATAACCCCCGTAGGGCAGCCGGTTGTTTTAAAGCACCACGTCCATGGTCGTAATGGTACTTTAATGCAGCCATATTGAGTGATTCACCAGGGCTGCAATCATTCATTACGACGAACCAACAGGGTTGATACACTCCCTGACTGCCTGAAGGTTGGCATGATGCACAATTGCGGCGCCGGCGGTGGTTAATAACGCCGATAAATCAACATAACGCACTAAGACATCATTCCGTCCCTAATGGGTTAACCATACGAAAAAGTCTCAAACCAGCCTACACTCACGGCAGCTTAAGGGTTATGGTTCTCTCCACTCAGGTAGGGGAGGAAACCACAGACAACATGCCCACATCAAAGGACGAGTCCGCATCATGCACACAAGGGTCAAGACATCAAGGACTGAGTATCTCCCTTCGAAGATAAGTGTTATTCTTGACAAAAGATCCTCATGTCAGTAAGGCCATACTCACACCACATCATGAGAACGTCATTTGGACCAGAACTTGTTGTTGGTGTTACATGTGAATAGGGCTGAGACCCCCCCCCCCCCGGGGGGGGGGGGCTACTATATACCATGTATTGGATAACCACTGCAACAACTGGTGAATTTCCATTAGATCCTGAAAAGGGGGTCGATCAGATGTTGTCAAGGTTCCTAATAAGTAGGGCGGTTAAAATCATAGAAATACATTGAGCAAATCTTCCTACTGAAAGGGATGAATAAAGTTGAATTTCTACAACATTCAGAGAGACCTAAACTAGTAATAGCTCATCAAATCTCCCAACCTCTAAAAGGTGGAGTGGTCAAAGTCCCAACCTCTGAAAAGAAGGGCGGTAAAATCTCCCCACCTCTGAAAACTAGGGCGGTCAAATTTCCCAACCTCGGAGGTAAGGGGCGGTAGGGTGGCAGTTGCTATAGATCTACCCAGTGCCCACCCCAGGGCTGAGACCAAGGACGTATAGGGAAGGGTAACATTGATATCTGTCATTCTTGCCCTTTAATATGTTGAATGAAATACAATAGAACAACAATTGCTCTTATCTGTGTGATTCTTTTAGCGCACAGACAAACCAATTTACACATCAATGGTCTTTGGGCGTAGGTGTGTGCGTGGTCCGTAGCACGTGTACTGTATCCCTTTTAGGACAGTGTACAGTGCTTTAATATGGTGTCCGCTTTGTCGCCATGGTGTATGGATGCAGCCCTAGCTGCCCGAGGATGTATGTATGCATCATAACATGACAGCCCTTCAACTTCAAGAGTGCAGGACAGTAATTGACAAGGATGGACTCAGGAATTTGACAGGAGGAGGTCCATCAAACACCAAAGTACCGAAAAGCGTCGAGCCAAGATTCGAGGAGGATTGATTGATTGATTGTTAGTTAGTTTAAAGTCTGGAGGGCAAGTTGCATTTTGCATTCCAGACTGCCATTAGATTAGGTTTTTCACAAGTGATGGTAGGCCGAAGGCCTACCAAGGGTGATTGTATCCAGGATGATCGAATCTATGAGATGAGCCAAGAGATAGAAATCCTGCTCCTACACATTTACCGAAGCAAGGGTTCTTTGACCTCCAACACCACATAGACATGGTGTGAGAGGGACAGGCCTTTGATATGCTGTAAGTCTACCACAGCATGGGAGATGGCAGCCAAAGATGAAGTCATTAGGCAAAAGGGACTCCAAGCTCATACAACTATGTGCCATGAGTCTGGAGTGATATCTCCCAACTCACCAAGCTACCAACCCCCATCTTTTTTCTTTTTTGGTACTTTTGTAATTTTTTTGGTATTTTTGTTTTCTATATTTCATATTTTGTCCCACAATTGAGCCTCCTTGATGAATTTCAATATATCTTCTTCCTTGGTAGTGTTAAATACCTTAGATATGGATGTAATGTCTACCAGGTGTTTTCTTCTGCTATTTTCAGTCTTTCTACAGTTCAGTAGAAGGTGCTTTACTGTCATAGCGGTTTGTTTTCTCCATTTAATCGGTATTCATGTGTCATCTTAGTATGACCTATCTGTAGACGGGTCAGTCTAACTTGTTCTGCTCTCTTCAGCCCTTTCTTTAGTGCTATTCCCTTCAGTTTTGGTTGAAGGGAGTACATTTTGTTGTGATTTTTTTGTTTATTCCATGCAGTTTGCCATTTTGCTCTTATGTGGCTGTTTATTGATGGTAACAAGTCAGTGTAAGGTATAGGACTCAGCCTGGGTCCCAGGCTTAGAGCTCTTTTAGCAGCCTCATCTTCTTCCTCGTTTCCTTCAATTCCAATGTGACTTGGTAGCCAGCAGAAAAGCACTTCCTTATTCTTCCTTTTCAGGTCAGATGTTTTCTTTTGTATGTCCTCTATGAGTGGGTTTACCGGCATATTTTGGAGCATTGCCTGTAGACAAGACTTGGAGTCAGAGAAAACAGTAAATTTGTTCTCATTGTAATTCTCCATCGACTCTACACTGAAAAAGTAAACTAGTCTCCAGACTCTTCGAAGTGACTGTCATAAAATAAACGAGTCAAAAGTTGTCTAACATATCAGGTTACCATCCCACAAATAGAATCTGGAGCTGGCAAATGTCAGGTTTTGGGCTGGCACATACCAAGTGGGTCTTCTATCTCCAGCTAGAGGACCCGCTTCCTTGTCACTTAGACAAGTTTTTGACTCGTTTATTTTATGACCGTCACTTTGAAGAGTCTGGAGATAAGGTTATTTTTTGAGTGTACTGCTTTGAGGAGGGCAGTGGCCTCAGTAGTGAAGATACTAGCTTTTGGGTGTAGGCATCCAGAGAGATTGTGAGATGGTGTGTTCACTCCATAGCCTACCCTTTCATTGTCTTTGGATCCATCTGTATAGATAGGAACATGGTCTTTGTATGTGTTTTCGATGATTTCGAGGTTCTTCTTAAAAGTTTCTGGGTTGGTTTCCGCCTTTTTGGTTTTGGAGAGATCAAGGTTGACACTTGGCTTGTGTATCAACCATGGGCGCTTATCCAGTGGTCTGATTTCCCTGACATCGTTCAGTGGGAGTCCCACTTCCCCAATCTGCGTTTTCACCCTGACTGAGAAAGGCCTGGTAATACTTGGTTTTCCCACATATATGGTTTCACCGCCTGAATTGAAAATGTTGTCATGTGTTGGATTTCTCCTGTTTGCTTTGATTTTTGTACCATAGCGAAGGGACAGCATTTCTCTTCTGAGTTCAAGGGGAGGGATGTTACTCTCAACCTCTATACATTTGATGGGTGATGTTTGGAATGCACCCAGGCATAGTCTCAGACCCTGGTTTTGGATTGGATCCAATCTTCGCAGGGATGTCTTCGATGCTGAACCATATACTATGGATCACAATATCATTAGAACATCTAAATTGCCTATCCTGTGCAGGGTCCAGTTTATTTAGATATATATGTACTGTAAATACGTATTGCTCTCTCTGACTGTGTATGCACATATTTCTCTAACCCATCAGGTTACCATCCCACCAATAGAATCTGGAGCTGGCAAATGTTGGGTTTTGGGCTGGCACATGCCAAGTGGGTCTTCTATCTCCAGCTAGAAGACCTGATTCCTTGTCACTTAGACAAGTTTTTAACTTGTTTATTCTATGACAGTCACTTGGAAGAGTCTGGAGACAAGTTTACTTTTTTCAATGAGCGTTGATTTACAACACTATAAACAATGATTTAAAAGCAGAACTGACCTTTGGGAACCAGCCATTTATATAATGGATCTATAAAGTTTTTTGAACACAGGCCTTCAAATGCTCATGGAATATTTATTGCTTTCACTAGACCAAAAACGTCTTTCAGCCAACCCGACCCTAGCTACCAAACAGGGCCAACCCTAGCACTTTTTCTTCTAATATTGGGTGATTGAGTCTCAAAAAACTCAAATAGCCCTATGGACAGCCAATGTGTACTTTTTACAGCCTTATGCACTCTTTTGAGGTGGTTGCCATGAAAACGGCCATTACAGGCAAACGAGGCCGTACCCTGTCAGGAACTTTTTTTGGGGAACTGAGGAAGTCATGGCCTATAAGAAAATTACATAATATTGTGGTCTAAAAACATGTCCAGTTCAACTTCACATTTTGGAGCAGCGCATTGTGGTCTACAAAATAAAAAGCTGGCTGCCTCTCCCCCCACCCCCACCCCCGGGCCTCAAACAAAGACTTGCTTCCTACACCTCCGTAAGGACTGATACATTTACAAATGGTCGACATGATGCTTTAAAACAGTCCTGGAAGGTTAAAAGCCAGGGCTGCATTCGTGCAGCATAACAACCAAGGGCATACTGCATTCCCGAATGCATTAATGCACTACCCAGCATAGGGCGAGTTACTCTCGTCCCCAAATCCTTCCAAAGGAAGGCTCTGGTAACAGCCAAATGACCTTGAACTTTGGATTTTGCTGGGTCTGGGCAACCCCTGCTGTTGGGCTGGAACCAGCGAACAGGAACAGGAAATGGAACCAGAATGTATGATGGTAGTTTTAGGTAGTTTTTACATCAGTCTTTCTGGTTCCATTTCCTGTTCCTGTTCGCTGGTTCCAAGCTACCAGTAGGGGTTGCCCAGACCCCGCAAAATCCCAACATTTGGCAGTTCCCAGAGCCTTCCTTCGGAAGGATTTGGGAACGAGAGTAAGGGCGAGTTTGTGCAAGTATTGGCGATACCCAAGCCAACGCCATGGGATTGGTTTAGGTATGCCCAAGGCCGGCACAACCTTAGTATAATTTACTGGGTATGCAGCCCTTAAAGGGTTGTCAGGGTTACTACTGTGTTGCCATATATTTAAAGGAGAATGTGTCTGCCAGACCATGTACATATAAACTACATTACATGGGAGTAATAGAGCCACACGGAGGCTTTGTCGTTGGCTCCCCTTTAATTTATTATGTCTAAGATGCAACTAACTGTATAAAGTGGCCATTTCGGCCTGATTTGAGAGTGGCGGGACAGCTCTGGTTGCTGGATAGGACATGGAGGGTATACTAGAGGGTATGTCCTGCCAGAAAAAGTGCGGACAGAGGGGCCTGCACCCGAAATCAGAACTAGGGGGGCCAAAACAATACTTGTCCATACACTTCCTACATAAGTGTGTATGCGTCCTCCTGCAATAGCCGTTACTTGAAGCTGGTTGGCTTGCGCCCCTCAAAGATTTGCTTCATACGTCTCTGCTAGCATACTAGTAGTTAGTTATAAATGTAGTTGTCTTGGTCTGGCTATTGACTATTTCGCATCTCTTCCCTTCATTAGATTAATTATACAGATTGTATCAATGTATAATTGGTATACGATTACAGCTTATTATACCCGATAGTGTCAGTATTGCATTGAGTTAGAAATGACTCGCGTTTTCAGACTTTTTCACATCAATAACTTAAATTGTTTGAGGTTGGTCGCTACTGGTTGACTATGAGTATGAACCCACTTCGCATGTCTCTGTGCATGTAGGCGAAATGCACCGGAATAGGCCCTTATTGCATCATAACCAGATACATACTAGTGAATGGATTATCTATGCCCTCGTTAAACATTTCAAGCAGAATTGATCATTTTATAGCACTTTAAATATTTCATGTTTTGTTGACATTTTCTAACATTTCTTCATTCGTTGTAGTTTAATGAGAATATTTTAGCAATTTTACCTATGGTGCAGTACTTTGGGTATGAAATTAAATTAGTTTTTGCATGCTTTTCTTTTCATTTCAAATGCCCAAAACCCTAAAATTTGCGCGGGACTATCTATCAGTTACTTTTGAACATTTTGAGAAAGTAAACTTATTTACTTTTTTTTTATATTGCTGGGAAATTATGCATCAAATTTAATAAATCTCAAACTATCAAGTTTCCCCATGGCATAGGAAATATTTTTTGCCCCTCGGTTCATTTTCCCCACTAAAGGACATCACTTAACATTTCTCATGTAGATTACCGCATCTATGTCGGTTGTGGCGACAATAACAATCTACACATATCGTCTCCCCTGGCTCACAAGTACCTCTAAGATTTATAATAGTAACAAGAGAAAGACAGAGACGAATATATATGTTAATTCACTGGACAGGAATACTTTTATTGACTGTACACGGTACATTTATTTGAGGCTCTGTGTGCAGTGGCTTCCCAAATGGCTCACCATAAGTAAAGCCACTCTCTGCCGCAGGGTTATACGTGCAAACCTTCACGACAGGCCACAAAGCAGGTACGACGATGCCAGCAGAGGCGCCAAATAGCGCCGTAGGGTCTATTGGTGGGGTCTGTACAAGGTGTGGGTATGATGAACATGAAGCAAGAGTATACTGTAAGTTCTCAAAGGAAAGTCGGTCTCTGGTTTATCTGTAGTATCATCTTAACAATAAATAATGGAGCAAATAAATTACAAAATGGGTCAGTTCTAGGATATTTTGATCTATCGAGTCACCTACAGATATCTGTACAAGTTGGTATGTGGATACTCTCTAGGTCCAGGTGTCTTGTTTCATTTATTGAACTCTTGTATGGGGGAAATTATTGTGGGTTTATAAACCAATATACGGCCATTCAACGCGAAATGCTTCATTACAGTTATTTAGATTTAAGGATAAATGCTATTGGAGTGGCAATTAACAAGGCCATGCTCAATTATATATTCGAAAAAGAGACATATCATTAGACATTTCAGAAAGGTGTCTTAATTGACAGCCTATTTAACAACCAAAACCTTAAAGAACAGAAACATGATTATTTCATCCATATGGAAAATACATCCAGATTTTCAGAATTTTCAAGAGAATCTCTTACATTGTGATCTATTAATTTCCCTCTCATGAAATGTATCGCTGAATCGCATAGAATTGACTCTTTTCTAATTTTTCTTATCCCTCAAAATAGACCGCTCTTGTGGCCACCTAAGCAGTGCCAGTGGACTATACTTAAAACTCTAACTCTTTCTCTCTCTCTTCCAGTACCTTCTTCCATCTACACGCCTCAATAGCTGCTTTCAAAGTTATATAAAAATTACTCCAGCAAAATAGGAACTTCAATGCAATGGTGTACTAATAAGCCGTATTTACCATTGCAACTAGCACAAATATAAAAAAGAAATTGCTGTACATCAAAGGTCGCCAGCGTTACCGTTACAAGCCAAGCCGGCCTGGGCAGAAACTGGTCGCCGAATCACCTCTACATCATATTACACGTAATGAGTGAGTTTCTGTCATAATTGGGCGGGCACTAGCAACCACAGTGATCGGACACATAGAGAAGGGGGCAGGTAGAAGACGACAGAATGCACTCAAAAGACTTTACAAGGGAGTAAACTGCATTTCTTCCATTTATCGGACACTATGACGGGAAAAAAACACACATTGAGTCTCTCCCACACTAACAACAGTAGGCTGAGACTTGAAACAACACACGTCCAAGGAAACTATCATCTAGTATTCTCCGACCGACTAGCTATATACAAGGGTCCTGCCCGCCCCTCCTATAGGCAGTGGAGACGCCAACTGGCGTTTACTCGTCCATCTGGGGGCTACTGTTAGCATATGTTTTTGGAGATCTGCAGTGGTGACCTGTGCCCTGTGATCAGGTCACCTGTAGTGCACCTCCACGGGGCTGTCTAGTAGAAATGCCCGTTCTGTACAGTGGTTATACATATACACCTCCCGTGTGAAGGTTTAAGCTGCGCCTCGGCCAGGGCTTCTACCGTATGGCATACCGTCTTTAACATAGTAGTAGTTGTAGAAGTAGAGGTTACATAGAGACACAATACAACGGTCCTTGTCTGTAGTAGTCCTTTTTAAAGCGGTCCCAGCAGCTACAAAAGTATTGCTGCGCCATCTTGTCCACCTCTGTCCGTTAGGAATACGTGAAAAGACTATGTACACTTTGAAAACAACCCTTGGGGTTTCTCATCACTGTCATGTGAATGGATGCATGTATGTGTGTAAATGTATTCATGTATGTCTGAGGCGCCTGTGATCAGAACGTCCTTTCTGTGTATTATATATATATCTGTAGAAATCTGATGAGTTGCCATGGTCACTCAGGAACCAGTCCTGCTGTCACTGTCATAATGTACATGAAGAGGACTGGGCACAGTTCCTCAGATTTACTTGTGTATATGTATGCATTGTTCTGTTTCTCGTGTGTGAAAACTACTCACGTCTCTTTAGCTTGCTACAACACACAACTCGATGATCACATCTTCTCCTCAGTGCAGACAAATTGAGCTGAGTCGGTGTGTGTCGCTGTACAGTTCGAGTTCTACTTTACCAAGGAGTGCACAACCATATCCACTAACAACACAATATACAAGACGCACCTACAACGAGGTGGCCGTCACAGTTATGAGGATGCACCTCATGTTATACGGGCATGGCAGTATCAATATCATCATCATCATCATCACCATCATCAATTATTGTACACGAACAAGAAAAGTCTCTGGCAGCTTTCAGTTTCTATTGTGGGCGAACACGACGTTTGAGCAGCGACAGCAGCAGCAGCAGCAGCCTCAGCGTGGATATTAAGCTGGGTGAGGGTAGTACCAGGTGCCCTCACAGCTAGGGGCACACCTGGAGCAGTGCACATCACCGTCCTCCTGCAGCCTGAGATTCAGGGCCTTGTTGCACACACCAAGCACCTTCAGTGGTGGTTGTCGGTGACTGGGGTCATCTTGGGGGGCTGCTCCCACCCAGTCCATTGGCCATGATGGCCCATCCATTGGGTGGATGTTGGTGGACACTTACTGGTGGGCCTCTACTGGTCTGCTGCTAGGCGGGCTGATATGAGCTGCTCGTCCACAGCTGGCTGCCCCTACTCGTATGGCAGGTGAGCAGCTCGGCGTCCTTGGGGTGGTGGAAGATGAGAGGCTGGTGTGTGTAGCTCAGTGCTGTTGCTGGTGTTGGTAGTCTGGCATCATCTTGAGGCCGCCCGGAGGGTGGGGAGGCGGCGGGGGTGGCAGCGCCTGGGGTGGGTAGCTCGGGTAGCCAGGACGTCCGGGGGGTGGTGGGGGTGGGCCGGGGGCCGGGGGGTACTGTGGGTGGGGTTGAGGCGCCATGTGGGAGGCAGGGGGTACAGGTGGGTAGGCACCAGCAGTGTTGTAGGCCTGTGGGTGGGGGCCTGTGGAGGAGGCGGCATGGGGTGGGGGAGGGAGCTGCTGGTGGTGGTGGTTGTGTCGTGGGTAGGGTGGGTTCTGTGGGGGCAGGTTATTGTACTGGGATGTGGAGGAGGGTGGCGGGTAGGGCTGATTTGAAGGAGGGTGAGGGGGGCCGCTGCCATGACCGTGGGCACCATGTACCGACCCTGGGTAGGGGTAGCCGGTACCTCCAGGGTTAGAGCCGCCCGTCTGACGCTCTGCAACAATACAAAACACAACACACATTAGTCATGTTATACAAATACAAATATCAACGATAGGAATAAAGATGACACTACAGTACATCTTATTGCAGCACTCTAAATTATTTTATTTTACACATCTGTATTTAGAGATGGACAGACATAGTCGGATATGCATTATTCGAGGCTTGTAAGCTTAGTATAGTAAAGCATCAAACTACACAAGATGACAGGAAACTTTGGATCCTATCCATGACCCAAACCTATTTTTTATCTTGTCTCTGTATCATTCATTTAATATATCACCCCCCCCCCCTCCTACGCACAATATGATATTGCTTCTAGATGAGAACACGGCTATAAAAAAAGGATGCTAAAAAACAATAGTTGCATAGCTCAGTGTCATGTTTTCTGATAAGTGTTATAGAACTGGATTGCCTCAAAGGTCAAGGTGGTGTGACCTTGGGGTCACAATCTCACAGTAAAGTTCAGCAGTGACAATCAGTGCAGGTAGAGCGTCTGTCGGCAGCGTCCTCTGGTGGTGGTAGATGGGGGTAAGTAGGGACTGACCCCGGGGTCACAGAGGTAAAGGAAGTTAGCGGTTTATAGTGAGGTTTACATAAAGGGACAACTGCTGGGGTCAGGGCCTATGGCGTGTGGGGCCCAGCCTACGCCCAAGTCCCCCCCCCCCCCCCTTCCCTTCATGGCCGCACTCCCTAAGGTTGCAAGAGCTGTCTATCCTGTCATACAATGTAGCCAGGGAACCATCCATCCTTTCCTGCACCCCCCCCCCCCCCGGGGGTGGAATATTACCATGTCGGACATAGGGACAGACATGTGCCTCTACACATGGTGATCTGGTGTGAAGTACCATGTATAACCATATGGGGGGGGGGGGGGGGGCTCGTACTGTGGGACCACGTCACTGTCCAGTGGACAATGATGACCAGCATCAGTAACATGTAGAAAACGTCAAGCATCAGATTCCCTTCATTAACACTAATGTATCAGCATCGCATTCCTGACATGGGCCAAAGTAGAACTTCTACAATTTTTGAGAAGTCTCGATGCATGGTGTATACCGTGCCTGGGGGCAGGGACAGTGACCCTTCTGGCTCCTGGTGGCAGTTGTTGGGAGTCTGACCATGTCAGGGGTCAAGCTGCTGACCACGCCCCCGTCCCCTGTGCTGACCACGCCCACAAACACAAGGGCCTCTACATACAACGTCCGCCACCAGGGGGTGGCACTAGTCACCCCAGCTAATGAGTGGGGACGCTTGGAAATGACCAACCCACGATAAATTATCTATGAGGCAAATTCAGCCCCCGTCTGCCAGTAAAGCGGCATAGCTTTTAGCAATGGAATATCTCCAGTATTTTAAAACTCCATAATTCATAGCTGTTATCAGTGCTTGTCTTGCAGCACTCAACCAAGCACATTAGGGTAACTAACACTTCAGAATGACCCAAACACACAAGTGCATTTAGTATAAATGGACTTTTTAAATATTTTTTTATAGGTATCAGTATACATTATGTAACCATTTGATATTCGTGTAAGCAATTCCTATGTTCATATCCCCCTCCCCTTCCCTCACCCTTCCTTTCGCCATCTCCCACACAGGGTACCTATATAGGGAGTTTTAGCAGGCTGTACGTAGCCGTAGCCGTAGACGTAGCCGTAGCTATATGGAACGTGTAACATAGCAACTATAAGTGACGTCATCAATACGTGTGCTCTCTGCTACGTTCCGTGAGAGCTACGTACGTCAAAGACGTAGGAAAGCAGTTTGCTACGTTCACCACTACGTATCTATCTACTACAAATTTGAGTCACCAGATTATAATGAAATTATAAACCAGCTATCTACAGATATGTCTGCATATCCTCCGTGAAAATTGCATAAATTGACCAAGCGGAACATGGCTTAAATCAGTTACAAAGGTGGCACTTATATGTACGGCGCCACTTTCGTCCACGGCAGGGCCTCTGTGCTAAAACTCCTTGTGCTGCCGTACGTAGCGGGACACGGAGCTCTCCCTACGTGTACGTGTACGTCCACGTTCTACTGGCTAAAACTCCCTATTACCACGATGGCTGCATCTGTGGGAACTGTGCTCTGTTACGGTTTGCCGCTTTCTAGCCTGTCCTCCTCCCATACCGAGAATATCATCCACCTTGTATACATACATTATATTTATGAACAAAACAGGAATAATGCCACACTGCGGGCCGGGACAGGTAAACCTTACATAGCTGTAGCGCCGCCCGATGGCTGTGGACGGCGGCCAACGTTCCGACCACCTTCTGCCGGCCCAGTCTGACCCATTTGGACGGGGTCCAGTCTGAGGTGCCGTGGCCGAAAGAAGAAGAGGGGGCCTCCCTGTATACTGCTTTAAAACCATCCCACCCCTCTACCTTTACAGCCCCCCCCCCCTCTCCTCCACATCCCCTAGGAATGTCTGCACACCGATGGGTCACCTATCCAATCTAAGACATGTTATACAATGTACAATCATGTGGTAGATTGTCAGGTAAATAACAGGTTAACTGAAGTGATGATGTAGATGAATGCAGTGTGATGCAATAAAAAGGACAGAACATGGAGTCAGCCAAGCAATGCTCCACTTACAGGAATACTGATCATTGGATCACACTGATCAGAGACATCCTTAACCTCCCTGCACTGATATACATGTATCTAGAATAACATTTGTCGTCATGATTGATGTTTGGGATTGCATTGGTGCACAAAGGTTACTTGCAACGAGTACATTCACATATCATGACGACAAAGGGCATATATCACTAAGACAGCATGTTGTCCTTAATTGATTGACCATTTGGTTTAGATTAAACACATTTTCCTTGATTTCGATTGTGATATATATCATCTCATTATATAAGGTAAATCTGTCAAGGTATGACGCAGAACTATCCTGCAATCCATATTCATAAAAGCAGCACGTGCCTCAATGCTATGTAAGTATATACCTTTGAAAACGCCAATGTTATGAAACCCCATGACATTGCAAAACACAATCATCATGTGATTTATTGTTGGTTTTGTCAAACGGGTTTCGGGCGATGACCACTACAGACTACAAACAAGAGTAGGATTTAAAGGGGTTTCAAATTGCAGTCCTGTGAAGTAGAAAAAATAAAACAAGTTTGGTGTTCCAAGCCAGGACCTCTTTCACAATTGTGTTATTAAAGAGTTGGGGTGCTTGCAGGGCTGGCGGCGTGACCGGCGTGAGAGCGGCGCGCTGGAGGCTTTGTGTGACCTGTCTCTTGTGGTGACCACCGCCTAGTTACCAGACAACATGCAGCGGCTCCAAGTCGGCGCCTGTTGCAACTGACCACATCATTATGTTCTCCACGCCCGTTCTCACACCCCAAATCGTTGGGCGCCCATCGCCACCCTTCAAACAAACCAGGCCTGTTTGCAGCCCGTTGCTGTTAGATTCTTTTCACACTTCATGAAGCAGCAACAATATTTTAGCTAGGGTAGCAGGCGGCTAATTTGGGCGTCTTTCAGTATTGTTTCTGGAGAAGGGCCAGGCCCCCTTCTCCCCCACCTTCTCAACAGTGAAGTTTCCACCACGAGCGGTGGTTAACATAGAACGTAGCCTCGTAGCGGTCCGTCTTAAGTCGCCCGTTGTTATTAGTGCTACTCACATCTATAGGTGTGTGTCCTGGAGGAGAAAAGAGCTTCTTTACACAAGGGCCATTATTTAATGCGGCACACCTATCTCGGCTCACCTCACTCAGCCCTGGAGGAGGCCTCACCTGGAGGCCTCTGCCCCCTGCCCCTGCCCATAACCCCCTATCTGCCCCAAGTACCACCTCCCCAGGCATCCCAAAAAGGCGCGGCGGGGCGCGGCAATGATCCAAACTCAAAGGGGAAAGGTAACAAATAGCAATCCATCACAATAAAGGTGAAGTTATTCATTTTAGTGTGTGTCGTAAAGCTGGAATGAGTGGGGCAGTAGTCGGGGGTGTTGACACAGCTTGCCTGCCGCCGTATCGGACCGCCTCGTCCCGCGCTGTTTGCGCATACCTGTGGCTGATCGGGGATGGAGAGGCGATTACCCCCCCCCCCCCCCCCCCCCACCCGCCCATCCATGCTAACTCACCTAAACACAACCTAAGGTAGTAAGGAGTAGTTATATTTTACCAACGGTGGGGGTTTGTGGATCTTCAGCCCCCCCTCCCCCCCCCAAAAAAAAACAGGTTAAAATTGTTCGCGACCATACGCTATTATCCTGTTATGTATAGCAACAAGTAAAAAGGGATGACATTTCGTTGACCCCTCCTCCCTCTACAAGAGGCGTCCAAATTCGACCCAAAACCACCAACCCCACTGCAAGGGCGTTGCAAGCAATTTCAGAGTAGGGGGAGCAAGGGGGTTTCTGATCCTTTTTTTCTAAACCTTTTAGGCTTGACCCCCCCCCCCCCCCGGACCCCACCTCTCTCAGTTGCCACCCCCCTGCCACTATACCTAATACATGTAGCAGCATCCTCGGACATTCCCCAGTCACCATACACAGTGTATGCCTACTTTTACTTGAGAAGTAGTTCCAGGAGGGTCTGCGTGCATAACTCACTACACATACACCTTTACTGTATGTCTGAGTAGGGTGGGTACACCAGAAACCACACTGCACCATAGACATAGGCACACAGGAGGCAGTATTAGGGATCCCCCCCCCCTCCCCCTCCTGGTCTGCTGGCCGTGGCGGCCGTTCCCACAGACGCCCGGGGGCCAGCGGCTATTTCGGCACAGGTCGGTGCCACTGAAAGCAGTCGCCACAGATGTTGACTAGCCGCCGCGCTACACACGCACAATAGTCTAATAAGACATCATTATGGCGCGGGGTGGGGTGGTCTTAGATGGGACCAGGCCAAGCAGAAACTGTCAGCCGACCTTAGGGTAACACGCTGTATGTAGCTGTATCCAAACACGGCCCATAGTCTCTACCAGCAGCCACCATGGGGGCTCGCCGATACCGCCCACCAATCAGTCTGTTAGGGGCATCCCACCAACTTCCAAGGGAGCTTACACACTACTCCCCTACACTACAGCTGTTTAAGTATAATACCGTTGACACTCCCTGGTCAACAAATTGTAGGAAATCCCTATGATCAGCATATTGATAAGAAACCCCCTGCGAAAAGGAGAAATTCCTAGAAACAGTGCCTTCGTTAGTTGCCAACATACCTTACACTGTCTAATAATTAACACAGGCCTCCCACCACCTTCCGGAACCGGGCTTCCGGACCACCTTGAAGGAATTTTAAAGGAATCTTTTCCCTGAGGATAAAGGAATTTTAAAGGAATTCTAAAGGAATATCAACAAATTGTAGGAAATCCCTATGATCAGCATATTGATAAGAAACCCCCTGCGAAAAGGAGAAATTCCTAGAAACAGTGCCTTCGCTAGTTGCCAACATACCTTACACTGTCTAATAATAACATAGATAAGTGGAAAATATATGTGCACAGCATTCAATGCGGGAGTTTGGTTCAAATCAATGTATTTTGAGATTCCTAAATTTTCTATCTGAAATACCCTGGGAAGAGAGTTAAGTACAGAAAGGGAACGGTCTTTCAATAGAATTGTCATCTCAAGAGAACGAGATGTATACACATACAAGAACTCATCAACGATAGGGCTCATTTAAATATAAGACCTCACGTGGGGTTTCTGCAAAGCACATAAGTTTCTCATCTTTACGGCTGAGATCATCCCAAGTATCGTAGCATTTTCTGAACAAATGATCATAAACATGTCATTGTTCTGAGTATTAGATGAAGTTGTCAGTCTCTTTCAATGAGCTCCCAGGGGTTGTTGTATCTGTTTAACACAAGTGAACCCTACAGAGCACAGACTAACTGGGACAGTTTGGTGCAGTACAAGAACATCTCAAACACCTAAAATATATATGTTATTTATTTTTGAATGAACTTCTTTTGAATGAAATCAGTAAGTGGTTAAATATCTGCTTCAGATGCTAGAATTACTGTAAATTCTCGCGTATAAATCTAAACTCGCGAATTTGCAGCACCCCAAACTTTGGGCCAATCATATTAGCGGCCTCAGTCGCATACTGACCTCAGCTTCTACACGAGCATTTACGGTATCGTCTGCTTTCATGTATTTTGTGAGATGTCTTTTATTTTTCCTGTCCCTTTTCTGTGACAACAACCAAAGAACGATGGGGATTTCTGACCGCAACAAGGTCAACTTGTTGAAGTGCCTCTAAAGCTCCTTCCTCTACTCCCTGGAGGAAAAATCATCCTTACGGCGCTGGAGGCGAGTAAATGCAACCCACAAGAGGTGAGAAACTTGTTTGTGGCCCGCACACCTCATGGTGACAAAACTGCGTCGTATCTTTTTCGCCGGGAGCCCCGACGCAGACAACTTCAGGTCCCGCAGAAGCAAAACAGAGCCATAAAGTGTGCATTAATTGATGGCCACATGGACAGGGCAGATTGATGACAAGACATAAATCACGGCCCTGCAGGTGGGGGCGGCGCTGGGCGCTGCATGTAGGGGGCAGTGCTGGACATCCAGGTGTGTCTCAGGTGAGAGGGAGGGGGGTGGTCAATGGTAGAGTAGTGGTCAGGGCAGGAGGAGGAGGAGGAGAGAGGGGGGATGGCCTTAAGGTTACCCTTACACAAGATGGCATCTTGCCTCTGGGGGCGTCTGGGGTCACCTGGACATTGCTAGCTCTATGGACGCACTGTCCCATAGACACCCCCCCCCCCTCCACCAATGACCACCGGCAATGGTTTAGACAATACCCCCCCCCCCTTCCACCACCCCGATAGTACAAATGCCCCTCTGAGACTACTGCCCCCCCCCCCCACCTCATAGTTTACTTTTGCATATACGCAGGAAAAAACATGTCCATATACACGGCGGAAACTGGTCTGGTTGACGAGGCTTTTGTGCTGCAGGCTGCTGTGTATGTGCGCGCGGTGAGGTGATGGGGGCTGACGGGGGCGGGGGGGGGGGGGGGGGCTGGATGCGGCTGGTTGGCCCTGTGTAGGTGATCAGTACTACTAATGGGGCTCACCTGGCTGCCCTC